>JANRMT010062813.1:18337163-18385570 GCA_026402145.1 Polypterus bichir lapradei | reverse complement strand
TTTTTTTTTTTACACTGTCTTCCTTTAGCGGGACATTGACTTTTTCCACCGTGTGCTTTGTTTCCGCAGTAGCTGCACTTATGAATATGCTTGTATGTCTCAGACGCTTCACATTTTTTTGCTGCCTTTTCAATTGTGTAATTCGGTTTTTGTTCAGCGCTCTTTGGAACTGTTGCTTTTTGTCTGTGCACTGCGTCAGTTCACGTGAGCCGCTCGGTGTACATGCATCGAAGTTTCCCAGCTGTGCTGGTGCCATGTCGTGCTATGTCCATGGCTGTATCTAATGTTACCTAAGTCCCGGCACTTAAAACTTTCTCTCGCAGTTTCGCTGAGTTTGTGCCAAACACCACCCTGACCATTTCATCTTCCTCTGCATAAGCACAGTCCTTCACCCGTGAATATTTAGTGGCAGTGTTTCTATTGGATTGCCGCTGACGGACGGCCTTATATGGGCAGGCACTAAATTACAAACGCCAGCGGCAGCCTGTCTATGAACTTAATTTAAAGTTTAGGTTTACATCGTGCTTTGTTTCTGAAGTAGCAGAACTCAAGAATATGGTTGTATATGTCACTCGCTCGCTTCTTATTGTTTCACTGCCTTCTCAATTATATAATGCATGTTTTCTTCAGCGCTTTTTGGGGCTCTTCCTGGTTTTCTACGTACTGCGTGATTACGTGGGAGGCGTGATGATGTCACACGAAACTCCGCCCCCATGGCTTTCAAGCTCATCTCCATTACAGTAAATGGAGAAAAACAACTTCCAGTTATGACCATTACGCGTAGAATTTCAAAATGAAACCTGCCCAACTTTTGTAAGGAAGCTGTAAGGAATGAACCTGCCAAATTTCAGCCTTCCACCCACACGGGAAGTTGGAGAATTAGTGATGAGTCAGTGAGTGAGTGAGTCAGTGAGGGCTTTGCCTTTTATTAGTATAGATTCTCAACTTAGCTAGCTCCCCTTCTGTTAGCAAAATTTACAGAAGCTAGCAAAAATAAAATTCTACCTCAAACTTTTTGCCAAGCATTAATTACCGTCTTTACTAAACAAAATAAGGACTTATTAAAATGTGCATCATATAGACCAATTTCACTTCTGAATAATGATATTAAGATACTCTCCAAAGTCCTAGCTAGAAGGATGGAGAAAGTGCTGCCTTCAGTAATAACATAAGACCAAACTGGATTTATTAAAGGCAGACACTTAGCTTCCAATCTTCGACGCCTGTTTAATGTAATATATTCACCCACAAAGTCAAACACCCCGGAGATATTATTATCGTTGGATGCAGAAAAAGCATTTGACATGGTTGAATGGAACTACCTTTTCACTACATTGGAGAAATTTGGGTTTGGGCCAAACATTTTTTGCATGGATCAACCTACTGTATACCAATCCAGAAGCTTCAGTGTGTATTAACAACATTAATTCAGGCTACTTTAAACTAGAGCGTGGTACCAGACAAAGATGCCCCTTGTCACCACTGCTTTTTGCAATCACCATTGAGCCACTGGCAATTCATTGTCGAAATGCTATTGAGATAAATGGGATTATCAGAGAAGGACTGGAACAGAAAGTTTATCTATATGCAGATGATATGGTACTGTATATATTAGATCCACAAAATACTGTGCATGCAGTCCTAACAGCACTAATAGAATTTCAAAAGATTTCTGGTCTCAGAATCAATTGAATAAAAGTGTGCTCCTCCCAGTGAATTCTTAAGAATATAATATTAGATTGGACACTTGCCCTTTTATCATCTCAGATCAGTTTAAATACCTAGGGTAAACATCACAAGTAAACATAAAGCTCTTTATCATCAAAATTGTGCCATCTGTATGGAAAAAATTAAGCAAGACTTACATAGATGGTCAACCCTTCATCTCACTTTAGCTGGAAGAATTAAAATTGTTAAGATGAATATCCTTCCTAAGCTTCTCTTTTTATTTCAAAACATTCCTGTATACATCAATAGATCATTTTTTAAGAAATAAAATTCAACCATAACCTCATTTATTTGGAAATGAAATCATCCACGTATCCAAAGGGCGACCCTACAAAGACCTAAGTCAGAAGGTGGCATAGCTCTACCTAACTTTCAGTTTTATTACTGGGCAGCAAACATACAAACTATAAAAACATGTACATGGACACAAATAGATGAACATACAGAGGCTTGGTATGCAATAGCAATAAAATCCTGCAGTACTTCTTTATATTTCTTGCTTTGCACCCCAATAAATACAAGTTATCGCCAATATACTAACAGTCCAATTGTGCTTCACTCAATCAGAATATGGAACCAATGTAGGAAGTATTTTAAGACAGAGAAGCTTTTACCTGTGGCACCTCTGCACGAGAACCACCTTTTTCCACCCTCTCAAACATATGCAGTTTTTAATGCCTGGCAAACATTCAGGATTAAATCACTTAGAGATCTGTACATAGACAAAGTCTTTACATCCTACGAACAATTACACTCCAAATTTAATTTTCCAGCAACTCATTTCTTTCACTACCTTCAAATTCTACCTCTATGCTGGAAAAAATATTGCTCAGTCTCAAGGAATCAGACAGCATTTCCGTAATATATAAAACTATTTTACAGTCCCTCCCTTTCAAAGATCCAAGAGAACAGTGGAAAAAGGATCTCTCACTCATAATTTCAGAAGAGGAGTGGAAAGTAGCAATACACAGAATTCACTCGAGCTCCATATGCACAAAGCATAGAATTATTCATTCAAATTATATTGAGCACATCTCTTTCATTTAAAATTGTCCAAAATGTTTCCAGGTAAAGATCCAACCTGCGAATCAAGTTCCTGCCTCACTGGGCCATATGTTTCGGGCCTGCACCCAATTAACATCATTTTGGACCAAAATCTTTAAATGCCTCTTAGACAGCCTTGGTGTCACAATCTCTCCTAATCCACCAAACTGTAATTGCCTTTACTACACTACTGGCACATAGACTTACCTTGCACTATTGGAAGAATCCTAACTCTTCTATTCTAAGTCAGAGGGTAACAGATGTTATATACTATTTGAAACTGGAAAAAAATCAAATTTGCACTTAGAGTATCTGTGCAAAACTTTTTCAAAACCTGCCAGGATCTAATCAATAACATTTTAGAATGAGCATTTAAATTGAAGAAGAAGGTTCTCTCCCCTCTTTTACTCCATTTATCTTCATTTATTAATTTATCTATTTACTTATTTTTACAAGCATAAACTTTTACACTGCTGGCCTAGCTCTCTTTCCCTGGGGTGAGGGTTGATTTGTTTCAAACTTTTTTTTTTTTTTTTGTAAAACCTGAGTTATGTGTATGGAATGTTATTTGATTTTAATAAAATCAATAAAATTAAAAAAAAATAATAATAAAGATACCTGTAAATCATTTTAAAATATTTGTAATTTTTTTAAATATAGCTATAAATCTTTTAATGATATCTTTAAATACATAAGCGCTCATTTAAAGGTCTCTGTAACTTGCATAAAAAGTCATACACTTTTCAGTAACAACCTAGAGTATTTTATTTAAATACAAAACATGACGTTTAGAAATATCTGTAAATGATTTGCAGACATCACGTAGTTCCAGAATTCTGTGGCACCACAGCATCTCCATGCCACCCTATTAGGTTTATTAATTATTATATCTTTCGTGATCTGTATAAACTATTGACATTTGAAAGGATTTTCAAAATATGTCAAATAAACATTTAATCCCAACATGTATAATAACTGACTCTTTTATTTCCTTGTCTGAAGTTGAAAAATCCAAGTAATGTTATGCTTTTCTTTCTATTAAGTCAAAATTTGCTTGCTACTTTCAAAAGTGAGAAAATCCATTATCGTTATTGCAATAATTATTAATCATGCAAGGACAAGGAAATAATGTACATTGCTGTATGTCAATTACAATTCAGAAGCAGTCAACTACTCAATAAGAAAGCCATAGCAACCCACAACAGATAAGATTAACAGCATGATTCACTGATGTACTACATTAAAGCTTTAAATCATTAAGTAAAAGCATGAACTTAAGAACAAAATTATTTAGTTCACTTAACTGATCTTGCTTAGTGTTTTAGCAAGTGCAGAATCTAGGTAGGCACTCACTGTGTGAGCTTTATTATTTGACTTTGATTTATATTTGAGGCCTGGGAGCTTTGTATTGGGTTAAGCTACCTCAGTGAGTTACCCTGTGGAATTATGCATATATTTACATTAAGGACATTTTTGTCTCTTTGTGGATGTTTGGATTAGAATTAGAGATTTCTTTGAAAAGAGAAGTCATACATTCAAAGTTTGATGATTTAAACAAAGCAATATAATTTTGATTTTTTTACAAGTTGTCATTGCATACTGTATTATTTCCTCAAATTGTGCATGTTAATTATATAAGTACTATATGACCACAGTTTTCCCAAAAAAACAGAAGTAATTAAAATGCAAAATATGTTATTGTCTGATACATTACTCAGTTGTGTTTTCATTTAAACATTCATTACAACAGAGCGGTCAACAGTAATTTAAAAAAACAGATCAGCTTGTCAAGTTTCTTGGGAATCTTGACATAATTTCAGAGATGAGCAATGTAGAGATAATATTTCTTCTAGTCTTACTACACCGGCATTCTCTTGAAATCTGAAATGTAAACGAAAAAATATTTTACTTGCTTGTTTGACTATTAGAATTTTTAAAAGTGGTCTGGAAGTCATCCAAGTCATTTTACTTTAACTAATTGCTCTGCCTTAGGGCTTTGTAAGTTCAGCCTGTCTGTATGTTGCTTTCTTGTAAGACAAATATTTCAGCATTAAATCTAAACAGATTAGACCAAGAGTTAAAACAATCAATTAATATGTTTAATGTTAATGGCCATCAAAAAGAAAATTTGTACGTTATTTTCATTTTCTTTCCTATTTTTTTAACCAGACATTTTTTTCTGTAGTACAAAAATGCTTCTCAGTGTATTAGAATTGATTTCAATTTTTGTAAACAACTACACTTTTTACCATATCAGGCTTCGCCGGGAGTATTTTAGGAGACATTTTAGGAGTGGTAGTTCAATTGACAGCCTAGATTTTTCAGATGTGAGTGAGTGTTGTTGTTTGTCCTTTAGGCATTTTTACCATTTAACCTTTTGCTATGTGTCATGTTGTTAGCAAAAGAAAGTGCACAAATCCTAAACAATCATTTGTGCTAGGCCTTTGTTTAGAGAAGTTTGTGTAAGTAAGCAGTGAGGCCTAATATGCTAACATGTGAGAATGATAAGTGAAAATATGCTAAATAAAACAGTCACAAGGCATAGCCATTAGAATCTTTCATTTTTCTGAACATGCTAGACACACATTCATGGTGACATGGGTTGACAGCATTGTACTGAATTATATAAGTATAATGGCCATTAACCTTAAAAACATACAGATTTTACAGAAATTTTTACTGTGTCCAGGAAAAACTTAATGTTATGTTGAGGACCAGTGACAAACTGAAGCATTATCTTTTATAGAGCCTTTCACATCTATGTATTATATAGTACCTTTCATATCTATGTGCCTGTCTGGTCATTCCACAAGCTGTCATGGTCCTCATCATAGTGTCAATGCACATCTTGGCCTGTCCAGTGCCAGACCCATAGGAAAAATCCAGGCTAAAATGAATTATATCCTTTCCACCATGCTGCCCAACCTGATGTCAGCTTTCCTATTCCCGCTGTGCTCTAAAATTTCAATCCGTGACATCCCAGTGTATCCCAAAGTCATTCCTTCCCTAATTTTATTCTACACTTGCTGTAGAAGTTTGTGAGGCTTACCTCACCTGGGCACAAATTTACACTGTAAGATCCATAGACCCCGTCTTTAAACATATTTCGCCCCTAACCTGTCTTGCACTACACTTACATCACAAGTCCAACCTAAATATTATTCTGCCTTTATGATCAGGATACCTGTATTTCTTTGAACATAAATTTTGCCCCTCTTTCCTTCAGGCCTGAAAATTTCTCAATTACTTTCCAATTGAATTGAGTCATTTCATTAAGCTTCCCAAAAAATTAGCTGAATACTATTGTCTAGAGCAGTGTTCCCCAGCCTTTTTTTCTGTAGTGGCACATTTTTTCTAACCAGAATTATCCCAAGGTACACCTTTATTCTACTAACCACAAACACATATACAGTTAGGTCCATAAATATTTGGACAGAGACAACTTTTTTCTAATTTTGGTTCTGTACATTACCACAATGATTTTTAAATGAAACCACTCAGATGCAGTTGAAGTGCAGACTTTCAGCTTTAATTCAGTGGGTTGAACAAAATAATTGCATAAAAATGTGAGGCAACTAAAGCATTTTTTTAACATAATCCCTTCATTTCAGGGGCTCAAAAGTAATTGGACAATTGACTCAAAGGCTATTTTATTGGCAAGTCCGTCGTTATGTCATTATCAATTAAGCAGATAAAAGGCCTGGAGTTGATCTGAGGTGTGGTGCCTGCTTGTGGAAGATTTTGCTGTGAACAGACAACACGCGGTCAAAGGAGCTCTCCATGCAGGCGAAAGAAGCCATCCTTAAGCTGCGAAAACAGAAAAAACCTATCCGAAATATTGCTACAATATTACGAGTGGCAAAATCTACAGTTTGGTACATCCTGAGAAAGAAAGCAAGCACTTGTGAACTCAGCAACGCAAAAAGACCTGGACATCCACGGAAGACAACAGTGGTGGATGATCGCAGAATCATTTCCATGGTTAAGAGAAACTCCTTCACAACAGCCAACCAAGTGAACAACACTCTCCAGGGGGTAGGCGTATCGATATCCAAGTCTACTATAAAGAGAAGACTGCATGAAAGTAAATACAGAGGGTGCACTGCAAGGTGCAACCCATAAGCCTCAAGAATAGAAAGGCTAGATTGGACTTTGCTAAATAACATCTAAAAAAGTCAACACAGTTCTGGAAAAACATTCTTTGGGCAGAAGAAAACCAAGATCAACCTCCACCAGAATGATGGCAAAAAAAAAGTATGGAGAAGGCGTGGAACAGCTCATTATCCAAAGCATACCACATCATCTGTAAAACACGGTGGAGGCAGTGTGATGGCTTGGGCATGCATGGCTGCCAGTGGCACTGGGACACTAGTGTTTATTGATGATGTGACACAGGACAGAAGCAGCCAAATGAATTCTGATGTGTTCAGAGACATACTGTCTGCTCAAATCCAGCTAAATGCAGTCAAATTGATTGGGCGGAGTTTCATGATACAGATGGACAATGACCCAAAACATACAGCCAAAGCAACCCAGGAGTTTATTAAAGCAAAGAAGTGGAAAATTCTTGAATGGCCAAGTCAGTCACCTGATCAATTGAGCATGCATTTCACTTGTTGAAGACTAAGCTTTGGACAGAAAGGCCCACAAACAAACAGCAACTGAAAGTCACTGCAATAAAGGCCTGGCAGAGCATTAAAAAGGAGGAAACCCAGCATCTGGTGATGTCCATGAGTTCAAGACTTCAGGCTGTCATTGCCAGCAAACAGTTTTCAACCAAGTATTAGAAATGAACATTTTATTTCCAGTTATTTAATTTGTCCAATTACTTTTGAGCCCCTGAAATAAAGGGATTGTGTTAAAAAAATACTTTAGTTGCCTCACATTTTTATGCAATCTTTTTGTTCAACCCACTGAATTAAAGCTGAAAGTCTGCACTTCAACTGCATCTGAGTTGTTTCATTTAAAATTCATTATGATAATGTACAGAACCAAAATTAGAAAAAAGTTGTCTCTGTCCAAATATTTATGGACCTAACTGTATATCTCATCTATTATTCTGTAAAGGATGTGTTGATTTTTGATCACCTCCTCATTGTGCCTTTTAATGCCAGTCCTGTAGCCTTCGTTTAGCTGTTTAGCAATACTAAGCCTGACAAAAAATGTTAGTCTCATGTTGTGGTCTAGATGACTGTGGCTACTTTCATGCTGCTTGCATTTTTCAGAAAGATGCTTTAAATCTCGTTGTCTAGAATGCTTTGGTAACAACACTTTGAAATAGCAAATAGAAAAGAAAAAAAAAAAACATTACTTACACCATGGCCAGTAAGCCAACTCCATTTGTCATAACAAGAGCTGAAAAAAGTCTGTGTGTAAGGTCATCCTCGAATTCTTCAGTCAGGTTGGTCCTGTCCAAGCTCATTTATCTTGTTTTTTTTCTTCAAGTGAACAATTTATGAAGGGATGTTTTGTTAATGAAATAACCAAATTTTTTTTCATTTCTGAAGTTCCTCTAGAATTTGCCATCAAAGTCACGCTTGCTCATCTGTAATTATATAACATTAAAGGTTGATGTGAACTAATTATAGGTATTCACACTGATTTTTTTTTTAATTTATTCAGATAGAAATTTAAAAAATACAAAATAGAAAAAAATTTTAATGGATGTTGACATGCACTGACATCAGGCACTTTGTGCAAATAAACAAATTTATTTCATTATCATTTCACATTACCTAATTAAGTAGAGTTTTTAAAATATTTGGGGGGCAGCACCCTAGCACCCTGCATTACAAACTGCCACTTGTGAGGACTAAGTTCTTGCTGCAAGTGTAAACTTTTTTTAAATGGAATGGAAAGAAGTGAAGCTAAAGCTTATACAAATAAGCACAAACCATTGGGAAGTGAATTAGTGATATCTTAAATTTTTACATTTTTAATAATCAACAAAAATACAAAAACTATAAAAAACACACTAAATCAATGAATTGTAATCAGTATAGTTAAAGTTCCTTGAAGTAAACTGAAATGAACATAGCCTTCAGGAAGAAAATGACAGTGGACCAACTGATCTCACTGATTTTAAATCTTTAGGAATTCAGGGTGATGATCAATTGGAATTTTGTAAATATGCCTTCAGCATTGTTGAGATTTTTTTTCAAATGTTTTATGTGAATAAAAAGAATGATTCCAGTGTTAACTGTTGATCTTTACAGATGTTCAGTGAACTAGCTTAAACAATAAGTTTGCAAAGGTGAAGACAAGAAAAAAATAGTTTTGAATTCCAGTGATTTGTAATTCTATAGTTTTAAAAAGTATTAATTGCACATATTATTATTTGCTTTTTCAAACAGGTATTCTATTCAGGAAATTAAACTGCCATCAAGCAATAACCTATTTATTATTGTTATATTGTTTTTTTTTTTAATATTATTATCTGTGATTACTTATTTTGAAAATAAAATATACTCCATTTTAAAATGCAGATTCAAATTTACATTTATTTACCTAATATCTGTAGGAAACTGAATGTTTTCTTTCACATTGTTTATCAAGAGTTCTGAAATTCATTAAAACAAACCTCTACATATAGTCCACTTAAAATGCATGCATTAATCTGAATATATACATCATTTCATAATGCAAGATTAGAGGTAAAATGTTATACTATATAAAAAAGTAAAATATGAATAATGTTAAATTTATTAAACTTTATATCATAGAAAGGGTCATATGATTGGCCATTGTTTGGTGAGGTGTCATTGACAGAAATTTTGTATTGTTATAACTTTGCTATTTGGCTGTTTATCCACCAAAATACTTTTTCCATAGTTTTTACAATCTTCCTTTCCAAACTCATAGTTAATTTATTTCACCCACTGAGTTCTTGTTCATGGATAATAAGATCTAAGTTTAAATGGTTTGCATCTGATCTTCTGCAATCCATGGAGATTAAATACCTGAACTTGGGCATTCTTTTTCCTTTGCTTGCTAATTAATAGAACTTTCATTTCACACGAAAATCAAAATATTCAAATTGAACATTCATGTAAAAATATTGAGCATCTACAGACTTATTTGCTCCTCACTGAGGTTTCACACATTTGCTTGCAAAGTAACATGCTTAGATGTTCTGATTTTATGTGAGTCACTAGTCTGTGCTACAATTGGACAGTTATGTACCTATATATCAAGAAGATATAAAATCCTTAAGCTTCCTCACTGTCAACCTTATATAAGTACGTAGTACTACTTCTAATTTTTTTGTGTGTTGCTCATGAAATAGAATAACACTATTACTGCTCTCTTTATATGTTTTTGCAGGTGGCTGAATACCCTTGGTATGTCAGCCATGCAGGGAATTGATGTTGTCATTCGTCATTCATTTTTTGATTATGGATATAACCATTTGGTGGATCAGAACTTTAATCCTTTGCCTGTAAGTTATACCATTTTAAATAGCAAATATTCATTATCGTTGCATAATTTTCATTATTTCTGTACATTCTATACATTTTTTCTGTAAACTAGGCATCAACTCATGTCATTCAAAATAATGACAAAACTATTTTTTATGGCTGACTAGAACAAACACAAGAGTGAGTAAACCAAATAAAACCTAAAAAATGGGAAACTGTGTGAAAAAAAAATGTGGGTGTACATGAAAAGGTTTTGCATTTTAGAATCTGTGCCACATCTCTGTCCACCACTATTTCTTTCATCCTTCTAATTTTACTTTTTCTGTCTTCATGTTTTATATTTTACTTTCCAGTAAAAGCTACAGTTCTTTAAACACTACATTTCATTGCGGTTTAATTTGCCAAGGCTCCTAAAAACATTACAAACTACTTCTATATTGCCCTTCAATCTTGCAGGTCACAATGTGCCTATACTTTTGCTGGAATTTAGGATCTCTTCAGCCTACCAATACGTTTTTCATTAGTGCATTAAGTGCTTTTTTCTGATCCTTAAAACCTCAAAGGCTTACATCATACTCCTAAGCTGGACTCTTATGGTACTATTTAACAGTTATAACTGTTTTATTATTACTGTGTCTTGATATACATATTTGTCTAATAAACAATTCTGAAATTGTAATGTTTTAACATTATTAGCTGGGGTGATTAAGTATGAATATTTGTATAGGATTTTGAGCTAGTCTAATAACTAGGGCACATTATTGTTCAGATTAAACCAAAATGTAATACATTTTTACTACGAAAAGAACATAATAATTTTAGAAATGTTTAGCCACTATTGAATTTAATACTATATACTCTTTTATTCACTTACTCTGTTCACTATTGTATAATTTTGAATTACTGTATCCTATATTGTACACATACTAATAAAGATTAGAATATATATTTTTATCAGATATAGTTTTAGTTTTAATACACCTGTACAGCAATGATCATCTTACATAGAATTTTTACTACTAAACAATGAAGCTAAAGGTATACTCCTCCAAAAAAATGACACTTTCTTGTATTTTATTCAGCCAGTTTTGTTTGTAGAGATAATGAAGAAATATTTTTATTGCCATGTTTTCACGGAGAACAGATGTCATTTGTAACAATAATATTTTTTTAGAATTGAAGCTGTAAAGTGAGGAAAAATCTCCTGTTAATCTGGAGCACTTCTCATAAAACAATGCTCTAAATAAGTGTCATTTAGAGGAAGCACAGTATAAAATAATGATCTATTTTGCTTGCCACAATTAATTTCTAGAAAGTATTACTTTAGATTAAATGAACACACAGATTATTCACTATTAATATATATACCATTCTCAGCATTACAAATATACATAAATGCTATCAAATTACAAAGTCTTGTTTCCAATATCCAGGGAGGGAAATTTCCATTATATACTTTTATGTCTTTATCGTAAACAGCTGATGTTGAAGCTTCGTTTTCAAGAAGAGTCACTACAGACAGCTTCTATAAATAAGAGAAAGAAATGTTGGCTTCACTGAGCCCAGTGGGTATAACTATGTTGTCTTTTTCTCCATAATAGTAATATATTTTGTAACCAGTTCCACATGTACTGTAGGAGAGTTCAATGTTTCACATCACATTTTAAATGGAAAACATTATGTGCCTTGTCAATAAAGTGTCAGTCAGCTAGTTGTTTCACAGAACATATTCTAACACAGCTCTTGCATTCTCAAATTCTGCTCATCACTAAGAAGGGAAAAATAACCAGAAATGTAAAACAATCACAATAACTTTTCCCTTTCATGTTTACATTGTTACTTTAATACAATAACTATAAAACACATGGATGATTCGGTTAGCAATTACCTTAAATTCTATAACATTCATGAAGAAAACTAGAAAAACATTCATGTAGAAAACCATTGAAATGTTAAGTCTTTAGATACAGTAGCATAGTGACAGTATGACAACCAAAGCAGTACATCAAATTGCAAGTCCTAAAGTTTCCAAACTATAGGTGATATGATAGCCTAAGGACATTATAGCTTTTAGTCTGTTAACTACAAATATTATATGATGCCATCTGTGATTTTCTAGGTTAAAGCAGTATATGAATAAGAATATAGTTTATGGGAATTTATCTGATTCAAATGAAATGCAGAATATATCTACTTGTCAGGCTCCTTGAGGTACAGCTATACAATGGTGAATGCATTAAGTAATACAACTGAGTTTAACATTTCATTACTGTCAATAAATATAAATATTATCATCAATTTTCTCTTATTGCTATAGTAATTGGTAAACATATTAGTTCTAAATTTAAAATAATACTATCATTGACTGTTTGTGCCGACAGACTAAAAATACACATAAGAAAAAAGTTTCCATTCCTGTTGCTACATACACTGTTTTCTCCATTAAAAGATGTAAATTTTGTAGGAAGAATAATTGGCTGCTTCTTTGGATGGATCTACAGATACTAAATGTGAAAAGAAAAAATAGATAAAATTAAAAACCTGACGATGTACATGAATGCAAGGTATGGCCTGTACTAGTGTGTAACTCTGGCACAAAGAGATTTTTCCCGTGGGAGATATTAGAAAAGATGAAAGCATTGAATAGTGTTGAGTTGAACGGGTACACTGGAGAACTATGGAATGAAACATTATCTCTATTTCTGTGGCCCTGAACAGCTTCCTCCCCCAGTAACTAAGCATGCACCCTTGTGTGCTGTAGCCAGTTGTTGAGAGACATGCAACACAAGCCACTAGCGCACTCAGGTGGCATCCATTCCAGTACTAAAGAGTTGAAGGCACCTCTTGAAACTGCTGGAAAGTGATATTTTGAAATAATGAGACTTTTCCTGTGGTATTCTTGGTAGTAACACTGTTTTCAGTATATATACAGTAAAAAAATATTTGTTTGTGTACACTGACAAGAATGCAATGTGTTACATGTATACGTTATAAAAATATAATTGACCATATAGTAAGAAGTGCAAAAAACCTTTTAAACTGGGATGCCAGCCATTTGGCATAAAATGTTTATTATTTAGTGCTCTGAGGTGAACCCTGGAGAATGTTAATGGTGTCTTATTTCAGTCATTTCTATACTGTTTTAACATGCACAGTATGACAGCATGTTACAAACTTGTACATCAATTTGCTGGAATTTGTTTTCAAGTTCACATATGGCCATGGGATGTCAGAGTCCATTTCAGCAGCAAAGAGTGCAAACAAAGTAAGAATCCCAGTCCGTTGTTGAACATGCTCATTTACAAATCACTTCATTACATGTTTTGGAATACTGTACAGGAGGAATGAATAATTCAGAAGAATATACAAACAAACAGTCAGACAGTCTGTCAGACAGAGAACATGCAAACTTAATAAAGGACTCTCGGATCTGAAACATTTTTCAAGAACTGAGAGATTAACAATGAGCCTTCCTAAAGAATTCAAATGGTCCTTTGAGACAGACTGGTAAATTGTCAAGGACTGCTTCCTATTTTATGCCTGATGGTGGTGGGATTGGCTCCAATTCCCTGCTACTGTAAAATTGAATTAATTAAGCTGGTTCAGTGGGTGGATGGTTGGATGGAATGAAATGTAAGCAGATGGTCCAGACAAAATTCATAGAAACAAGTAAGTGTAGGTACGTGAATAATACAAGGGAGGTATAGATGCAGAAATGGGTTGTAAAGATACAGAAACTAAGTGTCACATTAAGACTGCAAAAGTCAGATTTTGAGTACAATCTTCACATGAACTGTACAATCAGTTACCAACCTCTACACCATCTTTTCTCAACCTTTACGTATTTGCGACCCAAGTTTTCATAACAGTTTTAATCGCGCCCACTAATACCAATTTGTTCTTTTTTAAATAATGATATATCATAGATGCATATTTTATTATACCTACTTAACTTTTATTGACATTTATTTAACTCTATATTTATTTTTCTAGTATCAGAATGTAGTTTAAGTTAATTTGTTTTGGTTTCAATAGATGTATTTTTCATATTTTCAATTCTTGTTTTCTTTTTTTCACATCTTTGCGCCCCATAGTTTGAGAACCACTGCTCTACACCATTTTAACTTTTGACAGGTGAATAAATCATCCTTTTAAGTGTTAGACATACCCAAATAAATGTCCTTTTTTGTATTGATACAATAAGTGCCTTGTGTTATTGACTTCATTACGACATGCGGCTTAGTCAGTAGTCCTCAGGTGGCATCAGAAATTAATTTACATTCATTTTTATTTCACCTGCAGTCTTCCTTGTATATTTCTATAAGCTTCCGGAAAAGCAGCTAGCAAAGGTTATTTACAAATAAATCACTTCTGTTCTGTATTTTAGTTGTCTAATGTGTTTTGTTTTAGCCTGCAAAAAATTAAAATGTTACTGGATCGTTTATATAATTGAATGTTTCTAAATGTCTTCTTTACTCTATCACTACAGTTTTTTTTTTGGTGCAATGACAGTTAAACTGACTCCAGATGAAAGTATGTAGATCTTTCTCAGTGTTGCCTTATGTCTTTCTATTATATGATGCATACATTAGTAAATCAAGCAGCATCACTGTAAAATTATTGGTGAAAGGTAAAGAAATTAAAATATATTTTATAATATATTTTAAAATTAAAATATATTATAAAATATAATTTAATTTATGAGCTCTTATTTATGTTGGGCTTTTGCTACTTTGCTTTAGTTTGACCACTGTTCTGGTTCTCAAAGCTCAGTTTTGACGGGAACTTCCTTTTGTTAAACCAGTTTACCCACTCTGAGATTTGGTTTCCTTCCTGATTTTTTTTTTGCCTTGCACCCACCCCCACCATAACCTACCATCTATGGAGAAGGAGAGAATGCTTCAGATTCATCAAAAATTTCAATCTCCAATTTTTGATAGATCTTGACATTTTAGGGTTCCCTGATACTGAAAACATAGATATCTTACTGAGGGGTGTGTATCTGTCTGTGTGTGTGTGTCTGTATGTCACAGTTTCTTGAGGAAGATCTAGAGTTAAAACGGCTGAATGGAAAAATACCAAACTCAAAACTGTTATGAAATGACGATGTGTTGATTAGTTTTTGAGCCAAATCATGTAAGAGAGTCACTGAAGAGGAACCCTCAAATACTGTAATTCTGCGATTAATTATGAATTCTTCTCATCAATTACTATTGTTATGACCTATTTTATGATCAGAGAGATCAGCATCAGAGTATTAAATAATTGCTGAAATGTAATAGAATAGTTCGAGTAACTTGGTTCCTAGGGCACAAAGCATACTGACACTCACTTTTTATTTGTATTATGTATTATGCTTACTGTATTTTATGTACATATTTCTTTAAGTAATACCTGGTCACAAAAAAAGCACTTTAATAGCATAACAAAGAAATTCACCTCTGTCATAAAACATATTAGGAACAATTTTGAGATTCGTAGCAATCAATTATGAGATATGAATGAATACAAAAATCTTCTGATAGGAGTGGAATGAGGATATTTGCTTACTGTACTAAGCAAGTTTTAGTTGGGACCCATTTGTGTTTGGACCAATTTACTAGGGACATTCAAACATTTTCCGCATTTTTTTTAACTCTATTTATTGATAATTTCAAAAACAAATTACATCACTTTTCTACGTTGTCACCTTCATTTGCGATGCAATTTTCTCAGTGTCGTATCAACATTTTGATGCCCAATTACTACTCCTTCCACCTTCACAGTTTCCAATGAAAATATATGAGTGCGGAAACCTTTTGAGCATCCCTCGTACTTACTAGGCTCTAGTCCAGAAGCCTCTGTTTCATGTTAAAATGTAAAACTATCACCAATGCCTGCAACTGTTATTGAACGATAACTGTCCATCTTTGGTAGCAGTCAGGGAAACATAAAGGAAAGCACTGAATAAAGCATATATCTATCTCTAACAAAACAAAACCAAGCTAAATGTCCTGAACACTCAATAATCCTTTCCTTAACTATAATAAGAGCACCATGAAAATTTACTATTTATTGTTTATATAACAATTGTTCCCGTTTATTTGAAAACAAAACATTACAGTAGAATACAGCTCAATCAAACAAATACGATTAATATATTAAATACAAAATATGGTTCATAACCAATCAAAATAAAAACTGCAAAATAAATTATAATATAGTTCCCTGTCTAAAATTATTCTTCATATATAATAAAACAGCAAGTATGGTAGTGAAGTTTCGCACAGGATAAATGTGCTTATTGTAGAATGATATAAAGTTCTTGCCACATTTGGAATAGTTTAAGAATTTGATATTTTCCAGTTTGAAATAATACAGTATATCATTTTCCCACAAATTTGTAGAAGATGGCTTGAGTTTCTTCCATGAACAAAATAAAGTCTATGTTCTTGTTGTGTAGGATAAGATATTACAACTGATTTCTCATAACACACTTTAATTCTATCTGGTAGTACTCCAATTTCTGCCTATAATGTTTTAGGAGTAACTTTATATCCAGGGCTGTCTAAAAGATGCGAAAAAAATGTCCTCAAAGATGTGGCCAAGCAATACAGGCACATAATCACAACATTCGCAAGTTGGATCTTGCTTGGTTACATTTTAGACAGTTTAAAATGAGATTCAAGTGATTGATGAAAAATGTGGCATGCTTGACAGATATTAAACTAGAATATATTCCATTAATGGCAGAGTTCATTCATTTTTAGAAATTTTATTTGAGAGATCCCTTTGCCATTGTTATTCTTTCATTCTTTGTCACCAAAACTGATACTATCCACTCTGGCATTGTTTCAACAGGTTATGTACTTCCTGTTGTTAATCATGGCATTGTTTTGATACCCTTTGATGTGGTTTCACTTTCACAGCTAAGAAGTACTTTACTATTGATACACGTGGACCTAGTTTTTGTCCTTTTGATGTTGTTCCACCATGCTTCTTACTGGAAGCTTTTGATATCTTGGATCCAGCATTGTTTCTATTACAAATGGTTCTTAATGAGGTGGTTGGGCCCTCATTTTTTAAACATGCAGTGGTGCGATCCTGTCTTAAAAAGGTAAAATTATATCCTGGTGTGTTAGCTAATTTTTGCCCAATTTCCCAATTGCCATTTTTGGCTAAAATATTAGAAAGAATTATTTATAATCAATTGATTGATCATGTTAACTTCAATAATTTATTTATCTACCAATCTGGCATTAGGCATTCTAAGGAGACTACCCTCCTGGAAAGTATTTAATGACATCTTTCTTATTACCAGCTCAGGTGGGGTAGCAGTCCTTTTCCTCCTTGACCTTTCTGCAGCTTTTTACACTATTGACCATGAGATCTTGCTGTTGCAGCTTGAGCTTCTGGTGGGTCTTAAAAGGGCTGCTCTCAGTTGGTTCAGGTCATATTTAGTGTTAGACACTTTTCAGTGACTTTAAATTTCTCTTTTTTGTCTGCTTTTTCTGTTAAATGTGGTATTCCTCAGGGGTCCATTCTGGGTCCTATTTTATTTTCTATTCATCTTCATCCTATAGGAGCTATTTTTTATGAAGTTTAATGTTTCTTTTCATTGTTATGCTGATGACACCAAAGTCTATATTCCTGTGTATAACTCTGCAATGATTTAACTGCATAATTTATTTGTATAACTAAGATCCTGGATGGCTGACAATTTTCTCGATCTTAATCAAAATAAAATGAAAGTGCTTAAAGCTGGTCCTCCTGCTAAAGTTCAAACTGGTTTTGAACTCCTTGGCTCTTTCACAGACTTTTATAAACCCCATTTTGAGAATCTTGCGGTTATTTTTGATAGTAATCTCTCTTTTGATAAACAGATACATTCTATGGTCAATAGTTGCTTTTTCCAGTATTGTCTTTTAGCCAAGGTTAAGCCTTTTTTTATCTCCTAGGAATCTTGAAAATGTTACTCATGCTTTCATCTTTTCTCACCTTGATTACAGCAACTCATTGTATTCTGGGATCAGCAAATTTTAGCCTCTTTACACAGGCTATCTGTTAGTTTCAGAACTGATTTAAAAATTTGATCTTGTGTTGTCCTCATATTAAGTACAAAACTAAGGGGGATAGGGCTTTTGCAACTGTTGCACCTTGTCTGTGGAATTCATTACCTAATTACTGTACATTAAGGAATCACCTTCAATTGAACTGTTAAAAACAAGATTGAAGACACATTTCTATTCTCTAGCTTTCTGTGACCTTCAGTGACACTGATTGTTCCTTCTTCATAGTCATTTTATTGTTTCAATTTACTGCTGGTTTGTACTGTGGTTTTATTGTATTTTATTGCAAAGCACTTTGGCTACAGTATTACTGATGTTGTTTTAAATGTGCTTTATAGATAAATCGACATTGACCTTGTTCTCTAGAATCATTAAAGAGTAAATCTCCTGAAATATTTTATGTTGTAGAGATGCTGTCTGAATCTTCACCTAAACTAGCCAATTTCACCCCAGTGATAGGCACGGTTAAGAGATATAGGATATTGGGTAAGTTGCTTTTAACAAAGTTTATAACTTATATATGAGAAAAAAGTATGTAGCTGGAAGATTAAATTTAGATCAGAATTGTTCAAACAGTCTGAATACATTATCAATACAGAAACCTCTAAATGATGCAATACCAAGATTTTTCCATAGGGTTAATATTGCATAGCTTAACGAAGGTTTAAAAAGGTAATTATTATATATAGTAACAACTTCTTTGCCTTAAAATGTGTCCTGCATTGTTTCAGTATTCTTAGCAAGTCTGGGTTGCTGGTAAATTAACTATAATTAGTGTTGAGGGGAACACAGAAAAGAACATACAAAGAAGATTTAAAGCGGGATTTGTTTTCCATTGCTGGTCAAACTGGTCCATATTTGTTTATTTCTGCCAATTTCCAATATTTTATTGGGTGACTATTTACAACCTAGTAGTAAAATGGAAAGGTAGTGCCATGCTGTTTTGTGGTTTAGATCTCTGTAATATTGCTTTTTGGCGCATGGTTATTTTGAGTTCCATATAAATGATGTTACAATTGAGTCCAATTTCTTAAAGAAGGATTTGTTGATGTATATAAGGATGCTCTGTAAAAGATATAGGAGCTTTGGGAAGATGTTCATTTGACTATACTAATTCTCCCAGCTAGTGTAAGATGGAGGATTGACCATCTAATTTTCTTTTTAGGTTGCAAACTAATAGTAGCTCAGGCATAGCTGTTGATGGAGGTTTGGGTTTGAACTCCAACCCAAAATATATTAATTCAGTTCCAGCTGACTGATCATATATATAAATATAGTGTACATAAAGTTCAGGCATATACAGTATGTATTATGTCTATATTAAACAACATTGGTTTGTGCCGCCCACCAAAAATTAAAATGGAGTCCTAAGGAGTCACAAAGTTACCTTCCTTTGTTGATAGATATCAAATGAAACTGTCACATTCATTGAATCCTCTTTGAACTGACATGCAGGTAGCAGAACAAAGAAAAAAGACAAAGTAGGGAACCAATCAAGAAAAGAACTTCAGAACCAAAACTACAGCAACTACTAAAGTTACTCTTGACATTTGGAGTATGTTTCTTTGAAATGACTTTGAGTCAGTGAACAATGGAATATATATACTTATAACTGGATATTGTTGGGATAGCATGCTTAATGCATCTATTCAGTGTTGCAAGAAAGACAGGTTATGTACCATTGAATTGGTACAGTAGGATGGTGTGTGGTGGTCCGCATATTTAAGGAAGGGGTCTGGAGGGTGTTTTCCAGCTACACAGGGATCGCACTCCTCAGCCTTCCAGGTAAAGCCTATACAAGGGTACTGGTGGGGAGACTTTGTCTGATGGCTGCTGGATGGTGCATAGGAGTATGATTGCCCAGCCTACATGTGCTCTGTAGATCTGAAAGACTTGCGTAGTATTTGTTCCCTGTATGAATGCAGTGAGAGCTGTGTCTGAAAACTTGGTGTTACGTCAGATTCTTTTACTGTGAGTGTAGGACACTGTCAAGGCTGTTTCTTCTCAGCACTCCATTTTGTGGTTTACATAGACATACTGTAATATCAAAGTGCAGCCAAAGATGTGAGTGTGTCTAGTTAGGGAAGGCTAAGGGTAGTAAGTATTGTTGCTTTATGCAGATGATATTGTCCTCTTTTCCTCACCTGACTGTGACCTCGGGCATGTATTCAAGCGATTTGCTACTGGGTGTGAAGTAGAAAGTATGAAGACAAGCACCTCCAAGTCTGAGGTAATATTTTCTCTTGGTATAATGTAGTTTGCTTTCTCCAGGTCAGATTGGGCCAACTGCCCTTAGTGGAGGAGTCTAAGTATCTCATTATCTTGTTCATGAGTAATAAAGGAAGGTAACAAGAGATCAACAGCAAATTGGAGTGGCAGTAGCTATTCTGCAGGCACAGTACTGGTCTATGGTGATGAAGTGGGATATGAGTATAAGGACAAAACTCTCAGTTTACCAGCCAATCTACATCTCTGTCCTCAAGTATGGTCATGAGCTATGGGTAATGAAGAAAGAATATGATTGTAAGTACAATCAGCAGAAATAAGTTTTCTTTGCAGAGCTGCAGGGATTACACTCTGTGATAGGGTGGGAAGTTCGGCAATTCAGGAGAGCCTTAAAGAAGAGTATCTTCTCCTTCAAATTGAGAGAAATAAGCTGAGGTGGTTTGGACATGTCATAAGGATTCACCTTGGGTGGCTGCACCTGACATAGCCTAGGGATTTTCTTTGATATTTTGCTCTGTTTAATTGCATTCTGTTTTTGGATTACAGAATGGATTTGTTAGTTTTGGGTTGCCTTTTAGGTAAACCCTGCTCTTTTGCTCCATTTTTTGTCTGTGTTGCCCGTATTCATCATATAATAAATTCTTTAAATATTAAAGAATTTTGTTCATTTTCCTAAAGATAAGAGATTTATGGTTGCTTTCTCCTCTAAAAGGTATTTTTTGAGTATTTTGAACTCTAAAATCCTGCTCCCTATTTTGCTCCTGTTGAGGCCAGAAGGCCTGTCTTTTGAGTTGGGGTGAGGGCTGGGCCTATTTGAGCACTGGTCTAGTTTTTGTTATATTTGTGGCCTGCAATCTTTAATGCTATTTTTGTTCCAGAACAATGCTCTTCAACTCTTCAAATTATTTTTACGCAAAACATACAACATGGCCTGGCCTCTTAAACTGTATTTATTATTTCACAGTGTTCCTGCAGAAAACTCTTGTAGATCATGTGTCTCTACAGAAATACTGGTTTGGAAATTAATTTATAATTAATTTAATTTGTTAAATGGACCTCCTGTAAAAATGCTATCTTTAACTTTAAGGATTTAAGATGTGAGAACATTTTTTCAGGATTTGAGATGTGAGGGCATTTTTTCTGTTATGTCCCAGATTTAGGATATATGTGTAAAGTGCCAACATAGCAGCTTCACACCCATGTGCCTGGCAATGGACTTTTTACCATAAACAAAACACACAAAATGACAGCAGCTTCTAGAAAACCCTGCCACAAAAAGTTTAACAAAACATGACAGTGAATGAATGAAAATAAATAAATGATAAAGTGATAAAAATAAACATATTGAAGGAAATATATCCAAATATGATCATATCATGGAAAGACCTATACCACATTTACTTGGATTACCCCCTGAAAGGAAATCTGTGTAAAACTTCACACTATATGGTTTTCTTCGCACTCCACTCATCAATAAGTATCAGAAATTTACTAACAATCTAATTGCACATTAGTCTTTTAAAATACAGATAAAACAGTGTAGGAAACACTTTTAGACAGACATACTATTCTCTGCTGAATTGTTGCGTAATTATATGTTACCTACAGTTTTTCTTTAACCTACTCCGTACTTAATTCATGGAATCATTAGGTATCTGGATCCTTATAGATCTTTATATGGGCATGCAACCTTTGGTTAATTACATCTCATAGCATCCCACTATTTTAATATTTACATGACATAAAGTTTGTCAAAGGAACCAAATTCCCTTCATATACTGCACTAGTAAAATGGATGGATATCTATACAATACTGAACATGTACACATATTTTAAAGTAATTTTTTTAAAATGATAATCTTCTTGCATTGCATTGAGAAATTTATGCTGAAAGCACTCAATAAAATAAAAAACTTAATACTAAGAATACACTCAGAAGTTGTATCAGTACAAGATTAATAGTGAACTGTTAAAAATACAATATTTTTAAAAGCATTCAGAACTTATTTTTCTCCCTTCAGAATGTTTATTACCATTTACAGTTTTACTATGTGAAATGTAATAACTTCCAAGTTTTTTAAAATTTACTTCAGGTTATTTTAGTGGTTGTAAATCTGATTATTTCTAAATACTGTATGTTGTATTTCATTGACAACATTAAATTTAATTGATTTTAATTCTTACATTGTTTTCGTTGTAATATGCTAAAATACAAAATGCAAACCATGCTCATGCATTAGTTTGAATATGAGGAACTTCTCATAATTTAATTTCTGGAGTGTCTGTCTTTTCAAGGCCTACTCAAATTAAATCAAAGATATTGATCAATTAATGAGACCTTTTTTAGAATAATTAAATAATTTGTCATAAATGCCATTGTGGACATATATAATAGATGCAGCTGAGTATTTCTATAGATTGTTTTTGTAAAATCTGTGTTATGCCATTTTAGCAATCTTTGTTTTTAAATAGCCATTCATGTAATTTAATCACCCTATGGTATGGAAATTACCAAATCCACCTTAGGAACTGTGTGAAATTTAACCTGCTCTGCACTCTGCTGGCCATAATCTAGCCCTGCACCATACCTAATTATTTCTTGCTTGATTTTTCTAGTGTAACAGCTACAACATTATATTTTAATTATTTTCTAACTTTGTCAATGAATCAGTGATGTTTTTTTTCAGAAATTACCACAGATGGACATTGTTATGTTTTGTAGTATTTAATTTTTTCTAATTCATAAAATAAACACCTTTGGGATTATTAGAAAATGTATTTAAGTTAACAAAAAAAAATAATATGAAATTATTGTCAAACATGACATTTATATATATATATATATATATATATATATATATATATATATATATATATATAGAGAGAGAGAGAGAGAGAGAGAGAGAGAGAGAGAGAGATACAGTTGAAAAAGTAAACACTCAGATAAAGCAAACAACATGTTTATACAGTGTGCATTGAACAGAAATTATTCATGTTATCAGGTTTATTTATAATTTGGCCGATCAAATTTTGAAATACCATTTAATAGCTATGTACTGTATGTGACAATAAATTTCCCATCTTTACTTAGAATATGCTTTTCATTTAATTTCATATTATATGATTTTGTATTCTTTCAAGGTATTATATATTTAGAATTCTTTTTATTCAATGCTAGGAAGTTACCACAACTTTGAACTTTTGGAAGCAACATTTTATGGAAAAAATAGCTGTAAATCATGCAGAATAAAACTTGTAATATCAAGCCCACTTTATATTGATTAATTTTCTTAATCAGTTATTCAGTTTAGTTCAGTTTAATTTACTTTCCGGTGTTGCTAAGAGAATGTGTTTTACATGAAGATTGATTTATTTTAACTGATTGATTGCAAAAAGGTTTCAGATTTCAAAAATATGAAAAAATATTAAAATTAAAAAAGTTAAAATATTCTGAGATTTCTCTTAGCACTTCAGTTTTCTGTCCCTGTGCTGTGCACATTGCTTTTCCTGGTATTTCTGAGCATATTTTGCTGTTTCGTGCACCTGCATTTTCTTTGTTTTAGCCTGGGTTCTTTTCAGCATTTCCATACTTAAACAATCAATTAGGAGGGAGGTGAGTAGGAGAGTGCTCAGGCATACCTCATTAACACAGTCTGCAGGTGAAGTAACCTTTCACAAACTTATAAAATAAAAAATAAACAAATGAATACAAATTCAAGAATGTAGCTTCAATAGCTTAACTACTAAAATAGTTAAACATTTAAAAAGGACAGTCAGTCTGAATAATAAAAGAGTGAGAAACAGGAGAAAAACTAGTCAAAGGGCTAAGCAAGGGTCAAAACCAAAAACAGAAAAGCATCAAAGCAAATCATAAACCAAAAATCATAGTCAAAGTGCCGAGGTTTGCTTCAAAATATCAGTAATCAAAGTTCAAAGTAAATAGTACAATAAATTTGGTCAAATCTCTGATACTAATTGATATTTTAGGATGATCTTTATAGCAGCATGTTGATGATGTCACCAGTGGTTCTTCCTCTGTGCTTCATGAGAAATCCCCATGTAAATGAACACCACAACCCACTAAATAGCAGAGTGATCTCTACAACAAAAAGGACTGTAAAAATATATAACTTCTAAACTGAAGCTCTAAACAAAATTCTGACATCAAAATTTGATTCCTTTGCTGCCAAAACCCACAAAACAGTGTCAAGATTAATATACCAGCTTCAGGGAAATTAAAGAAAAAATAAAAAGAAGCTCCATACATAACCGATCATTCTAAAAATGCTGTTGATGAACTGTTGACTTAATATTTATCTAGCAAAACACTTCACAGTGGATTAAAGAAAATCTACTCTAAGACTGTTGCATCATACTGCAGGGCAAGAACACACATATACAAAGGCAGATGTTAAACCACTGAACTTAACAGTAGAAGAGTTGAAGAATCTGGAAATTGAATCTTTCCTGAAGTCTTTATGAAAATTGTAATCCGCAGCTGTCCAGAAAAACTGTCAGATTTTATATTTTTCACTATATAGTCATTTTTAATTATTTGATTTTTAATCAGTTTTTTGTTATGCACTTAAACAGGCATTCAAATTTTATATACATGTTCAAATCACTTTCAGTGGAAATAATATTGTACAGTAGTTCTAAGAAAGTAAACAACAACCTGGGGCTTGGTAAAAGATTGCGTGCAATGAGGTGAAGAACACAGCCAGACATCATTTAAAGTTTCAGAATCTCACATAAATATAAGTGTATTCTTTTTTCTAAAATGAAAACAATATGCTGTTTTACAATCTCAAGGTACTGATCAATAACAAGCAACATTCTTCCCTTAAAATCAACTTACTGTATTTGATAGGTTTTAATACTTTTTTTCCAGGTTTGCACCTCTAAGAACTGCAAGAACACATACGTATTTTAATATATAAAGTAATTTCCTGTGGCAAATTAACATATACCATGATTATGAAAAAATAACTTTCATTTTAAAAGTACCAAACCTGCACTTTAGAAAATGTAATTAATTTTGTCATTATTTGCTATATTTTAATAATTAAAAAATGATCAAATATTACATATTTGTGAGTGGCAAAAGTATGTGAACCTTTGCTTTCAGTATCTGGTGTGACCCCCCTTTGCAGCAATAACTGCAACTAAACATTTCCGGTAACTTTTGATCATTCCTGCACACCGGCTTGGAGGAATCTTAGCCCATTCCTCCGTACAGAACAGCTTCAACTCTGGGATGTTGGTGGGTTTCCTCACATTAACTGCTCGCTTCAGGTCTTTCCACAACATTTCAATTGGATTAAGGTCAGGACTTTGACTTGGCCATTCCAAAACATTAACTTTATTCTTTTTTAACCATTCTTTGGTAGAACGACTTGTGTGCTTAGGGTCATGCTGCATGACCCACCTTCTCTTGAGATTCAGTTCATGGACAGATGTCCTGACATTTTCCTTTAGAATTCTCTGATATAATTCAGAATTCATTGTTCCATCAATGAAGGCAAGCCGTCCTGGCCCAGATGCAGCAAAACAGGCCCAAACCATGATACTACCACCACCATGTTTCAAAGATGGGATAAGGTTCTTATGCTGGAATGCAGTGTTTTCCTTTCTCCAAACATAACGCTTTTCATTTAAACCAAAAAGTTCTATTTGGGTCTCATCCGTTCACAAAACATTCTTCCAATAGCCTTCTGGTTTGTCCACGTGATCTTTAGCAAACTGCAGACAAGCAGCAATGTTTTTTTTGGAGAGCAGTGACTTTCTCCTTGCAACCCTGCCATGCACACCATTGTTGTTCAGTGTTCTCCTGATGGTGGACTCATGAACATGAACATTAGCCAATGTGAGAGAGGCCTTCAGTTGCTCAGAAGTTACCCTGGGATCCTTTGTGACCTCGCCGACTATTACACGCCTTGCTCTTGGAGTGATCTTTGTTGGTAGACCACTCCTGGGGAGGGTAACAATGGTCTTGAATTTCCTCCATTTGTACACAATCTGTCTGACTGTGGATTGGTGGAGTCCAAACTCTTTAGAGATGGTTTTGTAACCTTTTCCAGCCTGAGGAGCATCAACAACTCTTTTTCTGAGGTCCTCAGAAATCTCCTTTGTTCATGCTATCACACACTTCCACAAACGTGTTGTGAAGAGCAGACTTTGATAGATCCCTGTTCTTTAAATAACACAGGATGCCCACTCACACCTGATTGTCATCCCATTGATTGAAAACACCTGACTCTAACTTCACCTTCAAACTAACTGCTAATCCTAGAGGTTCACATACTTTTGCCACTCACAAATATGTAATATTCGATCATTTTCCTCAATAAATGACCAAGTATAATATTTTTGTCTCATTTGTTTAACTGGTTTCTCTTTATCTACTTTTAGGACTTGGGTGAAAATCTGATGATGTTTTAGGTCATACTTATGCAGAAATATAGAAAATTCTAACAAACTTTCAAGCACACATGTTACAATGCTCAAAACTTGCAATATTTGTGAAAGTTCAACATTTGTTTATATACTGCTCAAAAAAATTAAAGGAACACTTTTTAATCAGAGTATAGCATCAGGTCAATGAAACCTCTGGGATATTGATCCGTTCAGTTAAATAGCAGAGGGTGTTGTTAATCAGTTTCCACTGCTTTGGTGTTAATGAAATTAACAACAGGTGCACTAGAGGGGCAACAATGAGATGACCCCCAAAACAGAAATTGTTTAACAGGTGGAAGCCACCGACATTTGTCCCTCCTCATCTTTTATGACTGTTTTTTCGCTAGTTTTGAATTTGGCTATGGTCAGTGTCACTACTGGTAGCATGAGGCAATACCTGGACCCTACAGAGGTTGCACAGGTAGTCCAGCTTCTCCAGGATGACACATCAATACGCACCATTGCCAGAAGGTTTGCTGTGTCTCCCAGCACAGTCTCAAGTGCATGGAGGAGATTTCAGGAGACAGGCAGTTACTCTAGGAGAGCTGGACAGGGCTGTAGAATGTCCTTAACCCATCAGCAGGACCGGTATTTGCTCCTTTGGGCAGGGAGGAACAGGATGAGCACTGCCAGATCCCTACAAAATGACCTCCAGCAGACCACTGGTGTGAACGTCTCTCACCAAACAATCAAAAGCAGATTTCATGAAGGTGGCCTGAGGGCCTGACGTCCTCTAGTGGGGTCTGTGCTTACTGCCTGGCACCGTGGAGCTTGATTGGCATTTACCATAGAATGCCAGAATTAGCAGGTCCACCACTGGCGCCCTGTGCTTTTCACAGATGAGAGCAGGTTCACCCTGAGCACATGTGACAGACATGAAAGGATCTGGAGAAGCTGTGGAGAAAGTTATGCTGCCTGTAACATCGTTCAGCATGACCGGTTTGGTGATGGGTCAGTGATGGTCTGGAGAGGCATATCCATGGAGGGGCGCATAGAACTCTACAGGCTAGACAACGGCACCTTGACTGCCATTAGTTATCGGGATGAAATCTTTGGACCCATTGTTAGACCCTATGCTGGTTCAGTGGGTCCTGGGTTCCTCCTGGTGCACGACAATGCCTGACCTCATGTGGCAAGAGTATGCAGGTAGTTCCTGGAGGATGAAGGAATTGACATACCATTGACTGGCCTCCATGCTCACCTGACGTAAATCCAATAGAACACCTCTGGGACATTACGCTTTGGTCCATCCAACACCACCAGGTTGCAACTCAGACTGTCCAGGAGCTCAGTGATGCCCTGGTACAGATCTGGGAGGAGATCCCACAGAGCACCATCCGTTGTCTCATTTGGACCATGCCCCGACGTTGTCAGGTATGCATACAAGCACGTGGGGGCCATACAAACTACTGAGTACTATTTTGAGTTGCTGCAATGAAATTTAGGCAAAATAAACTAGCCTGCCACATCATTTTTTCACTTTGTTTTTCAAGGCATCTTTGAATTCAACCCTCTGTAAGTTGAGAATTTTCATTTCATTCTAACAATGTGGCGTCCTTTCATTCCTAACACATTACCCAGTCCATATCAGTAGAGATATCCAGCATGATTTTTTCCCCCATTTAGATGTGATGTGTTTTCAAAGCGTTCCTTTAATTTTTTGTGCAGTTTATATTGTTTGTTTACACTTATTCTCTTGACGTTGTGCAGACCTAGAAATTTATCATTGACCTAATATTAACAAAATAGTCTGACTTCTTCATTGTGAAAATTTTAGTATGTTCAATTTGATTTAATTAATTCCTATCATGAAATTAACCACTGTGGGGATCACAGTTTTAATTATGATTTTAAACCTTGATAGAAGAGAGCATATTTCATGGTTGGTTGGTTCCAAGTTGCTTCATATGATAATAATAACCCTATAAACGTACTTACATGAACTGAAAGAATATAATTTTGTGTTTAAACCAGAAAGTAATATATGCTTAAACAGTATTTAGTAATGGCTAGGGTGTTGTAGTTTTATATCCTTTGTTCATTCTATTTTGGTTGGTGTGCGTTATTCTTTGTATTTGAGTATGTCTATGTATGTATGCCTTTGTTACTTTCCTTGAGTTTTGTGGATGGTTACCCAAGAGGTGGGGCCACCACTAGCAAGGGTCTGCCCTCACCCTAATAAAGACAGGAACCATGCTTTGTGATTTTCTGAATATTTTCGACCTGTGCTCTATTTTTTGACTTTGCATTTTGTAATGGGACTTGGTTTGGTTTGCCATTTTTGTGTCAGGCAACACCTTTTGCATTTTTGTGCTCCATGGAGCTTACTTTTTGTTACAGAGCAAATATTAAAAACATACATCTTTTTTATTTTGTAAAGATCCTGCTCTGGTCCTTATTAATAGCTGGGGTTTGTCAGTAGTATTCCCCTCTAATGTTCATTTTCAGAAGTTTTAGGGACTATGGAGATTTATAACACACAGACAGAAACTTACTTACAGTCTAAAATAAGTTGCAACTTATTTTCTTTATTTTCCAGAATTATGGTGTAGTCTTCCTAAATGTGTCAGTTCTAAATAAAATACTAATTTTAAAAGTATAACTGAAAGCATTTACTGTATGGCAATAATTAAATATTACATATTTCATTTGTTAATTTAATTACTGCAGTGTGTCTGATTTATTGTTTGAGTTTGGAGGATCATGTAAAACCTATTTTCAATGACGTATCATATTTTTACTATTTATATTGTTTTTCATGATGCAAGATGCATTAGGAAACTGACAATAACATTCTACAAAACTTATGGGATCTCATTGTAATTGTTACAGCCAGAAATTCAATGGGTTACACTAACAGGCAGTGTTGGTAAGGAAAATTACTAATTCATGTATAGCCAAGTAGTTTTGGAACTTAGTTAATTTAATTCTGAACTCTGAAATCATTATTTGAAAAACTATAACTGTAATGATAGTGTAAAAAGTGTTTGTAATGGAAACAAAAAAAAATTACAATAGGTTTCAGTGCTGCTCTGTGGCTAGACAAGATCCATTTGCACTGCCTATTAGTTTGCCCAATGAAGTGCAAAAGCAGATAGTTTGCTTTCATAGCTTTTATAATCAGAGAAGCTAAAGCACAAACTATGGTACTGGTCATCATTCATCAGCTACTTCCAGGACTATTATTTTTGTAATAGTGTGTGCTCTTTTACATTAGTCCTTTCACACTTTTCCCTATGTAGTATTTTGATAAAAAGGCAGGAAAACTGTCTTGTCAAGAAAACAAAACCTTATAATAACAATATACTGTATAAATGCTCTTGAATGAATACAAGTGATCCAGTCTTAAGAGGATCAGAAGATTACATATGTAGTAATTAATAAATAGTTCAAAAGTTTTCACAATGATAAACATGGGATATTTCTTGCTTTGTGAGTTTATCTAGGCAAAAAACATTGAATGAATTGTGAAATAAGAGAGTATCCCTGAATCTGATCTCATAACAAAACTGGAAATTAATTAAACAGGTTTTGAAAAGGAGTGGATGTGTTGATGTTTGTCAGCATTCTGTCTACATGGTAACTACAGAAGAGCCTGTATAATGTTGCATTAATATATATGGATATTAAATATAATATATAAAAAATGTCCATACTTGGATGTGGCTAGCTGAGACGGAGTGTTTGTTTTTCATGTACAATTTTAATTAACATGTTACCCTTAATAGTTTTTAAGATAGTCATCTAAACATTTTAATCTGTCTGGTTTGTATACATTTATGGGCCATAAAAATTAAAAATTCACGTTTTGTACTACATAATTATAAGAACCCATGCTCTATAGACTTTTAGTAATCTGAACTCCTTTATGTAGTATATGATAGTACAAGGGAAGTTTATGTTTATTAATCAAAGTCTTACTAGCAAAGTCTATCACTGATAAGAATATCTGGGTATATTCAGTAGATTATTGTAATTGCATCTTGTATATACATTATTTTGTTCTTGAAAAGTGTTTTTTACATTATTCATTTAGTGTGATTAGTAAAACAAAAAAACTAGAACACAGATTTTCTTTTTGATATGATGGGTGCTGGGATGGTGCAGTGGTAGCATAGCTTTTCTCGTAGCAAGGTAACCAGAGTTCACACCCCAGGGTTCTCCCTGTGGTAGCCTGTGTATTCTCCCTGTGTCCATGTTGGCTGCCCTGACCGTGAACAGTTTAGAAAATGGATGGATGTATTGTATGTTTCCATGTAATTTAAACCATGTAAAATAAATGAGCTTAATCGAAAGTGGAGTAGAATTCCACAGATGAACGGAAATACTCTTTCACACTGATGCAGCGCATCTCTTGTGGATTAAGAATCAACAAGACCTAACTGTAGTTTTCTCATTGTTATTCTGAGAATCTTATAGGCTATCATATTTTTCACACTTGATAAAAAAGCTAATCCAAAATACTTTTTAAACACATCACAATCTATGAAATGTATTTAATTCTTTTGTGATAAAAGCATTTTGATACTTTATGGTTTACAGTTTAGATGCTGCATATTTTAGTTTTTATTGCTTTTAGAATAAAGATGTTGAACATTTTTGAAAGCTTTAATGAAAAAGTATTCATTTATGAGATTATTACACAGATAAATATATATTATCAACATGATGAAATACAAAAGTTGTAATGGTAACGTTAGTTGCAGCCACTAGCCCTGTTTTCTACAGTATATGAACTGTACTGTATATTGATAGCCATTTGTGAATTTTTTGACACAGGTAGCCAAGTTACCCCTGCTATCAGAACATGCCAATCTGACATATTGCATCCCTTGCACATCTCTTCTTTGCTCTCTCTACTTGTATTTTCACTGCTCATACAATAAGATCTAGTTCACACTTCATTGTACTTTAAATTTTATTGTAGTTAAGTTACAATGCCTTAGCCACTATGCTACACTGCCATCTTCTATCAAACATTGTGATTTTCACATTGTTACTGTGGTCTTGTTAAACACTCCAGGGCTACATATTATCTGAATCTATTTTGTGAAGGATTATAAATAGCCTGCCAAAGATAAATATTAATAATATTTTTAAGTAATATTATTGCAACGGAACCTGAACTTAAATTGGCGAATGTCTCTTTTTCAGCACTATTTCTCATAAGAATAAGTACTGTGCTAACACATGAATTTCAACTATTAATGTGCTAGATTTTCCTTTATACACTTTATTTGGCTGTCATGGACAAATATGCTGACTACTATAGAATGAAAAAAATGTTAAATACACTGAGAATGAGATGAGAAGGAAGCTGATCTATCCCAATATTTACAATAGATTACATATGTTAGCCTAAAATATAAATTAAATATTAACACAGTTAAATATTATGCAGATTTAATTGTATGCAAAGTATAATAAGGATGAGTATCAGCTTAAAAGCACAGATGCATTTGTAGATGTTAATAGAAAATATTATAGTGTGAAACAGAACTGTGTGTTTCTAATTTTGTTTGTGCTAAAGAGATATGTAATCAAAATATGTAAACCGATATAACTGAAAATGCTGTGAAATATAATATATATATTCTTTGGTCTGACATACTATAGTTCAGTGGTTGGCAAGCCTGATATTTTTTGCTAAACAATCACCCCTGACTGAGATTGCAATGCTTTTAACATGGTTGGATGCCTGTGTGAAAAGCCAAGCAACCCACTGTGTGAATTCGCAACAGCCTCTATCTGTCAACTTGCTGAGAAATTTATAACCCAGATACATCCCTTTAATCCCGGTGAAGAGGGAGAGAGAGATGAGGCTGGTTGTACTTAATACGTCTCCACGGTCTAAGTGAACAAGCATAGACACTCACATGGTGCCTCTCTCTTCTCCTAATAAGTAATGGTTTAAAACAGCTGGGGTTTTTTTAGGTGAAAAAGGAATTTTAACTCAAAAACTTTTCTTGTTTCTGAACTCTACAGTGTGAGAGTTCTAAAAATAAAATTGTTTTAAAACACTTAAAAAATAACACACTTGAACATGTGCATATGAATACACATGAAAATATAGTGCATATAAGAAGAAACAGAAGGAGTTAAATCAATGATGAAAGAGAAAAAGTAAGGGTTACAAATGATTTATTTATTCAACCTTGCATAAATAATCTGTCTTGGAAAAAAAAAATATCTTCAAGCAGAAGCAGTGGTTAAATTTAGATTACAATGGAGTTATTTCACAAGAAGAGCAAAGAAAAGATTTATTAGTCCAGATTGAGCCTCCACTGCTAGAGCAGGGTGGTGAGGTGACAACAAGTAGGTATTTGCAGGTCATGGCAGTCATGCGTTTTTGAACATTGCTCTTTTGTGAAATGGCACCAGGAAAAATTGGTAAAATAATTGCCTCTGTTTTTTGTGATTCCATTAAAATACCCCTAACAAGTAGTGGAGTCGACCAGTTAATGTTGTCTGTGTTATTTCCATGGAAAAATTCAACCATCTTTAGGCCTAATGGACTCTGCTTATTGATGAAGGTGAGGCAGTGCCAGTTCATGGCAATCCCAGCAGTTTTTTGCCAAACAAAGTCTATACATACCAGTAGCAAGAGCTCAATGCTGAGAATAGAGTTCAACCTCATCATGTTTTTGAGAGCATGATTTTGGCACAAGGCAATTCATGGATGGTTTTCAAGTTTGGTGAAAAATGTTGGCGGTCTTTCTGGATTGATATTCTCCAGAGCCAGTCAGATCATTCCTAACATGAATAACAGCATTCCCTCAATCATCATAACAGTATGTGTACTATTTTTCAGTGTCATATTCGTATGGCTAACCACCCCCAACCCTATCCTCACAACAGCAAACAATTTATCTCATAAACTTAGAAACAAGGGATTTTGTTCAGTATCAGCCTTTCATTAAGCAAATATTAAAACACACAGATTAATTCAGGGTGCTCCGGTTTCCTCCCACAGTCCAAAGACATGCAGATTAGGTACATTGGCGATCCTAAATTGTCCCTAGTGTGTGCTTGGTGTGTGTGTGCCCTGTGGTGGACTGGCGCCCTGCCTGGGATTTGTTTCTGCCTTGCGCCCTGTGCTGGCTGGGATTGGCTCCAGCAGACCCCCATGACCCTGTGATATAGCGGGTTGGACAATGGCTGGCAGGCTGGATTAATTCACTTTTAACACTTAAGGGTATGGTAGGTGATGCATGTAATGGAAAAGAGGAGAAATGCACACCAAGTGTTAATGTGGCATACAGTGAAGATTTATAAATGGTACTTAAGATGAGAAATTGAAGTGAAATATTGGGGGTACTATAAAATTGTAAAATACACTTAAACAAATTTCACACAACTTTAAAAGAGATGTTTATTCTTTTTGAGGTATCTGCTACTCATGATAAAGTACAGTAGTAGTAGTAGAAATAGTATTGTCACACATACAGGGCACAATGAAATTCTTTTGCACTTTACTAACCTTCAGACGTACAATCCCACTCTCCTCAGAAACCCACCAAACATACAAAGTGCTCCATTTAAGTGGCTCCAACAATTCTCGCAAATTGAGTGTAGACATTATTTTTTCATCATAGTTTATTTTAACCATTCAAAATTGTTTACATTTTATTTTAATGTTCATATTTTCAAATGCAGTAAGCAGAGAAACCGCAGTATGCAACTTCTAATGTCAATATTCTATCATAAATTGGCATACTTGTAAAAATGCACTCTAGCACTCTGAATCATTTTTCCAGTCTCGAACAATGGAAGTAAAATTTGATTTCTTCTTCACATTTTTGTGAATGTAAAATATTTTTATAATCAGTTTAAACATTATTTTTGGGAATATAATAGTGACACTCAATGCACTATTAATAGCACAGTAAATATATACTGTATCACATTTTAAAATTTTTATATGAACTCCAAACTCCAAAAATTTGATGAAAAATTGAAAATTACAGGAAATCTAATCCACAGCTATCTACTATATATACAGTGCATCCGGAAAGTATTCACGGAGCATCACTTTTTCCACATTTTTTTATGTTACAGCCATATTCCAAAATGGATTAAATTCATTTTTTCCTCAGAATTCTACACACAACACCCCATAATGACAACGTGAAAAAGTTTACTTGAGGTTTTTGCAAATTTATTAAAAATAAAAAAAACTGAGAAATCACATGTACATAAGTATTCACAGCCTTTGCTCAATACTTTGTCGATGCACCTTTGGCAGCAATTACAGCCTCAAGTCTTTTTGAATACTAGGCTGACCCGCCTTTTAAGGCGACCGACTTTTAAGTTGACCACTTCTTAAGGCAATTCAATATGTAGATCAATTTGATATTTTGTACAAACTCATTAATTTGGTTATATTGCATTTGAGCGGAATGTGATAAGCGGAATACCACTACGCTTTCCACTCACGGGACGGAAGGACAATCCCGACCGCTTTTATGTAGTAAGAAAGAAGAAGAAGATATCGCACAGTCTGGAGTAGAAAATCATCTTTTACCTGGAAAAACGTAACTACAAATCCCATCGTGCATTGCAAAATGGACAGGGTGTGTGTGAAACTCCATGCTACTCGCACAGTCTGGAGTAGAAAATCATCTTTTACCTGGAAAAACGAAACTACAAATCCCATTGTGCATTGCAAAATGGACAGGGCGTGTGTGAAACTCCGTGCCTGCGTAGCACTCACGGGATGGAAGGACACCCGACGGCTTTTATATAGAAGGATGATGCCACAAGCTTGGCACACTTATCCTTGGCCAGTTTCGCCCATTCCTCTTTGCAGCACCTCTCAAGCTCCATCAGGTTGGATGGGAAGCGTCGGTGCACAGCCATTTTAAGATCTCTCCAGCGATGTTCAATCAGATTCAAGTCTGGGCTCTGGCTGGGCCACTCAAGGACATTCACAGAGTTGTCCTGAAGCCACTCCTTTGATATCTTGGCTGTGTGTTTAGGGTTGTTGTCCTGCTGAAAGATGAACCGTCGCCCCAGTCTGAGGTCAAGAGCGCTCTGGAGCAGGTTTTCATCCAGGATGTCTCTGTACATTGCTACAGTCATCTTTCCCTTTATCCTGACTAGTTTCCCAGTTCCTGCCGCTGAAAAGCATCCCCACAGCAAGATGCTGCCACCACCATGCTTCACTGTAGGGATGGTATTGGCCTGGTGATGAGCGGTGCCTGGTTTCCTCCAAATGTGACGCCTGGCATTCACACCAAAGAGTTCAATCTTTGTCTCATCAGACCAGAGAATTTTGTTTCTCATGGTCTGAGAGTCCTTCAGGTACCTTTTGGCAAATTCCAGGCGGGCTGCCATGTGCCTTTTACTAAGGAGTGGCTTCTGTCTGGCTACTCTACCATGCAGGCCTGATTGGTGGATTGCTGAAGAGATGGTTGTCCTTCTGGAAGGTTCTCCTCTCTCCACAGAGGACCTCTGGAGCTCTGACAGAGTGACCATCAGGCTCTTGGTCACCTCCCTGACTGAGGCCCTTCTCCCCCGATCGCTCAGTTTAGATGGCCGGCCAGCTCTAGGAAGAGTCCTGGTGGTTTCGAACTTCTTCCACTTACGGATGTTGGAGGCCACTGTGCTCATTGGGACCTTCAAAGCAGCAGAAATTTTTCTGTAACCTTCCCCAGATTTGTGCCTTGAGACAATCCTGTCTAGGAGGTCTACAGACAATTCATTTGACTTAATGCTTGGTTTGTACTCTGACATGAACTGTCAACTGTGGGACCTTATATAGACAGGTGTGTGCCTTTCCAATTCATGTCCAATCAATTGAATTTACCACAGGTGGACTCCAATTAAGCTGCAGAAACATCTCAAGGATGATCAGGGGAAACAGGATGCACCTGAGCTCAATTTTGAGCTTCATGGCAAAGGCTCTGAATACTTATGTACATGTGCTTTCTCAATTTTTTTATTTTTAATAAATTTGCAAAAATCTCAAGTAAACTTTTTTCACGTTGTCATTATGGGGTGTTGTGTGTCGAATTGTGAGGAAATAAATGAATTTAATTCATTTTGGAATAAGGCTGTTACATAACAAAATGTGGAAAAAGTGATGCGCTGTGAATACTTTCCGGATGCACTGTATATATAGTAGATAGCTGTGGATTAGATTTCCTGTAATTTTTAATTTTTCATCAAATTTTTGGAGTTCATATAAAATAATTTTAAAATGTGATACAGTATATTTACTGTGCTATTAATAGTGCATTGAGTGTCACTATTATATTCCCAAAAATAATGTTTAAACTGATTATAAAAATATTTTACATTCACAAAAAGGTGAAGAAGAAATCAAATTTTACTTCCGTTGTTCGAGACTTATGTCACTTTTTTGTCACGCTTTAAATCGGGCTTATTTTAAAACTTACATACATATGTTTGGTATCATTCTTTTCAGAACTTTGATGTAATGTTGTTAGATTTTTCAGATTCTTATTCCATTTTAAAATTATAAATTAAAAAATATTAAAAAAATCACGTACTACAAGACGAGACAATGTGACAAGAGATTTAACCATGCCCGGGGATGGAAATGAAAGACAAAGAATAGGACAGCTGCTGTGCAGGCTTTTAAATGTTCAAATTGCCAGCAGCTGATCGATCTAAAAGGGGGTTAAAAAAAACTGCATTTGTTTCCCATTGTATCACAGTTTAAAAGGGGGTTTCTGAGGAGCGACCCCGTCTCCTTGGGGTGCGTTCAGCCCCGCTGTTCACAACGCGAGCAGCAGAGACGGGAAGTGGCTGGTGTGTAGCACATGCCAGGGGGGTTGGTGAGTGAAGCGAGCAGGGGGTGAACCCCCTAGTATAAATATAATCTTTGGTGTATTTAACTCAATGTTTAAAAAAAGGACATTGAGAACAATCAACTGATCAAGTAGACTAATACCTTTAATGTATGTAGGAGTGAAGGTAATGCTGAGAATAATTTGATTGTTAAATATTGTACATGATTTACAATCTAATACTGTACATAAGAAATTAGTATGATATGGCAAATAAACAGTTGATGCACCCCTGTATGCATTGTACTGTAGAATATTAATGTTTTTAATGGTTAATTTCTGTGGCATGTGAATAATTTTATGGGGCATTAATCTAAAACATCACATTCAAGTATGAAAATCTGAGCATTTTTTAAAATGTGTGTATTTACAAATAACAAATGCATTTGATTATTGACTTACCAAGTTTAATGTATAAATTTATGAGAAAACTGTATAGTATTTAGCTATAATGTGGAAAAGGTATACTTTAGTAGTGAATGTGCATTGCTTCTAGATCCTTAGTAATTAAATAACAGGTGGACATGTAATTTTATAAACTTATTAGTCTTACACAATCATAAGGATACAGTATGATGATTGAGCATCCTGTTGCAAACCTTGTATTATTTGCAACTTTGTGTTTTTTCTATATAATCTTTCCGTATTTTAAATGTAATGGAGCAAGCTTATGCACACTAGAATACTTGAAGTTTTCACTTAATGCCTAATGTTTTTCTGGTACTTTTAAATGCAAGAATGGAAATATAAACTGCAGTCACTGTAATTCTCGAGAAGTGAGTTTATCTTCTTTCTGTGTTATAAATATTGTATATTTTAACCAAGCGTAAACCATAGTGATTATCTTGTGCTCGACTGCAGATCTTTCAAAACATATTAAACCCCTTGTCTGGGAATGTAAACAGAAAGAAAGCCAGAACTGATCTGTGAAGTACCTCAGGCTTTCAAAGAAATAAGATCTCTACCATTTATTTCTAAGTTTGGATGCCAGACTCCATGTCTGGACTTTGGGGCTGTGATATTTATTCTGCATTTGAAAAAAAAAAAAAGAGTTCCATTAAAATGTTTTATTATGTTTTGTTCTATTATCAACCCCATATTTACAGTATATATGTATGGTTAATTCACTTTTTACTATGATAATACATGCAAAGTACTTGCTCTGTAAGTATATAATTGGCGGGGTTGAGGCTACTGAATCATCTTGTTTGTTGAAGTTTTAGCTTACACATGTCAACCTTACCCTGTGGACAGTAGACTACAGGCTTGGTCCTTCCGACACTCCAGATCAGAACAATCACAACACCTGAAAGATACATCTGCAACATTTTTTCCTGTTTTTATCCTCAGCTGCATGTGACCAGGTGGTACTTCTAATTATTATTTAAGTATGTTTTTGCTGGTTTCATTGCTTATATCCTTTCTTCATCCAAGTGGTATTAGACTTGTGAAGTCTTAAAGATCATCTTGAATTTCTATGTGAAAGTGTATATACTGTACACAGGGCATTTTTGCTACCCTAGGCAAAGCTCTTAACAGCACTTCCAAACCTTATACATTATTGAATCCATGTGTTTATGAGACAGGTTCTGTAATGTTTTAAAAAATATGCCAATTTGAACTTACATTTTTTGCCACCCTAGGCGACCACCTTTTTCGCCTAAATGGTAGACCCTGCCATGACATTTTATTTGTAGGGGAGATGATGCCACTTCTGTATCACCTGGGCTGTTAGTCTGAACCTATTAGTGTTTCTCTTCAAACACTGTGTAGCCCACTAGACTTAAAGATGGGCCACTCAATTCTACTTGCAGGATTTGTCTATTTAATTTGTTCATATTAAGTAAATAAATATGTTGAGTAAATATCATATTTCACATTTTTAAGTTGTCAACAGGCAACCGTAAAATTGTGTGGTAGATCAGAGTCATATCATGATGAAACGCATACTGCTTTACCAGAGGCTCTTAAGGTTTATGTTCTCTTGTTCTATTAGGGAGGTAATATCACCCCGTAATAGTTCAGATGTTTATTCTAAACGTATTATGCATCATCCCTTGAAATATCCCTATTATTAATATTTCATTCAGAAAAGGTTCCTTGGAGAAAAATTTCTTTACTATATCAGAAAATATCTTACTTCTTTTTCACAAGTGAAAAAAAATTCTCAGACTTAAAAATTTCAAGTTACAGAAGTTGGTTCATCCAATAAAGTATTCACTTTGTATTTTCACATCTCTTTAATGTATGCCTCCAGTTGCGGAAGCCTGTTAAACATAAACCTTTATTTAAGAAAGGCTAATTTTTTTTTATAATTCACTTTGATCTGGGAATAACAAGAGCTCTCCTTGCTCTAGTTGGGAAATTAGCGAGCACTGTAAACCACAGAAAATGGAACAAAGCATCACCGCCTCACTGCCCTGCCTTGGCCTGTAACCCAACTCCTGTTTGTAATCTGTACCAGTCAGGCGAAGCTGGTGTCTGCACGAGGGCTCGGTTTCACAGAACAGTTCTGAGCCCACATTATGGTAACTAATTCTTGCAGTTCCTGCAGTCAAACAAAAATATTCTTTTTACTAAAAATCTTTTTTCAAATAAATATAATATGAAAAGATTATCAAGAAGCTGTTATATATTTGAGTTATGTTTTCATAAATGTTATATGAGAAACATTAATGCATACATGTTATAGTTTTGCAAAGGTACAGCACTTCTTGCAAAACAAAACCACTTAACCGATGCAATCCATGCAGCAAAGAAGCCTTAAAACATGTTCACTGGGACTGAGAAGTCCACTCTCTGCCATTTTTAGTTAGGTGGTTTTACTAACACCTAGAAAGACTAAGAAAGCCTGATAGTGTGTTGCAGCTTAATCATATTATACAGCTTTATGTCTTTGCCCTCAGTGAAAATATGTGGAAATTCCATTACTTGGGGATAAAAGACTAAGCATAAGCTTCTTATATGCAATTTTGTTTTTCCTTTGTTTTTAGGCATGTTATGAGTGTGTTCGGATTCTTTGGATAAATTCACATAAGAAATTAATTAGACCATTCATAATATATTTGATAGTCCAAAACATGTAGGAGGCTTGTGTGGTTTTTAATTAGCCCATTAAAATGTTTTATTGAACCTAATTAAGTTGTAAAGGGTTTTATGATTTTGGAAGTGATATATGGTATTTAAGTGAGAGAAGTTAAATTCCTAAAGATAACAGTCATCATTATATGCCATCTCAGTTTTGTGTATCTTCATTAGAGAACACATGCCTAAAAAGTGGAAATGTATTTCATTTCTGTTGTAAATGTATTCCATAATTGGTAAATAATTATCTTCAGATGTTTTCAGTATTAAATATTCATACTGCAATACTAACACAATATTCTAAAAAAGTAAATGACTTCACTTCAAATTTCAAGGTGAAAAAGGTATGATTTGTCACTTCATATTTCAAATGTGATTAATACACTAACATAAAACCAAGAGTCCTGGCAAAAAGTAAATATGTAGGATTAAAACTGAACAGGTTCTTGAATAAATACTAAGGTTTATAATTGAAAACAATTGCTTTTGGTTTAAGATGAACTTTATAATATACTTTTCTGAATTCTCAACTGAGAGAGCATGATCCTACTTCCTTGTATTTCCTTCTACATAAAGATGGCTCAGTGTTAATGTGTACCATCCTGCTGGTTCCATTTAATTATAAAAACACTTCTTTTGCTGGCTCTCACCAATAGTTTTAATGCTTTGCTGATAATTATGCCAAATGTTCCTGATCTTAAGGTGTATGTTGCTTTGCCTTGCGTGGTTTATGACTTTGCATGAGCCTGTCTCTGACACTTCTGTATATTATTCCACCTGAAGGTGAAACCACAGGGCAAAATACAGTGCATAAAAGGTCCAGCAAGTAAAGCTATAATTGAAACCTAGAAATGTGCTGATTGTCTAAGTAAGGAAATCAAAATGAAACTACTAGTGCATAAACCAAGATGTTATTCAAAATTCATAATCAGAAAAAAAGGAAAGGGGTTAATTCCATAAAAAAGACCCCTACTAACTTAAAGCATAACCAAGATTTGTTTTAGAATGAAGAGAGTTAAAGAAAGGCACACATTTTATATAGAATCACAGGTGTGACATCTTATGCCTCAATTTCCAGCAACCTCATGGTAGCAACTGTAACCTGTAAATGACTGTGGCCACTAAGGAATACCTCAACATGGTAGCTACTTCACTTCAAAATAAAAACATCAAAAACAGAAACATTAAAAAAAACTAAATAACTGAAAATATTATATAGCAATAAAATGAAGCTCAAAATAAAAAATACATGTGAGCATTAACTCAGAATGATACAAAACCAATAATATATGATATATATAATGAAACTGTCAGCAGGCCAACGTCTTATAAGTCACAAATGTTAATCACTTCTAGGCATCTGATGGTAAAAAACTATATTTTCTTGAAATAAAATGAAATTTGTTGCTTTTAGAGTCAATAAGACTGTAGCTCTCCTTGACAAGTCATAATTTTAAGAAATGTATATATAATCAGATTGACATTTTATTAGCTTTTCAATATATAAATTTTGCAGTCACTTGACAACAGCCCACTAACGAATTTACATTTACTAGTAAATCCATTCAGAGGAAATAAAGGCTACTATTTCATAAGACACTGGTATTTCAGGCCATATTTGATTTAATATATTTTTATAGAGATTTGTTCTCTGAAGACAGGCTCCAAGTGGTTATACAGATTTACACATATAAAAATTAATGGATCAGTGCAAACACCATGAAACATTTGCACATATACTAGTAAATGCAATAATGTAAAGTAAATGAGGCAAAGTAAATAAAAACGTCAATTAAAAACATTCATAGAGAAATAGAATTTGCACATTCTTTCAGAATAAGGAAGGTAAAAGTGTTCCCAACTTGGTTCAAGTACACTAAGGCTCAGAAGTGACACAAAAATCATCCATGTCATAGATGCATAATTGAGTGAGGTTAGCAGCAAACTTTGCATTTCTGTTCTGTCAGTGCAAACTGAGTGGGATAGAATATTATAAATAAACTGGGAGTTGAATCCCCTTTAGCCTGAAATGTGTCAAAAAGCAGAGAGTCAAAGAAACTATTGCTTTAAAGACATTGCTATATGTTTTAAAGACCATCATAATTCAATATAATAGCATGCACAGTAATCTTTAGTTTTATGTGCAGCTTTGGATGATTCTACATCTATGTCCTCAGTTTATAAAACACCATGGAAGTGATTTAACAAAGCACAACTTCCAATACCAAGCAACCGGGACTTCCATCTTGACAATGGAAGTCCCAAAATGGTGATGCCCATAAACAAAACAAAATAGCCTCACAATCAAAGGCAATACCAAAAATAAATTAATAAATTTATTTGTAGACATATAATTGCAATGCAATAATGGCACAAAAATATAAACTGAGAATTTATAAAAAATGTATTTCTTGCATAATACATTTTTAATGGCATTTCAATATCTCTACATATCCTGTTGAAATATGTGAAAATCTGGCTGATGCTGTAGCAGCACCTGCTAAAATCAATAAATTTCTTATTCTTGTGCTAAGATGAGTCACAGGTCCCAGAAGCCACAGCTTCAAATTACAGTGAAGACAAGATTATTCATTGGCTCAAAAGTTACATAAGAAACGTGTGTATCTACAGTGGAAAAAGTAGATATTCAATATCTTGAATGGAAAAATTCAGGAGCATCCCATATTGTAAGTAGGGAGACACAAGTTTAATGAGAAGCAGTTACGCTTGACAAAACCTACATTATGGGCTCCTAACTCCAAGAGTTCCATACTAAATATAGAGAAGAACCTACAGAAAGATGGATCTTTTCATAACACAGGCTTAAGAAGACACAATCCCTTCACAGAGAATTGGTAAAATGAGCTGATATTCAAAATGTCTTTACCTTTAATTTTTGTATCTGAATATAAATGATTTGTTAATAGATCTGTTAAATGGTTTCAGCTAATAAAAAAAATTCCTCACTAATTCAAATAATATTGTTATTGTGAGATGTACATAGGCCCAGTGTTATTTCTGCACAACTTCATCTATTTTTTAGTATCTATACCTACTGGTCAAAGATATGGAGAAATGTAGCCTGACTCAACTGAAATAAATATATTGAAGGATTTCAGCCCAGGACTGGATACGCAAAATTAAACTCTTAAAATGTTGTTCATGGTAATGGCAGAAATCCAAGCCAATTTCCATTTCTTGTATTTTAATATAGAAGATATTATTGAGTTTTATAAAATAATTAAATTCAACTACATTTGTGGAGGCACAGTGCTGCATTGGATAAAATTTCTGCCTTAAAGCACTTTGACACTTGATTGATTCTAATCTGGAGTGTAGAGCATGGAACCAGCCTACTTTTAGGCTAATGTTAATAACTATCCTGCAATTTGAGCAAAATTCAATTTGAGCAAAAATTCTGAGTTTCTTTTGTAAACAAAATGAAATTGTTCTGTTTCATAACCAGTAAAATTTCTGCCATTGTCTCAGGAAAATAAGTTGTTTAGTACAGCATATTTAAAAACACTTTTCCCCCCATATTTTCATAACTGTCATCAAAAACTTTATGGCAGTGCCCAAGCAGAGACTTTTCCAGGAGTGTGCTGGAGCTGATGGGAGGATCTTTATTTTTGTGTACAGACTTTAAATATCATTTGCAAAAGCAGGATCTAATCTGAGATTGCAGCTACAGCTTTTCTTCTCATCTAATCTGGATTACATGTTTTGCCTAGGTTTAAGTCTTTTTCCCTCACTGTGGGATGTGTTTTGCCTTATTGAATTTACAAAAAAAAAAACACTTGTCTCTCATTTATTTTGATTTGAAATGGGGTGTACAGTATTGTCAAGCAGTATGTTCATTATGCGAGATTGGGTCGCGGGGGCAGCAGCTTGAGCAGAGATACCCAGACTTCCCTCTCCCTGGCCACTTCTTCTAGCTCGTCCGGGGGAACCTCAAGGTGTTCCCAGGCCAGCTGAGAGACATAGTCCCTCCAGCGTGTCCTGGGTCTTCCCCGGGGCCTCCTCCCACTTAGACATGCCCGGATCACCTCACCAGGGAGGCGTCCAGGAGGCATCCTGATCAGATGCCCGAGCCACCTCATCTGACTCCTCTTGATGAGGAGGAGCAGCGGCTCTACTCTGAGCCCCTTCCGGATGACTGAGCTTCTCACCCTATCTTTAAGGGAAAGCCCAGACACCCTGCGGAGGAAACTCATTTCGGTCGCTTGTATTCACAATCTCGTTCTTTCGGTCACTACCCACAGCTCATGACCATAGGTGAGGGTAGGAACATAGATCGACCGGTAAATTGAGAACTTTGCCTTACGGCTCAGCTCCTTTTTCACCACGACAGACCGATGCAGAGCCTGCATCATTGCGGATGCCACACCGATCCGCCTGTCGATCTCACTCTCCATTCTTCCCTCACTCGTGAACAAGACCCCAAGATACTTGAACTCCTCCACTTGGGGCAGGATCTCGCTCCCAACCCTGAGAGAGCACTCCACCCTTTTCCGGCTGAGGACTATGGTCTCAGATTTGGAGGTGCTCATTCCCATCCCAGCCGCTTCACACTCAGCTGCAAACCGATCCAGAGAGAGCTGAAAATCACGGCCTGATGAAGCAAACAGGACAACATCATCTGCAAAAAGCAGTGACCCAATCCTGAGTCCACCAAACTGGACCCCCTCAACGCCCTGGCTGCGCCTAGAAATTCTGTCCATAAAAGTTATGAACAGAATCGGTGACAAAGGGCAGCCCTGGCGGAGTCCAACTCTCACTGGAAACGGGTTTGACTTACTGCTGGCAATGCAGACCAAGCTCTGACACCGATCGTACAGGTACCGAACAGCCCTTATCAGGGGGTCTGGTACCCCATACTCTCAGAGTACCCCCCACAAGATTCCCCGAGGGACACAGTCGAATGCCTTTTCCAAGTCCACAAAACACATGTAGACTGGTTGGGCAAACTCCCATGCACCCTCCAGAACCCTGCTAAGGGTGTAGAGCTGGTCCACTGTTCCTTACGGCCACAGCTCCGGTCAGCCGCTTCAACAATAGAGGCATGGAACATGGCCGATTCGGACTCAATGTCCCCCACCTCCCTCGGGATATGGTCGAAGTTCTGCCGGAGGTGGGAGTTGAAGCTACTTCTGACAGGGGACTCTGTCAGACGTTCCCAGCAGACCCTCACAACACGTCTGGGCCTACCAGGCCTGACCGGCATCCTCCCCCACCATCGAAGCCAACTCAACACCAGGTGGTGATCAGTTGACAGCTCCGCCCCTCTCTTCACCCAAGTGTCCAAGACATGTGGCCGCAGTTCTGACGACACGACCACAAAGTCGATCATCGAACTGAGGCCTAGGGTGTCCTGGTGCCAAGTGCACATATGAACACCCCTGTGCTTGAACATGGTGTTCGTTATGGACAATCCGAGCACAGAAGTCCAATAGCAAAATACCACTTGGGTTCAGATCGGGGGGGGCCATTCCTCCCAATCACGCCCTTCCAGGTCTCACTGTCATTACCCACATGAGCATTGAAGTCACCCAGCAGAACGAGGGAGTCCCCAGAAGGTATGCCCTCTAGCAACCCCTCCAGGGACTCCAAAAAGGGTGGGTACTCCAAACTGCTGTTCGGCGCATATGCGCAAACAACAGTTAGGACCTGCCCCCCCACCTGAAGGTGCAGGGAAGCTACCCTCTCATCCACCGGGGTAAACCCCAAGGAACAGGCTCCAAGTCGGGGGCAATAAGTATGCCTACACCCGCTCAACGCCTCTCACCGGGGACAACTCCAGAGTGGTAGAGTGTCAGCCCCTCTCAAGGTGATTGGTTTCAGAGTCCAAGCTGTGCGACGAGGTGAACCCGACTATATTTAGCCGGAACCTCTCAACCTCGCGCATTAGCTCAGGCTGTTTTCTGGTGACCCGCGTCCAGGCGAGGGAAAACACTGTCCAAAGTTTTCATTCATCATAGAAGGTTTGGTGAACCGCTGTTTGTCTCATCCCTCACCTAGGACCAGTTTGCGTTGGATGGCCCTACCAGGGGCATAAAGCCCCGGACAACAGAGCTCCTAGGATAACTGGGACACGCAAACCCCTCCACCACAATAAGGTGGCGGTTCGAGGAGGGGTTTCCATTTCTTTCCACCCTTAAAAAAGTGTGAAATTAATTTTATCATCAATTTCAATTCTTCTTATATTTTGTGATGTTATACAGCTGAAGTCAGAGGTTTACATACAGTTAAGATTAGTTCTTTAAAACACGCTTCATAACCCCTCCACAGATGTTATATTATCGAACTATAAATTTGGCATATCGTTTAAAACATCTGCTTTGTGCAGGGCAAAAGAATTTTTTCCAACAATTTTCGCAGACAGAGTATTTCACTTTTTATTGACTACATCACAATTCTACTGTAGTGGGTCACATGTTTACTTACACTTAGTTAACTGTGCCTTTAAACAGCCTAGAAAAATTCCAGAAAATAATGTGAAGTCTTAAGGCAATTAGATAATTAGCTTCTGATAACCACTGTAAATTTCTGACTTCAGCTGTATTTTATATAACCTGAACTGTAAGATTCAAGACAAGGATGGTGGCAGCATAATACATTTTGGTAAAGGCACAGGTAAGAATTTTATTGCACTGGGTGAACATGACAATAACTGAAATGAGCTGATGACACCAAATTTGTTATCAAATCAAAGCCCTACATTTATGAAAAAGCCAACACAGTTGTAAACCTGTATATCATTACCAACTGCAGTAGAGCAAAGCAACGATGAAAAAGAATGAAGTACAATTTTTTTGCACATAATGTTTAGAATATGACAGAAAGAGAAAGACAGAGGATGACATTAATAACTTTTACATTTCTTGCTGGTAGACATTTATTCAAGTTCATTTTATGCTAAGGTAGTTATAATTTTAAGCATTGATCTACAACATGATTTGTAGCAATTTTAAATCAACTTTGAATCATCTTTATAACATTATGGAATACCGCTGCTGTCTAATAATATGGAATCTTTACACCCTGCTCACTGCAGTCTCCATACTACAGATGCTTTCCATGGTCTATGATCTGGAAAGCTTTACACCTTTAGGTTTCATGGTCTTTCTGCATTTACTTTTGTGAGTGTTCACTGTATAATTCCTAGGGGCCCCATACAGAACTGTTTGTGTCCTTTAATTGAGTTTAATCTATACTAATAAAAGGCAAAGCCCTCACTGACTCACTCACTCACTCACTCACTCACTGACTCATCACTAATTCTCCAACTTCCCGTGTAGGTATAGAAGACTGAAATTTGGCAGGCTCATTCCTTACAGCTTCCTTACAAAAGTTGGGCAGGTTTCATTTCGAAATTCTACGCGTAATGGTCATAACTGGAAGGTATTTTTCTCCATTTACTGTAATGGAGTTGAGCTTGACCGCCGTGGGGGCGGAGTTTCGTGTGACATCATCACGCCGCCCACGTAATCACGTGAACTGACTGTCAACGCACTATGTAGAAAACCAGGAAGAGCTCCAAAATACGCTGAACAAAACATGCATTATATAATTGAGAAGGCAGCGAAACA
>JANRMT010062813.1:18280514-18337153 GCA_026402145.1 Polypterus bichir lapradei | reverse complement strand
TGCCCACGGGTAATGCGGGATACAAGTTTAATGAGAGGACGCAGGATATAAACGAGAGTTTTGATCACTTTGTAACTAAGTTAAAATTGCAGGTGAAGGGGTGTGCTTATGCAAATTCCGAGAGACTGTGTTTGTGGGGGATTGACAGTTAAGGCGGGTGGGGGAGTCACGTCATCATCTCCCCTCCCATTTACCTCATTTCGCACTGAGCTGAGCTCCGCGGCTAACGCCGTCTTCCGAAGCAACTTCGTCACACTGCCACCAAATACAGAGAAATCCACAAGTTAATACACACGCTGTCCCTAGACTTTCTCCACACTGAATCCTCCAGGCACTACTTACAAAAGGTTACACTGACAATCGTGTTACGTTATTTTTAAAATGTTTAATTTTCTTAGCACAAGCACAGCTGAGAAGCTTCGAAGCATGTGCTCCATAACGCGTTAAAAAATAATGCATTTAATCACACTTTGCATTACAATCAAAGGGGAAGTATTGTCAATGCATGATTTCCTGGTACACCGATTACATTGATCAGCGCATCCCAATTCATTTTAGCCTCGCACCACCTTGGTTTGAGAAGAAGTATGAAAAAATATGAGGTTAACACACAAAAACAGATCACCAATTCAAGCTTTATGAATAATCGATTCGCCATCAATAATTGTTTTGGTAAAGCCATACTCAGTGTAATCCTCCTTCCATTTTATAATTTTTCCGCCACTAGCCATGATTAAATGAACGGTAAAAAAGTAAGAGCGAAGCGAGGGTGACTTATTTAGGCAGGCATATATATGACAGCAACACTCATGACAATCATGTTACGTTATTATTAAAATGTTTCCTTTTCTTTTTCATTACTTCTTTAACCCACTACTTCTCCGCTGCGAGGCGCGGGTATTTTGTATATGAATGACCTCCAAAGAGCGCTGAGACTTTTGATCATGTGAACGTGTCTGCAAAAACTGGAGTCTCCTGCCCAGCAAAAGTCGAGCAGCCGGCGCGCGCACATAGCTGTGCCGGCCTTTGAGACGCTGACTGCGCTTCTGCCTTAAAAGTGAGCACTTTTAATTTTTTTCATCCTCCCCCTGAGCTATAGCCCAGACAAGTGCAAACACGGGACCCCTTTTCTACACCGCGGCAAAATAATATTAAGGCGCTTCGCACTTTATTTTGCACGTATACGATTATGAGGTCGTCAGCTCGGATTATGAAGACACGCACAGGAGTGAAGGACTGACAGTGCCATCACAGCCGATTAATAGCTGGGACGTCTCACCAGTCTGCACAAGACCCACCGCGACTGTCCCCAAAAGGCGCTCATATCGTCACCGAACACATCTCTCTATACTATATAAAAGAAAAAGGCAACTTTCCTTTCTTTACACCTTTTTTCCCAAACCAAAGCCTTTCTCTCTTAACACAGCAGAGGACACAAAACTAATTTTCTTTAATTGCTGGTAAGGCACATTACCAGAGGCAGAAATTTGGACTTTCACATAGAAAATATAATTTCTATACCACAGCCGTCGTGTAGCGCCTTTCAAAAGGGATCTACTACCGAGAGATGATCCATATACATTTTAGCTGCTGTTAGTACTACTTACCTGTTCTGTTATACCGTGTTTAAAATGTAGTTTACCCGCAACCACTCCAGTAGTGCTCAATGTACCTTTACTTCTTAAAACGTTAATGTTTTACTGTTTAATAACTTATAGACTACATTTTATTATTTTTCCCTTGCACTCAGTGATCAAAGCTATACACACACATATAGACACATACATATATATATATACACATATATTTATATATACCTGTGTGTATGTTTGTATGTATGTGTATACACACACACACACAAATTATATATGTGTGTGTGTCTGTGTATGTATGTATGTATATGTGTGTGTATATATGATGTAGATAGGTATGCATATATATATGTGTATATGTAGATATGTATATAGATATGTATTTTGCTATATATATATATATATATATACAACAATTACATTAACAATCATGTTATGTTATTTTTAAAATTTTTCCTTTTCTTTTTCATACCTTCTTTAACACATTACTTCTCCGCTGCGAAGCGCGGGTATTCTGCTAGTCTAGTATAAATGTGATTTATTCACCATACCAGTATGTAAATTTTCTGGAATTTATTTTACAGTGTTGAAAAATTGATCTAGCCTATTTCTCTAGTAAAATGAAATTCTTAGTTGTGCAGTATGTCTTCTCAGAAAAGTTTGTAATAGTATAATACTGAATTACTGGAGAGGTGCTTTGGTTATATTGTCTTTGTTTTAAAACAGTCACGGATGCATTTATTATTTAAGCAAAAAACAAGTAGCTACATGAGTAGCATTGTCATATTGCATAACTTAAGGCCTATTGAATTCCCAAGCAGTAGTGCCCTATATATGGAGTCAACATGGTTTATTACAACAACAACAACATTTATTTATATAGCACATTTTCATACAAAAAAGTAGCTCAAAGTGCTTTACATAATGAAGAAAAATAAAAGACAAAATAAGAAATTAATATAAGACAACATTAGATAACATAGAAAAAGAGTAAGGTCCGATGGCCAGGGAGGACAGAAAAAACAAAAAAAAAACTCCAGATGGCTGGAGAAAAAAATTAAATCTGCAGGGGTTCTAGGCCACGAGACCGCCCAGTCCCCTCCGGGCATTCTACCTAACATAAATTAAATAGTCCTCTTTGTATTTAGGGTTCTCACGGACTCTCTTGATGATGATGGTCATGCAGACTTCTGGCTTTTAATCCATTACAGTTGGAACATCACAGTGCTTTGAGTAGATGGTGGTGGTGCAAGCCACCACCAAAAGGACACCGGAAAAAGAAACAGAAGAGAGAGTAGGGGTTAGTACAGATTTTAGAGCCACCATGAATAGTTATTATAATGAATTGGATATACAGAGTATCTGGATTAAATTACAGTGTTGTTATTAGTGGTCAGGGAAGTTCCAGAGTTTTCCAGGACTCTGTTTTCTGTCCACAGTACAAATAAATGCAGTTTGTTTGTCTAACACCTCTTGATTGACCTGCTTAGAATAAATGTCAGTGCATATTTACAAGTATCTCTTGCACTGAAGAAATGTCCCTTCTGGGTATAGTTTACAACTCCCAACCTTTTATAATTTTCCATGACTTTAACCTAAAAAATAAAGCTGAAATAGAATGGGAATCGGTAGTACCTGCATAAAGTTACTGTTTAACACTGTATGTCTCAATTCACAAAACTTGTTACATTTTATAAATGATTCCAATGCCATGGACTTAAATTTCAAGCCTAATCATTGACTAAGGAGTTCCACATTGTCTTCCTCCCAGGAATTTTTTTTGTTAGTTTGTTTGTTTGCTTTTTCATTTTCCCTTCATATCCCAAAGACATGTTTGTTATGGAAATTTGTAATTCTTATTTCGTCAGACAATGGAGTGATGTCTTATTTGTAGCTGATTGATTTCTTTTGCCAGATACTACCAGAGTAGTAATAGTAGTAGTGGCAGTAGTAAAAATAGACTCTGAACGACAATGAGCCTGAATTGGATTGAGGAGTCTTAAGATTTTATGTCAGCTGGTGTAAATAGACCTCTTGATATAATAATGGCATTCCATTCAGAATTTGGCTTGAACTGTCACATCTATGCTGTAGATTCTTCTGACATGCTTGTTTAATCCCCTATAGCAAAAAGCAGTTATAATAATGGATAAATATTATTGAAACTGTCCTTTTTTTCTAGAGAGAAGTGTTATTCAAATGCTGCAAATAGATGTTCTGTTGTTATGTAGTGATGGAAGATTAAAATTAGGAAATTCTTGACTGTTCAGAATTAACCCCCTACTTCTTCATACCTGCTTTTCTGGCTTCCAAAAGTGGTTACAACTGAAATTAGTGTACTTTGCCAATGACTATTAGACATCTGGAGCCTTATACCTTCCAGATGCCATTAAGCCCATATGTGAGGCTGGTAATCCTCATCACTGGCAGAAATTTGTAATAGCTATTTAATGCTCTTCTCATTCATCTAAAGTAAAAGCACAATAGATAGTACTTCAGTAAGAAATCCATCAGCTGTCTCAGGGTCACCAATCCCTTTTCACCAGTAAGTTTTGTTAGGGACCTGTTGCTCTGTTTTTCCTTTGTTGGTTTTGATAGTGCTTTGTGTTTTGCTGTTAGTGGTATTTCTTTTTTGCCATTTTTTATGGGTCTGCTGAATGGGGGAAGTGAGAAACAGAAAAAAGAGAGAGACAATTAAAAGCAGACCCTGAGCTGTTTGCTGTACAAAGGGAATGATATGAAAAGTGAGACAGGGAGAGAGAGAGAGATGCACAGTGTATACTGAGATAGTATTACAGGCTGGCCTCTTTGTCTGGGCACCTTTCAAGCACTCCAGCTGTGAAACTGCGAAGTTTTGGATTGCTCAGTAAGTTTTCTAACTAAATCTTGCTAGTTATGATGTGCGACTACTAACTCTGGGTTGCTAGGTCTCTGTTATGCCAAGCCACTATGTCTGTTTTATTCCACAATCCATAAACACTATTAGGCTGTAAATTTACTAAAAAAAAGTCTATTAAAAATGCTCATAAATGCTGCCATATGGAGGATTGCATGGGAACTTCCTGATGGAAATGTGTTTATCTGAACAACTAAATTAGGTGTTGAAGCTGAGAACAGTGAAGACAGTTGAGCGTGAAATGTCAAGCAAGCAAAATCAGCCCAGGAAAACCTAAAGAAAGCAAAAGAACTGTGAGCTACCATTTACATTTATTTCAGTTCTGTATTAGAAGACATTTTACATCAATCATTAAGGTGGTTTCCATTTTAGTGAAGTGTCTGTTTTATAACATAACATTCTCAAACTTGCTTAATCCAATTTATGGTCAAGGGAGGCCCAAGACTATCCTGGCAACAGGAGTGCAAAGCAGAAAACTTCCCTAGACAAGGAGTCAGTCAATTGCAGGTCAACAATCACTCATATCCACACTCATAAAAGGTATAATACTAAAGTAGCAAAACCAGAGTACCTGGAGAAAAACCCACACAGGGGCAGGGAGAACATGTAAACTTCACACAAACAAGGTAACAGGATTTAGACCCCAGGCACTAGACACATGAGGTGTACACCAGCTGCATGCGATTTAATCCATAATCAAAATGTTTTGTTATCTGCTGTTCCTAGAAAGAAATGTGGCACAATTTGTAATATTACATCAAAATAGCTTGTTTTCCTGCTTATTTAAAAGCTTGAGAAATCCTTTAAACAGAGGAGTCAAGTATGTGCACTAGGAATTTTTTATCCATTGTGTACCACTACAATTTAATCACCGTTCAAAATTTATAACTTCACATATTGATTGAAGCCAAATAAACACTTCTTTAGCCCAAAAGGGTGACAGTGTTTTCCATGCAGTCCTGTAATGTTGCTAAAAATAGACATAAACAGCTTTGTTGTTTTACATCTTGTTCAGAATTCCCACAGTAGCAAATTATCAACTATCATTTTTATAAGTAGACCCCTCTGCCTCCTCGCTAAATAACCCATATAGAACATTTGAGACTCTTAGTCAAAAAGTCTTTTTCCTAAAATTTTGATGTTTTTTTCATGTTGTTTTGGAATTAAAGAAAAAAAGTACAAAAACATAAAAGTGTGCCTATATTTGAAAATATTTGATTAAGGTGAACTGTTCCACGTTAATCTTCTGTCAACCCAGGTCTAAACAGGTACAATATCTAACAGAGTAGGTATCTTAATATGACAGTTGTTACCTATCATAGCTGAGGTATGTCACTGTCTAGAAGCATTCTGTTATACAAGTTTTAGCATATGATTTCACCTTACAGAGAATTTAGTTTTTTCATTCAGCCCTGAGGTCATAATACACTGTACAAGGAGGGCTTTGCCATTCATGCCTTGTAAGAGTAAAAGAGTATAATTAACCATACTGTAGAATTTAGTCCGTTTTCAGAAATGCACAAACACCTGTTTTATAACCATGTAAAACAAGCTATTTTAAAAACTCTGGAATATTGTAATACTCTAATGTATGGAGGTGTAATACTGCATTTCAATATATCAAACAGAAAATTTAAAGTAGTGGTTAAGGAGTAGTTTTCTCACATTAAAATAAGGACAATAAGAGATTCTTTTTAAAGAAACATTTGCAACATATTTTTTAGTAGTAGTATTTTCTTTTAGAATTACTTGAACATACTTACAGGATCAATATATGTGTTTATCATTCTCCACATTTTTTCACATAATCTCCATCAACTTCTTCAGCCCTGAGCCAACAAGAAATTATGACTTTTACAGTATCCTCCTCCTCTTGCAAAAGTCTGAACCCCCAAGCACAGACACAGTTTCACATCTTCAATTAATGCATCATCATGGCAACTTTGAGGGATACAAATAGGTGGAAATGTAAGGGAGTCAGATCTAGGCTGTAGGTTGGATGAGGAAGAACAGAACACCCAATTTTTGTGAGTGCTTCTTCCAACACAACTTATATACAGATCTGAGTTAACTGTATTGATATGAATGTGTACCAAAATAACTTCTGTAATTCAAAAAAACAGTGGTTGTAACTTTCCCTACTTACAAGGGTAACTTTCCATTTCATTGACTGCCTTTTGTCTTCAAATTCAAAGTGATGGATCTGTTTAATACCCAGTGATGATCTGTGTCAAAATCCTCTTGACCTCACTATCATATCTGGAGAGAAAATCTGAACACACCTACTTTCATACAGTTGTATGATTGAAAGCTGGGCTTTGTAGAACCCAATGTGCTCACACTTTCTAATATCCTAAGGCATCAACATTACTGTTGTATTGTAACTACCCTTTGATACCGAGAGCTCAGTTGCAAGCTTTCTGGTCATAATCCATCAATCCTCTTACATAATGTTCATCAGTATACACAGGCACCTACTACAGGGGCACCAAGTCATTTTCTTCCCAATCCTAGTGCAATGCTACAGAAAGTTGCACTGGCAAAAATGAATTAAAAAGTTCATACTAGATGCAGTTGAGCTTATGCTGTTACTGTTTAGGTGACTTTATTAATTTATTCTAACTTGAAAATTTGTGTAGTACCTCAAGAAATATTTTGTTGTGTTAAATACAAACAAATCTGATTTTCTGCTCATTTTCATTGTATCTTTCTTTTAAAACAAGGTTGATTTTTATAAAATTTATTTTTGTTGTTTCCACGTCTCCATTTTGTTTATCTTGTATACCACCCTTTTCAGGCTGTAATACCACAATGCAATGCTCCATTACTAGGGCCACAATTCCCAGACAACCAGGATCATGGATAAACATAATTAAAACATGTGTGTGCATTTCCAATGAACCATTCTGTATTTCTTGACTTTTGGATAGTTTATTTATGACTAAGATTTTAAAATAACAGTTCCACGACACTTTGATCACCAACTAAACATGCATTAGGAAATTAATTTTTCCAGTATTAAGCAATATAGCAAGCTGAACATTTTAAATTAATTTCAGAATAAGTTGTCCAAATTATCCATTCATTCTTATTAAAGTAGCGAAATGTTGTCCAGGGTTTCTTTTCGCCTTGCGCCCAATGCTACCTGGGATAGAATCTGGTACCCACCGCAACCCTGTTCAGAACTAAGTATACTGTTCCATCTAAAAAACACCTTGGCAACATTTGTTTTATTTTTTTTAACAGGCCATCTGTGCCAAGATAATTATTTTTTTAAAAACTAGGGGGCTTCGACCCCTGCTCGCTTTGCTCGCCATCCACTGTGTTTGGTTAATCGGATATACAATTTAAAATTTTTTTTTCTTTGGAATTGTTTCAATTTCATTATTTGCATTTTTACTTTAAAGCTTCGTTAAAAACAATATTTTTTGGAGACACATTGTGACAACGCAATGTATAACTGCCTGTGAGTGACTATTGTTTCTGTTTCTCTAATAAATAATCCGACTTTTTCTAATGTTTGTCTCTGTGATTTATTGATTGTCATAGCAAAAGCTATTCTCACGGTAAACTGTAAACATTTTAATACGAATGGCATATCACGATCTCCTTTGGTGTGTAATGTTATTCCCGGAATATATACATTACCTTTCTTTTTGCCTGTTAACTTTTGCATCGCTTCTCCGTGATCATCAATATACACCTGACCGAATTGTGCATTCTTTGAAATTCAACTTGTCATTGTTTTAACTGTTCCGGGACCACAGATTCTCTAACGTATGGTCCATTATTATGTAAATCCATGTTTTGCGAAAAGACTTTGTTGTCTTCTCTTTGCCTTTTATTTCCGACTTCGATTTGTCCTGCTATTTTTTCAATTACACCTGCTTCTGATGATTAATCACCTTTTTTTGCAGTAATGCGATCTTTTCTATCTTTTCTTTGATACTGTAGCGACTGACATGATAAAGTGTCACAAAAGTTTTACTTTAACAATCGCTGACTTCCTAACCCCAAACACAACTTCCAAGCACCCTCCCCAACCCCTCCTCCCCCGGGTCTCGCCCCAATTTACCGCATCAATCAATACCCTGCTATCAGTCTTCCGTGCTGTACTCCGCTCTCCCTCAATCGGACCGAACAGTCACTTAAAACCAAAAAGACCTCAACCTGGCTGGGATGCGACAATACTTTCGAATTTTACTGCTTTCATATTCTGTACCTTTCTCTGCATGTGTATCGTGCCATCATTTGTTTGAGCCTTTTGAATTCCACTGCTTTCATAATCTCTTATCTGCCTTTTTTTTTCTCCAACCCCTTTGGTTTCTATTCTCCGCATTGTCCTTATACGCTTTATATGTTCTGAGAGCACAGGATGTGTGTGTGCTACGTGCTTTTACACGTCTGAGTGTTTTTTCATGGGTGTGCTCTTATATGATATCTTTTGTAAGTAGGGCGTGTCTTGCAAGAATCAGCACCAAGTCTCTTGTTTACAGTCTACGCGAGATGCTCCATGGGTTTTTTAAATGTCTTCCAAGAACTTCCAAGAAGATCACGTATCGTCGCCTTGCTTTTGATTTCCAGGATTATTTTTAATAATTGAGAGACATTTTCATGTGCGCCCTTCGGTAAAGTTCCTCACAAATAAGGAATGTGTTAATGGTTTGGTCATTTCCCAATAAATTTAATTTAATAAATTACACAAAGTAAAGTAAAAATATCACAAATATTACATTAAGAAGAAAGAAAAAGAAGTGTTTCTCAGTTACTGTTCAAAATAGGCAAAACAAGAGTGGCTGCCTATAGAGATTTAAGAAAAATGTAAGTTTTAAAATATTTAGATATAGGGATTCTGTCACTCTATTATAAAAAAAAATCTTGGGAGGGAGATGAGGGAGACGAGACGTGATCTTCTCAGAAGACACTTTGACATCCTGCGAGACAAAAGGACAGCTGCTGTACAGGCTTTTAAATTATCGACGCACAGCGTGAAAAGAAGAAAACGCAACTCACAAGCAAAAGCAGAAAGACAGCAGATGATCCGATCGCATCTCCTTAGCGTGCGTTCAGCACCCCCCATTCACAACACGAGCAGCGTAATGCGACCCACGAGAAAGAGATTTAACCATGCCCGGGGCCGGAAATAAAAGACAAAGAGTAGATGACAAAGTAGAACATCGTAAAGAATTCAGAAATGTTGACGCGGTACACATACACAGCAGGTTAGGGAAAATGGAAGTACGAAAATTCAAAAGTCTCAAAAAAATCATAGGAAAGATTGCATTAGCGCAAACAAACTGAAATAATTACTTGGTGAAATAATGGAACAGTGAATAGAGATCGAATATATTGTTCAGATTTAAACTTTAAGTCAGAGACTTGTAGATCGTCAAATTCGTGTTGCCATCGAGAATGAAAAGATTCCAAAAACAATGTTGCGGTAAGAAGTCCTGTCAGACGGAGACTTTTAACATGAGATTCTTTCAAGTCACACCCTACTTACAACTATTTTCAAACAAAACTTTGGTCATCTAACCTCAGTCGTGTGAATGCTTTTGTCAGACACGCTCCTTGCGCTCTCAGTTCTTATAAATTTTATCAGGACAATAATTTTATACGTTCAAGATGACACGTCAACGACAAAGTGAGGAAGAAAGACCATGGACAAACATTCGAGAAAGTCGTTCAATTTATTAGAGAGAAAGAAACGATATTCACTCACTGGCAGTTATAAGTTGCGTTGTCACGATGTAAGTCCAAACACAGAATCAAAATTCAATGCGATACCTGTGAGTTCTTGTTACATTTTTGTCTATGATTATGTTCAACTAGAAGGTATTTAAAAGGAACCTGGACTGTAACACAAATATATTTGTTAATGATCAAAGTCATTTTATAATTTTTAAGTTCAATTTTAATGAAAAATCTCTGAATAGTGACATTTTATGAATGTAATGTCACATCAGAATCAATTTTGTATTAAGCATGGTTCATTATAAATGATATGTAACCGGATACGTTATCCTTTAAGACTAAATAGTTTAGAAAGTAATATGACTAGGTCTTGAAGGCATCACTGTAAAAATAAATTTCATAATAGGGGTAAAACTCCCAGTTACTGTATCTGTTTGGTTGGAAACAGCCCTGGATATGATCTCAGTCCATCTAAGGGCTAACATAACCATACACAAAACACCCCATACTCATTTCCAGATCCTCTAGCCATGGGATGTATAAGGAAATAAAAGTACTTTCCAAAGTTTTTACATCTACATTAATAGTTATACCAATAGGCAATTTGTATAAAAACAGGCATGTAAAATCAATATTAGTAGGTAGGCTAGGCATTTCTTATGTATGTCTCCAACAGAAATTAATAGCAAAGGGATTTAATAACATATTTGTGTAATGAACTTGACATTTAAAGACATTAACCAAACGGGCTGATGTTGCACAGTCACTACAGCACACAAAGAATCTCTCCTTGATATGAGTTATACACAAAACTGAATAATTTTGATAGGGGACAAATTGTTTTCTTTGTGAGGCTAAATGGTCAAGCCAAAATATTCTGCGCACATGATTGTGATAGTGAGGTGTTATTGGAAATAAAGGTTGCAGGAAATATCTCATACCCACTAGGAGAGAACTGGCTGCATCTGAAAAACAACAGCATTGGAACAGTTTGTGCAACACCAGCATCCAGCAATTGCTATGATCCAGAAAGATGTAAAGCCCTCAGTAGATTTCCGGGTAATGTCCCGGTCTGTGTACAGAAGAGTTAGGGGAGTAGGATTTCAATGACAGCACAAAGGTTGACGACCACTAGATTTACACTTGAAGATGATGTAGACAAATATGTAGTTTGAACATTAGTCTCAAATGAACTACCACCAAAACAGCAACAGTAACCAGGTTTCCATCCAAGGAGTTTTTGCGAAAAAATATTTAGCGCTTCAAATTTAAGCTGATGGAAATGCTAATTATCGATAAAATGTTGTACATGTCGACATAATATTTTTCCGTTTAACTTTAGCGCATAAATTCCATATCGATACTTCAGATGTCGCAAAAACTACATTGGAAACACTTTTTGTCGGAAAAAAAGGGCTTTAACGCAAATAAATGTGTCACATGATACATTTTCATCACGTGCAATCAAAACGAGAATAGCGGAGCGGTTCGCATGGTCTGATGAAGAGACTCGTTATTTCTCGTGATGAGCCAATGCAGTAGCGGATAGGCTGGGTCTCCTGCTACTAAAAGGGGTACCTGAACTCCCTCCACATCAACTGTAGCCTGGGGGTGTCTCTCAGGATGTCTAAATAATACAAAAACCGCAAAAGTAATTTACTGTGCCAGTCAAAATATTTAATAAACCGTGTGTTTCATTATCTAAACATGTTTTTCTTATTATTAAATGGCAGATGTTTTGGCATATATGAGAAATTCTCTCGTTAATATTAACTTTAGTTTTTTTTGATTAAACGTCGTTATTTTGTATTAATTCAAATTTCAGTTTTAATTAAAAACCTTAAGGGAAGCAGGTTACAGTACTAATTCAGTTGTTATCGCACTGAATAGGGATGTTGAAAGGTGGGCTCACCTGTACAGATCCGATGCTGCAAACACAGCTGCATCATGGGCACTTCCAGGAGTGCCAACGCAAATGTGTCGTATCATGCACCTGTCATCAACAAGGGCCTGGAGAACATTAGATGGCCACCCTTTGCGATTAATGTAATCGCGGTAGCCTTCCGTCGGGGGAAGAATAGGCACATGCGTGCCATCCAGCGCACCGTAAATCTGTGGCACAAGATGCACCAAGGAATTGCGGTATGCAATTTCATTGGCCTCCGCTACAGTCGGAAGTCTGATATAACGCCGCATTAATTTTTCTTTAATAGTGGTGCACACAGCATATACACATCGATGGACGGTAGTTTTACTAACCCCGAAAGTTTCTCCAACTACTCTATACTCAGCGCAGGTTGCCAGCTTGTAAAGGGCGATGGCAATCTGCTTTTGGGTTGGAACAGGTGGTCTGTGGCAACCTGTGATGGGCGCAACATCAGGACTAATGAATCCACACAACATCTCAAAAGTCGGCCGTGTCATTCTAAAATGTTGCAGCCAGAGATTTTCTATAAAGTGTCTCTTCACCACCTCCTCCCAGAAGGTCTTATTCCGTCGTCTCTCGCATACCCGTGGGTTCTGTCACACTGGGGTACTTTCTTCGAGCTCTAGGACTATCAGACAAGCAACTGCTTCATTCTGCTGTCATCTTCGGATATTATGTACAATTCCAATTATTTGTGTAACTGAAATAACAGTAAGCTGGCAAATTTCAAAAAACTGTCTAAATAATCTCTCCATTTCTTTGTTTCTTTGTTTAGTGGAGGGGGTGTAACGTGGAAAACAAACGGTAGATAATTTGCGACATACACAAAATTATGTATGGAAACGGCTCAAGGGCAGATTTTTTTCGCAATATAACAAAACTTATGCGACAGTTCGTTTTGGAGGGGGATGACGTCATCACGCACACCATTTTATCGATAAAAAGCCAGTTGGATGGAAACAGGCTGAAGAGAGCAAATTTCGCACATTTTTTTTACGTATATTCTGTTTGTCGATAAAAAAAACGTCGCAAAAAACTGGATGGAAACTTGGCTAGTGTGTAATGCTTACGGTAGCCAGTTGCCTCTGCTGCTTGTTAGAGGTATACATTGACTATGCAACATTAAATCCTGTAGTTTCTGTTACATATATAGCAAGAGCTTTCAAAACAGGCCTTCTTCTTACCAAAACTAGACATACCACAAACATATACTGGTGCCATCTTCAAGGAATGCCTATGTGGTATTTACACCATTGAATTTTTATCACAGATTACATTTGGAATTTGGCAGGTGCAGTGCACCCATGATCATCCACACAGTATTGACCCTGTGGTGGGTTATGTCCACAATAAAATATAACACCAGCATGACTCCATACTTCAACACTTTATCAACAAACATTTTCTTTTCAATCATAATAATTAAGGAAAATATTCTGTTGTTCACATTGTTAACTTATTTCACATACATTTTGTATTCTGAATAGTAGCTTTCATACAAATTCCAGTGTCTATGGGTGTCAAAGTGTGTACTTCAGATGATTTGCACAAGATAAAGTTGTTTAGTATATCTCATGATAATTGGATTAACAAGTATAGAGTGCTTGCAGTGAATGCATAGTATAAAACAGCTTAGTAGCTGATTTCTGTTTTTTCATTGAAGACTGTTTGAAAATAAAATTGCAAATGAGCAGCACACATTCCTTACAATTTTCAGGATCTTCATTTTCACAGCAATCTAGTTTAATTAAATGCACTTGAATGACATTCTTTCTATAGTTAATCATTACCTGAATACTTTCAAGCATGTCCGATAATATTTAGACAAGTTACTGTGCTAGACAAATTATTGTGCTTTCTGTTTCAGTGTTTAAAGTTAATATTTTTGCATAACTACAGTATGACATGCTGGGCTATTTTTAATATTGCATACTTAAAAGGGGGCTATTGCATCCTTTTTCCAGATACATTACTACAATGTTTTGCAAATTACTAACAAATGTATATTTAAATTTTATTTTTGGATAAGCTGATACATTATGTATATATTGTAACCTCATTGTAATAGAGTTCTGAGACATAACAATAGGCAAAAATCAAAACAAATCTATAACTGTGTTTATCTTTTGAGGTTGTAACAAACAGAGTGAGACATTTATTTTAGGTTTATCTAATGATATATTTAGAAAGATATTTTGAAGATATTGTCAAAGAACCATATGAGTAGTGTGGACTTTGCTTTGTATAGCTTATAAATCCACTGGACTAACTGAAATGTTAAACAAAGAATTACTGTTGATTAGGCAGTAGAAGAAAATACAGTAAGTAGAACCTCAAACAAAAAGTCATAACACCAGTTTTTCAATATGCATAGGAAACTATAGTTTAAAATCAGAGACATAATACAAAATATAGTATTAAGCAGACCCTAAGAAAGTAAAGGAGTTACACATTTTTGTGCCAAACCTTCTCTGGGCTCTTTTTTGTAGGATTATTGGCTATCTTTGCTTTTCAAAAAGCTTGTGGGTCCCCGAGTGCTGGCAGTACATGTGGCCGGTTTACAAAGAAAACCACATCCAGGCAGAGTGATCCGAGACAAACTGAGAATCTATGCACACTGTACCAATTTCCAAAAGTAAGTGAATATCTTGATAGTTCCCTGTCTGTAAAGCAAATACTGTACAACCAGAAAAACAGTTTCTTTAATAATGCTGTGCTGACCATGAAAGACACTATGTAAATAATGAATAACTGTTTGATTGAGCAGCTATTTGCAGATTTTGCGTTAATTAGTTAATTTTGGCTGAGGACATTTGAAAGAGGAAGAGCTACTGTCCATTGTCATATAGAATAAATTGGTTTCACATCTGGTTTAAGGGCATGTGGAATGAAAATCACACAAGCAAATGGTAAATATAGAAGGCCTTATCTGTTGATCATGAAGATACATAAATAATAGACTTCAGACACTCAGTCTTTAACAGAATAGAGTTATAAAAGTTAACTAGTATCAATTATCAAACATGAGGGGGTCCTTTTTTATGTCAGAGAGTTGCTGAAAGGTGCCCGGGATCTTCATCTCATCTCTGATACCTCTGGGCGGCTGGATGAACAATAGATTGGTCTGTCTTGTGACAAGATTAAAAGTGCCATCATCTCCTTTGAAGAAGGCTATTATATAACTACAATTATGTTTACCAGATCTCAGGGTTGTCAGCACCAGAATAGATTTACTCCATGCATGCTGCCCTGATAACATTCTTCAGTTGCAGAGTTCATTTTCACTAGCAGTTATTTTGCTTTCTGTGCCTGTTTTCAATTTTTTCACTGCTGCATATATAATGTGTGTGTGTGTGCACAGTGTATATATACTGTGTATATATGTATATATACAGGTATATGTATATATATATATGTATATATATATAATATAATATGTAATATAAAATTGGTATTGTACAATGTAAACAAATGGTACGGAATTTTAAATGCATTTCTGCTTTGTTCCTGTTACACATCTATTAATCAAGTAATTGTCTAGAAAAGAGCCTTTTTTTAGTTCTGCTTCATATTTCCTCCAAAATTATTTCACAATGTAACATTACAGTACCAGAAACGCAATAAAGACAATAATAACAATTCTTTGATCTGAAAAGAAAGCATACTAGACAAGTAAACATAGCGTTCCCCAGGATCAGTCCGGAATAAGTAAATTCTGTTAGCTGAAAAAGAAAAAAAAAAAAAAACACAAGATCATGTCATGGACGACATGACATGAGTCTTTGGGACCCCTGTGGCTGCTGGTTTTGTTCCATCCACTTTTCCAATTTTTCCCTCAATTGATTTCATTATTTAATTAGATTATCCCTTTTTCTTCTCTTATTCTGCATTTAGGAAAAAAAAAATAATTACACTCATAAAAATTTTAGAAGTATTCCTATTTTTAACATAATTTTAAAATGTTAATTTTCTTCCATCATTTTAGTTAACATTTTTTCTGTGGCATTTACTCACTTAACTGTACTGTAATAATGGCAGTTAACAATGACTGAAGTAGACAGAGGGAAAGTGACACTACATGATGAGCTATGCAATGGGTGACACTTCAGTACCACACTGAAGAATGCGGGTTTTTTTACAATGGCTGGAGTGCCAATCCTGCCACCAACCTCCCAGGTTTTCCCTAGAAGTTGGAGGACCTGCCTGCAGAGCTGGATGCAGATTTATGTTATACCCAGGAATGCAGGTTAAGGGCCTTGCTCAAGGGTCCAATAGAGTAGAGTCACATCTGGCGTTTTATGCGATTCGAACCCTAGCCACAGAGCCATCACTCCGCCTAAGAAAAGAGGAAAAAAGACCAGTTCATTAAAGAATGAGATAAATAAGAGAGAAAGTAACAGATTGGTAAATTGGTTGGAACAAAAACCTGCAGTCAATGGGGGTTTATAACCACTTGTTCAGTTCTGAGTTTTCTTGGCTGCGGATCAAATTCTTGTTTTGTTTTATTCTTTGTTTTTTTTTTTCTCTGGTAAAGTTTTTAGATTGATTTTGAAGTAATTTGTTGTATAAGTTCTCTAATTTGTATCTGTTTGATTGTATAATATGTTACTTTATAGAAATAAAATTAATGAAACAGAGTACTGAGTTTTTTGTAATTTGGAAGCTATTTTTATATTTTTCACATTCTTTTATTTCATTAAGTTATGTTTTGTTGGTATGTTCTGTTACTTAAAGAAATACTCCACCCAAAAATTATATTTTTATATATTTCTTACCCCTTGTACTTTATAGTGGCAAAAAAAGTTTTTTTAATTTGATATTTTCAAGTTTAAGACATCGCAGAACTCAAAGGTGGAAAGTGTTGTACAGTGGCAAATAATGTGAAAAACATCTGCATAAAAATAAAAGAATTTCACGTTAATCATGTTGTATAATCTAAATATTTGTTATCTCATTGTTTGCTCAAAATGTGTAAAACGATTTTTATTTTTTTTTTATTGCTTAACAGTTACTTATGGAATTTTTGGCACATATACACAGAAAACTCAAAAACACATGGAAATGAGTTTTTGAATTGAAGACAGGACTCTTAAATAGTGAATGATAAGGAGAGGTGGGTCTTCAGTTCAAAAAGTCAATCCCATGAGGCTTTAGGTTTAGTGATTATGTATGCGCCAGTAATACTGGAAATAATTTTAACAATATTTTACCAAAAAAAATTGTTTTGCATGTTTTGAGCAAGTAAGTGGATAGCAGACATGTGGATTATGCAACACGAGTAACATGAGATATATTTTTCTTTTTTCTATGGTCATTTTTCACATTGTTTGCTGTTATACAGCACTGCCCACCATTGAATTCTGTTTTGAACTTCTTTCTCTCCATTCTGCATGAAAACATAAAATTATGTTTGTGGGGGCAGGGCAACATTACAAAGTGCATGAGGTAAGTAACATAAAAAATATCATTTTGGAGTATTCCTTTAAATAAATAAAATAATTAATATATGCTCATTGAACCTAAATAGATTTTTTACATTAATGAAAAGCTGTCACAACCTCAGCCCACCATAAAATGTTAATTTTTTATTTTACCTCTTTAGCTTCTTCAATAAATTACTGAATTATCATTACCAATAAAAAATAACCATAGTACTGTATCTTAAATGTTAAAAACAGCAATCGGAAACCCAGCATATTTTATTAAATAACTTTGAAAAGCAGCAACTGCCAGTTTGTTTGCGGATAGCAATGCTACTGTTATACAGCTGCACTCTTTCCTGGCAGCTAGACCATTAAGAGCTGTAAAAAGCAAAGCTGATAACATAAAGAAAGTAATTCTGTATGCTTTGAAATGTGCCACACTTCAAAAATCATACAGAACATATAAAATACTTTATTATGAATAGCACAATAGTTTAGATATTTTTCTGATGCAAATAATTTTATTTATGAAAACCACCAATTACTGAAGGAAATAGTTATGTATACATTGCATGCTTAATCTTCCTGTGAGTGCAGTATGACTTTTATTGCAATGAGGCAATTCATATTAACAGGCTGCACCTGTGCTAATTCATAATACATAGCAGCCTTTAATGGATACCTTCAAAAACTGGAAGCAATTTTGAGTACAATTTATAGGTGCCTTCATACTAATATGCCGTCTTTTAAGTTAATCAAATATGAATGTCATTACTATCATAAATCATAATTACATTACTTGCTTATTTGCAAATATCTGCAAAAATCTGTGTTATATTTGGTGCTTATTATTATAATAAAGTTGTTTTATAAGTAATATAACCTGACATTTACATCTTAAAAATCTACAGTATATTATATTTGTATCTCCTGAGCTGAACCCACATCGGATCTTTATAGTCCATGATCCCTTTACAATCCTTAGATCTTATTCAAATTGTAGGAAAACTTTTGGAAAACAGAAAAGTTATAATGTTGGGATGTAAAAAAAATAAAGTTTAGCTTTTTTAGAGTTATGTTCAAAATTAGCTATGCCCATCATGTTTTAATGCTCCATAACATTTACTGGCATTTTATTTTCATTAAAAAATTGTGAAGAATTTCAAAGATTACAGATCCCACATATTCTCATTATTCTTTGCCATTCCAGTCACAACTATGTGCGAGGATCAATAACTCTCTACATCATTAATCTACACCGGTCACGGAAGAAAATCAAACTTGCAGGGACTCTCCGGAACAAAACAGTGCATCAGTATTTGTTACAGCCACATGGAACTGAAGGTCTTCAGGCAAAGTAAGTGCAGACTTTGAAATGAAAATTGGTACTAGATGTGTTGTTCTATATCAAAGACAACAGTTCTGATCTTCCCAAATACTTCAACCCGTGGTTATTCAAATCAACTTAGGATACTTGCTGTTAAAGCCTAATTTATCTGAAAGAAAATCCTCTCAAGGAAAAGATGAAAATCCCAGTCAATCTCTTTATCCACTCAGGCATATTTTAAAAGTCACAAAGGTATGTTCAAAATATATTACTGGCTATTGTGATTTTTAATGATTTTAAATCATTATTATGGAAGGCACACTAAACTCTCTACTGTCTTAAAAGTAAATAGGGTGTTAGTTCAGTGTGCTATCTGATCAGGTTAGAATTACTTATGAGATGATTATTTCCATGTAATAAAAAATGCTCCCCTTTAGTGTTAAGCTTCAAAAGTTCTCTTAATAACCACTTACATAAATACATGACTTGCTGAATGGTCAAAAAAATGTTCTATTGCAGTGGCAAACTATTGTTATAAGTGCCTGTACACTAAACATTAACAAAATCAACAGAAACAAATCTATAAAAACTGAAGGGCATAGTGCACAAAGAACTTCATCCTCAGAATGATAACATGCAATTTAAAATAGAAGAATTATAATAATTCTTTAGAGTATTAAAAATGATGTGGATAAAACACAAAAGAAACAAACATTTTCCAGCTTCTCCAGATCGATTCCTCACCCAGAAAGAACTTACACAACATCAAAATATGTTCACTTCCATGATTATTCATTTCCTTCTTTTGAACAAAAATAACTAACTTTGAACTAGGCAAAACATTACATTATAAAGTCAGAAACATGTTCATGTTTCTGCTACATCACTCGAGCTGCCAACATGAGTCTGTAAACCTAGGCAGAGGGCAACACCATCTGAAAAATATTTAAAAAGTAACTTCAATTGCTACCAACAATGAGAAAAAAAAGACACAGACTGTTTTTGTCGACAAGAATTTTATTATCAGCCATTTAGTCAGTTAGCTGTATGTACATTTGTTGTGAACTAAATCATGAGCATGTGCAATGTACAATTAGGAAAGCTATCAAGACCAATAACTATCATGTTTAAATAATCCTATCATGTTTGCGTTTTGCATGGACAGGATATCAAGGCACAATCAGGGAGGGGAGGGGGTCCAGTTTAGTGAATTTCATAATTGTATCACTGATATTGGCAGAAGATGTGGTCTTATTGGCTTCATTAGGCTGCAAACCCCAGCATGTATTGGGATGGTTTGTGACCAAGTGTGAAGTGGCAGGTATGAGGATCAGCACCTCCAAATCTGAGAACATGGTCTCAGTATGAAAAATGTGGGTTGACCTCTCCGAGTAGGAGGAGAACTACTACCTCAAGTGGAGCAGTTTAAATACCTCAGGGTCTTGTTCATGAGTGAAGAGAAAGGTGATGGTGAGATTCACAGATGGATTGGGGAAGCAAGCACAGTAATGCGGTTACTGTAGTCGGGAAGAAGGAGCTGAGTCAGAAGGTGAAGCTCTCGATTTACCAGTCAATCAGTGTCTCTACCCTCACCTATATTCATGAGCTTTGGGTAATAACTGAAAGAAAGAGGTTGCAGGTACAAGCCACCAAAATGAGCTTTCTTTGCAGAATGGGTAGGAGAGTGGAAAATGAATGAATAAATGAATGAATGAATGCATTGTGGAAAAAAACAGGTTTTACTAGTAAGTTCATTCAAGTAAAAAATTGTATTCCCCAAATAGATAAAATACTCAATTACTAATTGGTTTAATGTTTACTACATCATTCTGCTTTTTGTGCTTCTGAAAATGCAAATTGTACTAATTAATAAGCTAATTAATACTTCAATGAACAGAAAGCAGTTTAACTGTGTACAATACATTTCTTACCATACATCCATTATTGTATAGTACTTGATAAAAGGATATGAATAACATATTTTACTTAATAACAAATACGTCTTTGCTTACTGTACCTAATAGCCAAGTTATCTCAATATCCTCCTTCAAGTGATTTTTTAAAAGTAAGCAGGGTCCCCACTTCAATTACTGTACATGAATTTGTACTTTTCCCCGGAGTACATGAATCTGAATATGAGCATAGCTTTTGTTTTATGAATTTTTGTATCCCAGGAAATATGGTCACCTTGAGAAAATGACAGAAAGAAGAAATAAATGGGAGAGGTAAAGTCATGGCTGGACAGAATCCAATTCCAACTATGTTTTGACCCACTTTGCTTATTGTTAACTTTAATTTTATTAATATTAATACAAACTTTCTTAAATTTGCTTTTGAACCTCTATCCATTATTCTGGATTCAAGTGCACAGTGAGAGCACCCAATATTGTTTACCTTATACAGAAAATTTCTTATCAGTAAAGGAAATTCCTATATTCTGTCAAAGGATACACCCAAGCTACCATGTTTTCCTTTAAAAAACTGAGTTTTTAAATGAAAACGATCTCCATCCACACTGAAGTTTCAGCCCCGTTTATAAAAGTATTCCTGTCCATACTGAAACACCCAAAAATGTGTATAACATAGACCTTTGTCTACACTGGGCATGTGCACATCGGTGGTAGCTTTGTGAAGAGACTGTGTAGTGAAAAATTCAGAAGTATCATTGACTCTGATATCACATTCACAGCACAGAAAGAAATTCGTTAACACTAGAATTACCAGAGCCTACGAAAAAACTTGTAGATCCGGCCCACCTTAAATCCCATCACACCTATCCGCCTTTGTCCTGTAAATGTGCCGATAAAGACAAGCTGCAAGCAGCCGGCTATTCCATCCCCCCACCGACTTAGAACATGCACGAACTTCTCCCAGCTCATGTCTTGATTGATTATCTGGGAGTGAAGCGGAGTTTTAGAGTGGAAATAATAGTTAATCGTTATTTGGTACACACGCATTTCATGTGTGTTCCATTTCTACAGTAATCTGTGTAAACAGATTGTTAAAACAGAAAATTTTTCATATTTTATGTAGGCATAAACTATAGAATGCGTGAAGCATGAAGTCCAAACATCAAATGAACACTTTCACAAAAGGTTCAAGAACGATACAACAGCTTCTGTGGCTTAGTGGTAAGATTTGTTGACTCAGAGGGCAGCAGGTCTTGCCGTGCCTCAAAGATCCAAGTTCGATTGCCCGTTAGGGAGAAAGTGTTATTTTTTTTTCTTTTTAACCTCAAATGGACATAAAATTTATAAATTGGTATGCACTGTCAGTTAATGAGATCATTATATTTTCATGTGGGATGCTCCTTTTAAAATTTTTTTTAACAATTGAGACTGCAATTAACATAATTTGCTTGAACATTCCGGTTGATTTTGCGACTTCACTCATCGCACTAAAAATCATTGTTCGCTCGTAGGATGTACTGTATTCGCACTACTCCGAGACAGAGGCTGCAGGCCAAGTGGAGGGGGAAACGTGACGTCAGGAGTGGGGAGCCGGGCAGGGCCCTCCTCACTGTCCTTTTTCACTAATATGCGGGTGGAGCCGCGGGGCACAGCTAGTACTTCATATACGAGAAAGTAAAAAAAAATATATATAAAACTAAGATTAGGCAATATTAACTAACAAAGAATAAAGAAAGTTCCAGTGGCCAGGAGGATAGAAAAAAATGCCATCATCCATTTTGACATTAAAATTGCCATCAGTCATCTTGTCATTATATAAAAACACCACAAATGTTAAAGCGACACTTAAAAAAATTGTCTAGCTTTATGTTTTCTCGTAAAGGGATTGATTATAAGCAGTCTACAGTAATCGGAGCACATCTTGTGTACCAAACTACATTTGTAAAACTAACTCAGAGAAAAAAAATAAATGTGTATATTCCCATGTGTGTTTAACTACTGCATTGTGCTTTTGTGTCTCTTTCTTATGGACATGGCCTTAGAACTACCTCTGGCTTGTGTCTGACACAATCCCACATAAACAAATGATCTTCAGGTGGTGGTCAATGTGCATATGGTAGAAATATCTGGAACTTTCATATTGTGATAGGGAACTGATGAAATACTTTTTACAGTACATGCTAGGAACATTTAGAATACAATGCAAAATGCATAATGAAGTACAGCGATAATAAGCTGAAGTGTTCAGGTTGCAGTATCTGTCACCAGCAGTCTGAATAGTTGTACTGTCAGGAGAACAGTCAAGACAGGTAGAGGTCATAGCATTTTTTTAATTTATGGCATTTTAATTGATATTATGGATGTTCAGGGTTGTTTTACTGTTGTATATATTATTTTGTTAATATGTTTAGCTATTCAGTTTAAAAGCTGCACTTTACTGATCATAAGGGTGCTGAACACATCTACACAGCAGTAGGTATCAAAGGAGGAAGGAGACTTAAGATGGAACCCATTCCACTGTAGGAGACACACACTAACATGTCCTCTTGGAAAAAACCACTGTGTGCCAGTCAGAGGAAATGACTCTTCTGAGTGGGTTTATTATTTCAATTTTTGCAAGTTATTCTCCATCTTTTTACAAGATCTAGCACCTATATTAGGGGTTTCTTCAGTTCTAAAATCTGAATTTGACATTATTTTTAATTAAAGCTTACTTTTGTTTTTTGTGTATTTTCTGTAATTGTTTATTCACAATCACTACCATTTTGACTTTCTGTCATTAGAGCAGTTGTTTGTCTTTTTAGCAGCATGTCCTAAGAGGTCGTGACCTCTGATTTACAGCACAATGGTCATATTTCATTAAAGTTCATACTTGGAAGCACTTCATTACCTGACTTTGTTGATCAAAAACAACCCATTTTGTGATTTTTAAATTCTATTCTACTTTCGCCATTCTCTGGTTTATGACTTCGCTCAGATTTTTGACTTTAATTTTATGTCATAATTTGACCATAGTAATAGTGTAGTTGACTTCTCAGTCTTCCACTAATATTTTGGTTTAGACTTTGCTCTTTTCTTTCAGTTATTCCTTCATTATTCGTGTTAGTTCACCTAGCATAATGATACCTTATTGAAAAAGGCAAAGTCAAAACCAAAAATGTGTATTCCCTGGTTCGTATATAATTGGCTAAGCACCCATTGACATCCTCCAAATGAAGCAGAGTACCAGGAACTCTCTAACAAGACTTCCTTTTTATCATCTTAAAGCATGGGGCAGAGGTGTTTCTTTATATTTCTGATAAAGTGCTGTCCCCTCAGAATTCCATTTTAGAGTCACAACTATCTCTGTTGCTCAAGATGAATTAAGTCATTAAGCATTAATATTGTCATAGAGAAAAAATGACTGCACATTTAATAAAAATAAATAAATTCCTGTTTTATTAAAAATCCTGGATTTATCAAGCTGCTGTGAAGACACTGTGAACTGGAACACCCATGTAGTAGTTGTGGAACATGCCATGGGCTGGTGCTCATAAAAGAGAGAGAGAGAAACTAAAATTAAATTACAACAAAAGTAAATCCTGTATTAAAGGTCGTCTATGGGTGGTTGTCAACAAAGCCTGCAGGGCAAATTCAAGTCTGATGCTATGCACATGTAGTGAATTTAGTACTGGCAAAAACTACAAAGGTTGTAATTGCAAATGCGTTGCTATTCAGTTTTTATGTATAACGTCACAGTATTTATTTGGAAGTAAAATCAGCACATGACTACATAGGAAAATGTAAGTCAGAACATTCACTTGTGTTGACTCTGTGACAGACACAAAGGCACTAGTCTTAAGGATGCACCATGGAGTTTCAAATACAGTATAGATTCTGCTTTATATAGTGTGCATTTTTCAAGGTGTTTTACATAAAGTTTTTTCCAGGTAAAATATGTAAGGATAGTTGTAGTTAAAATAATAATGTAGACAGCATTGCTAAGTGGCTGAAGCCTCCAGCTACAAATCCTTTAACTTGCTAATGCTTGCACTGTAGTAATACGGAAACAATTGCACCATGTGCATAGGATATAGAAGTCTGTTTGGGTGATAATTTCATTTACTTCACAAAAAAGCTTATGTACAATTAGAAAAATATGCAGGGTTATTCAGAGCACTGTATATTATTTTGCTACTCTAAAATATAATAAGGTAAAATGATAAGCATAAAAATAAACCATAAGAGGTTTTAAACAAATTTGTAGGAAAAAAAGATACTACATAAAACTACCACAAAATCTTGCAATTTAACCATAATTTGGAAAACAGTGAACACCAGAAATCCTGATTCTACGTCAATTCAGCTACTCATTTTTATATAAATATGGGCCACTTGTGCCAAGATCATGTTTATTACATTAACAAATATATAACAAACAACTATGGAAGATAAAACATTGTTTATAAAGCATAAATTGTTCATTTTTCCTTTTTAGTTATTAAGAAATATGTAGAAAGCCTAAAGATAAGTGCGTAAATTACAGTACTTCCAGTTAAATTCACTTAACCTTTACATTTTGCTCAAGAGAGCCAGAGCACATACACAGCTTTATAATTAAACAACAATGAAAGTACATAACCATGTACAGTATGAACTAAACACACACACTTCTGCCAAAATGAATAATAATAAAATTTGACTGATGCTTTTATCTTTATTTATTGCATTTTGAATAATGGAGGTAATGTACCTTTAAAGGGTGTATTTCTTTTTATGCATCTATTTAAGGGAGGAATGCACTATAATTATACATTACTGTATATTCTTCATAATATAACACATTCAAAACCCACTTAATCCAAATTCGGGCTGGGGCTAAAATCTGTCCCTCCACAACTGAACCCAAGGCAACAATTACACCCAATTCAGACTTACCAGTTACCCCGACATGCATAGCCTCCAATCCAACAGAAATCCAACAACAATGGATCCACTAGTAACCAATGCTACTTATTCCACCATGTGTAATCCAACATATCTTTATTAATATTATTTTTCAGGTTATTTCTTTAAGCATTTACTGTATTTTGTGTACAGTATTTATGTGTTAAAAATATGCATGACAGATAAGAAATAAATAAAGCTACTTCAATAATTTCTAATGTCCACTATGTGTTTATCTATAATTCAGGGATTTGATGGTGTGATCTAACTTATGGCAATAGAGCGTTTAGTGCTGTAGATGTACAAGTTTAATACACAAAGTGAAACAAAAAATATAATGTTATTAAAAAATATAGTGCACCTTGAAGGAACATCATATGAATGTAATCAATGATGCTTTGTGGGACTGACTTTACTGTATGAATGTAGCCATAAATACAACTAAATCAACACATAAAGGGGATTACCTTGAAGATGCTTTTCTTTCTGTTACCTGTAGCCTTTCCCTTATAGCAGTATACTCATTAAGACAGGCACTGTCTTAACTGCTGTGTTTGCACCCAATTTTTTTTCAATGCAGCCTTTGACTTATTTTAGGTAAATATGTGGGAATAAGTCTCAACTGCAGCAAACCTGCTGTGGTCTCTCATTGGAACTAATCATATTTTGCCACTGGTACATTTCTGCCATTAACTGGTGAATTCAGCTAACTGCCTATTTATGCCACCTCTGTGGCAGGTCAACATCTTTTCTTACTGTAGGTTTCTTACTGTTTTGTTATTCACTGTTTCAGAGAGAACCAGCCCACCAAAGCCAGTAGTGGTTATTTTGGAGTCCTCACTTTCTTTCTATCATATTGGCTTTACTTTTTTTTTCTCTCCTATCTGTTTTACTGTCCTTGTCCATTCTCTATTCTCACATTGCTTTCTTAGTCTGCATTTTGAATTACTTTTTAAAAACAATGAATCCTCTCATAACGATGGACTCAATTCTGTACAATGCTTTTAAGCAGGTAGAGTCACAAATTGAATCTGACTTACTTTATAATCTTTTGGCTGTATGGTCAGAAATAATCAATCCTCCTAAAAAATGAAAAGGCCCGCATGCAGTAACATGAAGTAACAAAGTTACAGTACTGCTACCTGCAGTTTTAAAAAAGAGGCTGGTTTGTTTTTCCAGTTTTTATATATTTTTATAGTTATTTTGTGATGTCATCCCCTCACCACTTTATGATTTGTTTTCTCTTTCAACATTATTTTCATGGGTGTCACTATATTGTTGATAATAATAATATCCATTGCAATCACACAATTAATTGTTGACTAAAGTATAAACAGTGATTCAACCCAAAAAAATGAGAAAACAAGACTTTGACTTAGAATTCTATTTTTGTTTAAAAATTCAAATTTTTTTGTGCTTGTTATTTGGCCTTGACTAAGCCTTCTTCCGAAGGTCAACAGAAAGACTTTGATTTTCCTGGCAACAAAATAATAATTACAACTTAATTCATTCTGTTTGGACCCTATCCTCTCCAAATGACTTTCACAGCACTGTGTAAGCATTGCTTTATCATATTATGGTTACTATCGAAACTACATTAAACTGACTTAAAATTAATGAAACCCAGATTTTTACTAATATTCTACTATTCTTTGTGAACCAGCACTGTGTGTGTAAATTAGTATAAAATTCCTGTATAAAAGTTTCTTTCTCTCTGTGTTTCTGTCATGGAAGAGATCTTGACTCACAACATAATATTTTAGTCTTTTATTGAACTCATTATAATGTATATGTGCTATCTAAAACTTTTTAAATTGAACCATTTAGGAATACACATGTGCACCTCTTTTCTATATAAAGAATACACAGCTGATCTGTCTTTGCTTAGAGAGAAAAGGGAGTTGTTTTTGGCAAACAATTTAAATAATATTATTTTAGTCTCCTATAACAGTCTTTTTGTGCACATATGACACCAGCATAAAAAATAAAAAATATTTTTACATTCTTTCCAGTTGTATAAGGGCAAATATGGTATAAAGATTAAAGTAGACTGTAATTAACTCCTATATGCAGTTTCATGATATACTGTGACAGGTAAAGGCAGTTAGATACATTTGGCAGGAATTTCAAATGAGAAAGAAAATGTATAGATTGTTTAGTTATCAACGTTCAAAGCTAAAAGTTCAGAAAACCAGAAGTACCAACACCTAAAACACTAGTCAAAAAAATGCAAACTACACATACAAAGGGTCTGAACTTAATCCACAGGCCATCCAGCAACTGGCATATTGAACGTAATGAATGTGGCTGTGGTAATGCAGACAACAGTGAGGGCTCTTTTTCGAATGCTGTTCACAGGTTTGAAGAGCATGTGAGACACTAACTATCTTTCTTGAAATGGGCATCATTCTCGAATGTGCATGAACTTCGGTGTGCACTTTCGCTGGCTAAGTGGGTCCTCATTGTGTCAGTACATGTAAATCTGCAGTCTTATGCTGTGCTCCATTTACCTCTGGTATCATGTCACACCCAAGTTCATCAAGTTCTAGTAAAACATTCGGAAAACCAATATGGACGTGTCCTGGAAAACCTTTGTTGTGATTGCTCCAGCTGAATAAATAACAGTTGATAATGATGCATTATGCAGTATTTTATACATCCAAACACGGCAGCAACATGTCCATGGATAGAAGTTGGACAGTACAGTGTGTATGACTGATTTAATAAGACACAAATAGACAGAAGTGCTAATAAACTGTATAATACTACAGCTGTCACTAAAGTTTGTGGTGTATGCCACTATGTTGGGTTGACATCATAATCTGATGTTGGATAAACTTGGTGTTGACAGACCAGCCCCAAGCATCTGAGTTGGAAATCCAAATTAAGGCAGCATTCCAATTGAAAATTCCAACTAGAAACTTTGAAATTGCAACTTCCCACTTCAAATGGAATGCAACATCAATTCTCATTGCTTAAAACATCAAAATATTCCCCAACAGAGGCTAACACAGGGAGTATCGTCACACTCGAATTGGTTGCGTTCCAGTAAAACTTCTCTTGCACAGTGAAGTTCTCTCCTTCTCTCTGTACCATCAGTAGTGTTTGCAGCTCCTGTTTTTTTTTGTGCCCCCTGTCTCACTACCCTGTAACCCCTCACATACCACCGATGGTATGCATATCATAGATTGAAAACGGCTGGTGTAGAAGACACCCCAGGTTCCCTCTAGGAGTGTTTCATACCTTAACAGGCTAATAAGCTGCTATGACATATGTGCATAAGCAGTGACTACTGAGGAAAACCTGTGCCGCATTATTTGTTGTAGTAATTTATTGGCACTAGTGACCAGTTTCTCTAATATTACACTATTATTTTTCCAAAAAATACAAAATAAAGTAAAGCTGTAGATTTATTTTCTCAGGGACTCTCAAATTCCAGAGATTTATTTCCTTTAAGTTTGAGTTTGGCAGGTATCTATGTGCCCCCTTTCCTTGCCCCTCCATCATTGTCTCATAGCATTTAACATACTTTAAATTTTTGTTTTGTAATAGCTTCTGAGTTCAATGATGCTCTGTAGCCTGAATATTTATGCAGGATTCTGAGCCAACAAGCTGTAAAGAGAGCCATACAAAAATAAACTGAATTATACTGAGCTGTGAATGAATTAATCAACAGGAAATCAGTGACATTGTGGCAGAGGTTATCCTTTTCTAGTTCTCTTGTGTAAATGGGGAACTGCACCATTGTTCTTGGGGAAAAAATGTACTACCTTTACTTATATAGCATGTGAAGGAAGCTGTTGTGAGGGGATACCCAGCGGTCAAAAAGATGCAATAGGCAAGTGGATAACTAGAAAAACACAGGGCAGAGCCAAGTCCAACAAAAGGTTTGAGGCAAAAGAAATTAAATGAGAGAGAGTCATGGCAGAAGAAAAATTCTTGCAAATGAGTGTGTTTAAACATAGAATGGAATGGAAGGGGATGGGATGTCCTGTAGGTGTACTGTGTGTTCTAGAATGATAGTAGGCCTTTATCAGCATGACAGACAGAGAGATAAGCACTCTGGAGGGACTTAGGGATATTCTGGGAAGCTACTGGCAGAAATGCCTGATCTTAGACAGAGTGAGGCCAAGGAAAAAATGCCACAAATGGCAGCAGCTTCTAGCCATTTGAGGGCACATAGCCCTATAAAGGAACATATGGGACCATGCTGTTCCTCAAATAGTGCAGGCAGTAGGGGTGCTGCCTCAGAGATCTGGTGCTTTAAAGTCAACACAAGACTTAGTGTGGTGTCCATGAAGGCAATGGATGGCTGACTAGGGCTTGCACAGAACTGATCCATAACCCAGAGACAATTTAAATGCAGAGTTGGGAAGGCAGTAGGCAAACACTCAGCTGGTCACAGGAAAAGAAGCCAGGGTCAAAGAGAAGAACAGAAGGTAAAAAAGTGCCTTCTGGTGGTACTTCGTTGGTTAAGTGAGCAAACCAACCCTCAACCACAGCAGGCTTTGTTGTTTTCCTCTGTTTATTTGTAGCTTAAATGACTCACTTTTTGTATATATTTCCTTGTGTTTATTTTGTGTAATAAAGGTGCCATATTAGTTAACCTTTTGATTGATTTGTATTTTTCTGCATGGAGAGGCCTTCCAAAAAGGCCATTCCTGCCATTCCTATCACAAATTAAAATGTCCCATTTTAGAAGACAGAATATTCTGACAGCTTTACAATCAATCATAAGAAACTCAGGTGATAATATGTATACAGGTGCCAGTCATAAAATTAGAATATCATGACAAAGTTGATTTATTTCAGTAATTCCATTCAAAAAGTGAAACTTCTATATTAGATTCATTCATTACACACAGACTGATGTATTTCAAATGTTTATTTCTTTTAATTTTAATGATTATAACTGACAACTAATGAAAGTCCCAAATTCAGTATCTCGGAAAATCAGAATATCAATTAAGACCAATGCAAAAAAAGGATTTTTAGAAATGTTGGCCAACTGAAAGGTATGAACATGAAAAGTATGAGCATGTACAGCACTCAATATTTAGTTGGGGCTCCTTTGGCCTGGATTACTGCAGCAATGCGGCGTGGCATGGAGTCGATCAGTCTGTGGCACTGCTCAGGTGTTATGAAAGCCCATGTTGCTCTGATAGTGGCCTTCAGCTCTTCTGAATTGTTGGGTCTGGCGTATTGCATCTTCCTCTTCACAATACCCCTTGGGACCTTGATTTCCAAAGGAAATGCAAAATTTACTTTCATCAGAGATCATAACTTTGGACCACTCAGCAGCAGTTTTGTCTTTAGCCCAGGCGAGACGCTTCTGACGCTGTCTCTTGTTCAAGAGTGGCTTGACACAAGGAATGCGACAGCTGAAACCCATGTCTTGCATACGTCTGTGCGTGGTGGTTCTTGAAGCACTGACTCCAGCTGCAGTCCACTCTTTGTGAATCTCCCCCACAGTTTTGAATGGGTTTTGTATCACAATCCTCTCCAGGGTGCGGTTATCCCTATTGCTTGTACACTTTTTTCTACCACATCTTGTCCTTCCCTTCGCCTCTCTATTAATGTGCTTGGACACAGAGCTCTGTGAACAACCAGCCTCTTTAGCAATGACCTTTTGTGTCTTGCCCTCCTTTTGCAAGGTGTCAATGGTCGTCTTTTGGACAACTGTCAAGTCAGCAGTCTTCCCCATGATTGTGTAGCCTACAGAACTAGACTGAGAGACCATTTAAAGGCTTTTGCAGGTGTTTTGAGTTAATTAGCTGATTAGAGTGTGGCACCAGTTGTCTTCAATATTGAACCTTTTCACAATATTCTAATTTTCCGAGATACTGAATTTGGGACTTTCATTAGTTGTCAGTTATAATCATCAAAATTAAAAGAAATAAACATTTGAAATACATCAGTCTGTGTGTAATGAATGAATCTAATATACAAGTTTCACTTTTTGAATGGAATTACTGAAATAAATCAACTTTGTCATGATATTCTAATTTTATGACCAGCACCTGTAGTAGCTGTGTGAGCTCCTTGAGAGCTCTGTTATACAAGAGCAGTTTTCCAAGATTACCCATTTAAAAAATGATAGGAAATTAGATACACCCAGAAATAAGGAAGCATCTTTCCTACCAGTTTAATAAAAAATTTGTATGTTTTGTGTGACCATGTGCTATGTACTTGTCATTTACGTTTCATTTTAGTAAGTAGAAGCCATTTCCACAAGCTTTCAGGTCGGTGCAAGCAGACACTTGAACGTGTGAACATGTCAGTTGAAACAACAGTGAAACAGGCCATATGGCATTTCACCATTGGAAACTGAGCATTATTATGGGAATGGTAAAGGATGCTGTAATATGTGTCTTTGGATCGTTAGACTCTGCTGTTCATCAGTTTCTGTATCTTTGTGATGCAAGTGGTGAAAAGCTGTTGTGACAGGACATACAGAAGCCATATATTAACACTGTCCAGAAGTGTTAAAATTGATCATACAGTAGGCATATGCCTTACAGCTCAGCAGCGTGTGGCCTCATTATATTAGTCATTGCTGCCCTCTAGTGAAACATGTGTGAATTACATCAGTTTTGTAATTGTGAAGGCACTACAGTATGTTTAATCCTTTGACGTTATCATGAAATCTGGTTTACTGTTTTATTTGATTATTTTACTTTGTTTAACAAGCTCATTATTCATGGTGACTTACAAAAGCAAACTGTAATACAAGCAATGTGAGTGATTAAACTAGATTAGAATGCCTAATTTTGAGACTCGATTTGCTTCATGCTCTACAGACAAGCTCAAATTCAGATAAATCAAGTTTTATATCCCAATTCTACTATAACTTGTTCAGCATTTTCTGACATAAGCCTGACTCTTTTATATCTCTCCTAGGTCTGTACAGCTTAATGGAGAGCCATTAGTCATGGTGGATGATGAAACCTTTCCAGACCTGAAGCCCAAGACACTTCGAGCTGGAAGAACAATAGTTATGCCACCAATGGCTATTGGTTTCTATGTGGTTAAAAATGTCAATGCATATGCCTGCCGGTACAGATAGCTGTGCCTCTTCATATCTTGCCACAGAGTCAGTTGCTCTAACAAGCCAAAGGAGCCAACTTTACAAGAGAGATATGTCTTTGTCTGTTGGGCAAGATTTCTTTTCTGGATCTGGTTAAAAAAAAGAGTGGAGGAAGGAACATAATCTGTATACAACAAATGATGTAAAAACTTCTTATTTTTCCCATTTTAATTTATTATGTGTATTATCTTTCAAGAAAGTGGTTGAATTGTCTATAAACAGATTGCTTTTTACAGCAAATTGTGTGTAGCTAAAACTACCCCTCATACAACTTTCAGTTTTAAATATGTTCACTCTAGAAGCGAGCTTAAAAGTGACATTTTACAAGGTGTGAAATATGCAGATTTCAAAATTAGGAGAATGCAGAGGTCTCATAGTGGCAGTGATTCAGTATTATGTTGTTCTCCTTGTGGTACACGTAACAGACTATCTATCAAATCAGCTTGTTGCTCAGTAATGTCTTTCTTAAAAAATTCTTTTCACCAAAGGGAGCCATGCTGTAAATTTTATTGTGTGACTGAAATTTTTTTCTGTCCAGCATTCCGATTAAAGATGTGGGGCTGCTTTGTGATTTGCTTTTCTGCCCATTAATCATAAACATGTCTATTTAAATCCACACTTGCTTTCTTAGACTCCCTACATAGAAAGAAAATATTTCTTCTGTATAATTTATATGTAATTCATCACTCAGGTTATAAAGCTAATGTGCTACACATTCTTGTCTTGTGCTTTATGTACTTAATATGTACGTTTGCCAGATGTCCCATAAAAAACTCAAAGTTCAACCATATATTTAAAATGAAATGTATATGAAAGCTATATATTTTGCAGACAGTACAACTGTAGCATGTGCAAAATCTGGTCTTTGATAGTCTGAAGATTCATTCTCTTAGGACATAAGCTACTCTACTGCTGTGCTACTCAAGCCAAACAGCTGTCTGAAGACTTGTGGCTCTTCGGCTAAACATCACTGCTACTGTCGATTGCACTGAAAGAAATATTTTTTTGAAAACACAAAACAGAAAATTACATAATATTCAATATCATTTAATGGTTTCTCATTTCACTTTTTTCAATGCAGAGGGTCTTTTTTTATTGTTCCTGACAGACAAACCTGGCTGCTTTCTTTTAACAATAGTATGTGTACATATTTATATGTCTTTAGTAAGATTGTATTCTTTATTTGTGTATCAGGTATTATTTTTAAAACGTCCAAAAACAGTTTTTATAATAAAGACTTTAATAAAAGATTAACATATTGTGCTCATTAAATCACAAATTGTTGCCATGTTTAACATGCTTCTTTTCAGAGTAACTACTATAGATGGAATGCCGGTAGTTCCTATCATTTTATTGCCATCTGAACAATCAAGGGATGGAGAAATTATCTATATGAATGTTGAAAAACTATTTAGAAATAATTTGAATTTAAATAATAAGCACTTTAGTAGACCTTGAAATAATAAGAAGTCCTTCATTTTAAAATGTATGTACATTTCTATCTTTGTAGATTATTTTTAAAAAATATAGCAACCACTGCACTTCCAACATGTTTTTTTGTTCTTGATCATGAAATAGTTTTTTTTTTCTTTAAATGATAAGGGTAGTGAATGGAAAATTACAGAAAAGTAAAAACCTGTTCACATCAAAAGGCCAATGAAAATCCAAATGTCACCCTGCCACCAGCAGGTGAACATCAGAGTGAGCCATTCAGTTCTGTTCATCCGATCTATTGCCATCTGATTTGTATGAAGGCACCCTCTTTCACCCCCAGCAGACCTTGTTGCACATTTGAGTTTTATTTTCACACAATAGTTAACGTGGCATGCCATATTCAAAATTTTATTTTTTTCTAAAACTTTGTTTATGAAGACTTCACATTTTAAATGCAGAGACTTGATATGCATTGGAAATAAGGAGCACCTAGGAGTGGCACTAGCTCAGCTTGTGCCTTCAAATTATAATTTATATTTGGCTGATACCTTTATATGAGGGAGCATAATACTATTACAGTATTACATATTTAATTTTTTACAAGACTCTGCCTGTGAGCCTGAGGTGGGAATCTGAACTAGCAACATTGCAGTTTAAAGTTGGCTCACTCAGCTGGGCCATTTCTCAAATAATAAATCATTTAATACCTTTACTGATGGAAGCTTAAGGAATTTCAATATAAAACATTCAAAACTGTTTTGACTTGCAATAAGACTTGTCTTTTTTTTTGCAGTTATTAAGGACTTTGCAAGTAAGAGTCTACATGCCTGTTTTTTTAGTTCTATGAAGGAGTGAAAGTACTGAGGAAGATGGTGCTTTGATTTTAAAATGAAGTTGTTTTACACAAGGAACACCTGATGAGCAAAAACAAATAAATAGCTCATAGGCTGGCACAGTTTACATGTCTTTACATTGCATTTATTGTAGTGCCTCAGACAAACAAAGGGGTTGTGTGTATTTTTGAAGCAGTATACAGCCTGCAGGGGAAGTGATAAAATGCAGCCAAACAGCAAAAAGACGCCGTGCCTCTTTGGCAACATAACCACAACTGTTTTTTGATTTATATGAAGTGCCGAGGAAAATGTCTGCATGCTGTTCATCATGTGCTCATTTAACGGTGAGAACTCCATAAAATGACCGGTTTTTAGAACCTGGCAACCAGATTTCCCGGAAAGAGCTGCAGCGGGTGATCAGGAGACAGGCTGCATAGCAGCATTTGCCTGGAGAGTAGACTTCCTGGTGGCTGCTGCTTATTGAGCCTGTTAGCTAGGGGCTTCTAGTCGTAGAGCACAAGCTACTCATCTTGGGCTAACAAAACAACTTCTACTGTTGCAGGTTAATGTTTTGCTTAAAGTTTTATTTTTTATCTATCTATCTATCTATTTATATTTATATATATATATATATATACTCAGCAAAAAAAGAAACGTCCTCTGACTTTCAACTGTTTTTACTTTCAGTAAACTTAATGTGTAAATATTTGTATGAACACTAAAAGAGTCAACACCATAAGACATAAACTAAAAATGTTTCACAATGTGTCCCTGAATGAAGGGAGGCTCAAAATCAAAAGTACCAGTCAGTATCTGGTGTGGCCACCAGCTGCTTGAAGTACTGCAGTGCATCTCCTCCTCATGGACTGGACCAGATTTGTCAGTTCTTGCTGTGAGATGTTACCCCACTCTTCCACCAAGGCACCTGCAAGTTCCTGGACATTTCTGGGGGGAATGGCCCTAGCCCTCACCCTGCGATCCAACAGGTCCCAGACGTGCTCAATGGGATTGAGATCTGGGCTCTTCGCTGGCCATGGCAGAACATTGACATTGCTGTCATGCAGAAACTCACGCACTTTTTGCCACTCCTGTCTGGTCCAGCGAAGGTGGGTTTGTGCCCATAGGCGGCGTTGTTGCTGGTGATGTCTGGTAAGGACCTGCCTTACAACAGGCCTGCAAGCCCTCAGTCCAGCCTCTCTCAGCCTATTGCGGACAGTCTGAGCACTGATGGAGGGATTGTGTGTTCCTGGTGTGACTCGGGCAGTTGTTGTAGCCATCCTGTACCTGTCACGCAGGTGTGATATTCGGATGTACCGATCCTGTGCAGGTGTTGTTAAACGTGGTTTTCCACTGCGAGGATGATCAGCTGTCCTTCCTGTCTCCCTGTAGCGCTGTCTTAGGCGTCTCACAGTGTGGACATGGCAATTTATTGCCCTAGCCACATCAGCAGTCCTCATGCCTCCCTGCAGCATGCCTAATGCACGTTCACGCAGATGAGCAGGGACCCTGGGCATCTTTCTTTGGGTGTTTTTCACAGTCGGTAGACAAGTCTCTTTAGTGTCCTGCGTTTTTAGAACTGTGACCTTAAATGCCTACTTTCTGTAAGCTGTTAAGGTCTTAACGACCATTCCACAGGTGCATGTTAATTAATTGATTATGGTTAATTGAACATGCAATAAATTTACAATGAAGATCTGTAAAGTTATTTGGATTTTTAAAACATTATTGTTGAAATACACAGTCCTGAAAAAGGGACGTTTCTTTTTTTGCTGAGTATATATACTCGTATATACAGTACAGGCCAAAAGTTTGGACACACCTCCTCATTCAATGTGTTTTCTTTATTTTCATGACCATTTACAGCACTCCATCACTCTCCTTCTTGGTCAAATAGCCCTTACACAGCCTGGAGGTGTGTTTGGGGTCATTGTCCTGTTGAAAAATAAATGATCGTCCAACTAACCTGACTTCTGCACAACACAACTGCTGGTCCCAACCCCATTGATAAAGCAAGAAATTCCACTAAATAACCCTGATAAGGCACACCTGTGAAGTGAAAACCATTTCAGGCGACTACCTGTTGAAGCTCATCGAGAGAATGCCAAGAGTGTGCAAAGCAGTAATCAGAGCAAAGGGTGGCTATTTTGAAGAAACTAGAATATAAAACATGTTTTCAGTTATTTCACCTTTTTTTGTTAAGTACATAACTCCACATGTGTTCATTCATAGTTTTGATGCCTTCAGTCATGAAAATAAAGAAAACACATTGAATGAGGAGGTGTGTCCAAACTTTTGGCCTGTACTGTATGTATATATATATATATATACACTCACCTAAAGGATTATTAGGAACACCTGTTCAATTTCTCATTAATGCAATTATCTAATCAACCAATCACATGGCAGTTGCTTCAATGCATTTAGGGGTGTGGTCCTGGTCAAGACAATCTCCTGAACTCCAAACTGAATGTCAGAATGGGAAAGAAAGGTGATTTAAGCAATTCTGAGCATGGCATGGTTGTTGGTGCCAGACGGGCCGGTCTGAGTATTTCACAATCTGCTCAGTTACTGGGATTTTCATGCACAACCATTTCTAGGGTTTACGAAGAATGGTGTGAAAAGGGAAAAACATCCAGTATGCGGCAGTCCTGTGGGCGAAAATGCCTTGTTGATGCTAGAGGTCAGAGGAGAATGGGCCGACTGATTCAAGCTGATAGAAGAGCAACTTTGACTGAAATAACCACTCGTTACAACCGAGGTATGCAGCAAAGCATTTGTGAAGCCACAACACGCACAACCTTGAGGCGGATGGGCTACAACAGCAGAAGACCCCACTGGGTACCACTCATCTCCACTACAAATAGGAAAAAGAGGCTACAATTTGCACGAGCTCACCAAAATTGGACAGTTGAAGACTGGAAAAATGTTGCCTGGTCTGATGAGTCTCGATTTCTGTTGAGACATTCAAATGGTAGAGTCAGAATTTGGCGTAAACAGAATGAGAATATGGATCCATCATGCCTTGTTACCACTGTGCAGGCTGGTGGTGGTGGTGTAATGGTGTGGGGGATGTTTTCTTGGCACACTTTAGGCCCCTTAGTGCCAATTGGGCATCGTTTAAATGCCACGGGCTACCTGAGCATTGTTTCTGACCATGTCCATCCCTTCATGACCACCATGTACCCATCCTCTGATGGCTACTTCCAGCAGGATAATGCACCATGTCACAAAGCTCGAATCATTTCAAATTGGTTTCTTGAACATGACAATGAGTTCACTGTACTAAAATGGCCCCCACAGTCACCAGTTCTCAACCCAATAGAGCATCTTTGGGATGTGGTGGAACGGGAGCTTCGTGCCCTGGATGTGCATCCCACAAATCTCCATCAACTGCAAGATGCTATCCTATCAATATGGGCCAACATTTCTAAAGAATGCTTTCAGCACCTTGTTGAATCAATGCCACGTAGAATTAAGGCAGTTCTGAAGGCGAAAGGGGGTCAAACACCGTATTAGTATGGTGTTCCTAATAATCCTTTAGGTGAGTGTATATATATATTCATAGCATCCATATTCTAAGTCCCAATCTGATTGTATCGGTGGTTACCTACCAGGTAACGCATGTACCAGTCGGCAAACATCCGGCACGGGGCCCTCTTCAGTTGCGAGAAGCAGATCATAGAATGCTATACAGTTTACTGTCAAATAATGCAAAGAGTACGCGACACATATATCAATCCATTTACTGAATATGATTAGAACAATTTTAGAATTACAAGGACCCAGAATTTATCTTAACATTTTCAGGTTCAATCACCATAAGGTAGGGTACCAGACTGTCACAGGGCACACTCTTATTCACTAATTGCTCTAATTAACCTACCACTCATGTATTTAGAATGAAAATTGGAGTTTCTTGATCAGGGTCCTGCCCAGTAAATTCAGTCCAAGAGCTCAAAATTTGATATTTAAAGACGTACCCAAGAACTACAGGGTGGTCCAGATCTAATTATGCAGAACCAGATCATCTCGATGACTTTGATTTATGCGGGGACGATTCCAGTTCGGCGCGAAGGCGATTCTTCATGTCGTCAGTTCGCACATTTCTCAATGGTCTGGGATTTTTCGGGTGATTATCTATATTTTATAAACTTAAAAAGTTATAGCATAATGAAAATTGCATAATTAGATCTGGACCACCCTATACAAAATTCCATTACAGGTTCTGCAGGTAATTTGCAAAAGCTGGTTTTAAAGTCGGCATATCTACAATCAGAAAGAGACTGCACAGATTGACCTACATGTGAGGTGTGCCAAGAAAAAACCTTTGCTGATTGCGGCTTAGCAGTTTACTGATGATGGCGCAGCATTTATTGATGGTGGTTCAGCAGAAGCTCGTAGAGGCCTTTCTGGACCCCAAATGGTGCTATTTCATCCTATTTTGTCTCTTAGCCTGACCTCGTTTGGTAAATGGACTTAGGAACAACCGGTGCTCATGTCTACTATCACCAGACATTTTTGCTGTGCAGAAATAGCCCAAAATTCAGCCCAAAGGATGATCTGCTGGAGAAGCTATCCAACCTTGGACTGCTGTGAGGACCAGGCCTTCAGTTCTCAGCGTCACCTGATACAATGGCTGTAGGAGGTGCACATGAAAGTAGTGTGCGAGGATCTGGAAGCGCAGAAAGTGGGCGGGAGTCCATGCAAGGCTAACAGCAAGCTATAGCAGGCAGGCTCTCCTGTCCATTCCACTCTCAAATGTCTGCTCCATGGATAATAAAATGAAGTGTATCTGACTTCGGCAGACTACCCAGTATGAGTTTAGAGTCTATTGCAGCTTGTGTTTACATCAACAAAGAATGGTGCCAGAACTTGGTGCTATTGTCTAGTTACTGCTCACCGCTGGTGGAGTTTGTGACTGTTAGATGCAGACTTTATTTACCTCTGGAATTCACTACTGTTCTTATAGTCAGAGTTTACATTCCCGTAGTGTAAATGCTAATGAAGCTCTCTGTGAACTATACAGCGCTATCAGCAAACTGCAAAATGCTCACCCAGATGGACTGTTTAGTGTCGCTGGAGATTTCAACCATGCAAATCTCAAGTCAGTGCTCCCTAACTTCCATCAGTATGTGGACTTTGCAATGACAGGGAGAACACGCTGGATCTTGTTTATACAAACATTCATGACACATATTGGGTGGAGCCCCACCCCCACCTGGGCTATTCAGACCACCTCTCTGTTATGTTAATTCCAGCATACAGACCACATGTCATGCGATCCAGACCAGTTCTGAGCCTGGTGAAAATCTGGCCAGCAGGACCAATCTCAGCTCTTCAAGACTATTCTCACTGACTGGGACACATTCAGGGAGACTGTTACCAACGGTGACTGCACCATCTGGAAGGTGTACATTGCATCAGTGACCAGCTACATCAGCAAGTGCATTGATGATGTTACTGTCTCCAAGTCCATCACCGCATGCCCTATTCAGAAGTCGTAGATTACTGCGGTGGTGTGTGCTCTGCTGAGGGCCTGGGACTCCGCTTTTAGAGCAGGTGACAATGCAGCCTTAAGAACAGCAAGGAAAAAACTATTCCAGGCCATCAGAGTAGCAAAGCACACACACACTGAGAGAATTCACAACTACTTCCAAGGCAGTGGCGATGCACAATGCTTGTAGCATTGCATCCAGGTTATCACTAGCTACAATATAACACCACTGGCCTGTGATGATGATGCCTCCCTTCCAGATGCACTGAACAACTTCTGTGTATGGTTTGAGGTGTACAATGACCTGGTGATGAGGAAGACTACTCCTCCACCCAACGACCAAGTACTACATCTAACCACGGTCAACGTGAGGAAACCTCTACACAGAGTCAACCCACAGAAGGCTGCTGGACCAGAAAATATTCCTGGCAGGGTGCTCAGAGAAAGTGTAGACCACCAGGCGGATGTTCTCAAAAACATCTTTAACAACTTCTGAGCAACGCCATTGTTCTATGGCACTTCAACACTACTACCATCATTCTTGTGCCGAAGAAGTCCTCAGTGTCATGCCTAAGCAACTATTGTCCTATTACACTCATACCCATCATCATTAAGTGTTTCAAGAGGCTCATCCTGAGGCACATCAAGGCCCTGCTGTCCCCTTCACTGGACCCCCTGCAGTTTGAAAACCAACAAAACCATTCAATGGATGATGCCATAGCCACCACCCTCCATCTGGCCCTCTCTAACCTGGACAAGGACACACACACATGAATGCTGTTAATACACTTTAGTTCAGCATTCAACACAATCATTCCTCTGCACATGACTAGAAAGCTAAGCCTGCTGGGCTTGAACTCCTCCTCCTGTAAATAGATGCTAGACGTCTTGACTGAGAGACCTCAGACAGTCAGGATTGGAAATAGTATCTCCAGCACCACCACACTGAGCACTGCTGCTCCACAGGGCTGAGTGCTTAGTCTGCTGTTGTTCACTTTATTCTTTCACGAGTGTACAGAAATGCACATCTTGAACTACATTATCAGGCTCACTGATGACACAACTATGGTGGGCCTCATCAGCAAGAAGGATAAAGCATACCAAAAGGAAGTGCAACGGTTAGTGCAAAGTCAAAAACTTGTCTGAATGTAGACAAAACAAAGGAGATGATTCTTGATTTCAGAGTGTCAAATTCCTTGGTGTTCACTAGGCAGAGAACCTCTCCTGGTTCCTCAACATCAGCACCATAGCCAAGAAAGCCCAGTAGCATCATTGCTTCCTGTGAAGGCTGAGGAAAGCCCATCTTTCACCACCCATGCCCACCACCTTCTACTGGGAGACTATTAAGAATAACCTGAGCAGCTGCATCACTGTCTGGTTTGAGAATTCTACAGTCATGGATCACGAGACCCTGCAGAGGATAGTGAGGACAGTTGAGAAGATCATCGGAATCTCTCTCCCATCCATCATGGACATATACACCACATGCTGCATCTGCAAAGCCATCAGCATCATGGAGGACCCAACACACCCCTCACATAAACTGTTCACCTTGCTGCCGTTTGGAAAAAGGTACCAAAGCATTTGGCCCTTCACCACCAGAATGTGTAATATTTTCTTCCCCCAATCCATAAGACTTCTAAACACTCAGGGTTTGCTTTGCTGCCTTAAGTTCTAGGCAGTCTGCAGTCATCAGTGCAACTATGAATTCTGCATCATATCAAAGTGTACTTGAGGTGAATGTAAAGCCACTTGTCCTAAAGTTGAAATTGGACTGGAAATAGACCTTTCAACATGATAGTGATTCAAAGTACACTAGCAAATCCACCAAGGAAAAAAGAAGAAATGGAAGGCTATGGACTGGCCCAGTCAAAGCCCTATTTGAATCCCATTGAAATGTTGTAGGGGAATTTGAAACAGGTTGGGCATGCAAGAAAACATGCAATTTTGCATGTAGGAGTGCTCTGAGACTGGTGGGCAGTTATGCAAAATGGCTACAAGAAGACATTACTGCATAAGGGGGAAATACCAGATTCTAAGGTAAAGGGTAAATTTACTTTTTCCCCAGTAGACCAATACATCTATTGATATTTTTAATTAAATAAATAATCGAAAAGGCAATATTGTCCCTGTGTTTTTGATTAAATATATCACCTTTATCTGTAGGCACTGTTTGCATGAAGATCTACTGTGTGCCTGTTCAAATATGTTGAAAACATCAACAGCTTCCTTGAGGCTTACTTACTTTTTCACATGACATTATGTGGTTGTTGTTCAGTGCTTATTGAATTTAGCACTGCTTCATAGGAGGGGTGTTTGGGTCTTCTCGTTAGTTTATCCTCACTTTCTAACCTTGGAAAATCAAGTTGCTAGTTTTTCTAAGTTGAGGCAGACCTCATGGTGGCCATTTTGAAGTCGGCCATTTTGGATCCAACTTTTGTTTTTTCAATAGGAAGAGTAAGAAACTTGTAAATAACTCATGAAAGAATAAAGTTACGTTAAAACCAAGCACACCATTGTTTTTCCAGTGAAATTCCCAATAGGTTTGATGTGTCACATGACCCTCTTCCTATTGAAAAAACAAAAGTTGGATCCAAAATGGCCGACTTCAAAATGGCCACCATGGTCACCACCCATCTTGAGAGTTTTCCCCCTCACATATACTAATGTGCCACAAACAGGAAGTTAATATCACCAACCATTCCCATTTTATTAAGGTGTATCCATATAAATGGCCCACCCTGTACGTATGGAGAAAGTTAAAGAATATGAAAGTAGGAAAATTAGAAAGTGTAAAAAAAAGAAAGTAATAACCGCAGGAGCGCAAACAAATGGAAATTACTTGAAAAAGGGAAAACAATCACCACGGGACCAGGTGTCAAAAGAAAAAAAAAAATTAAGATAGAAAAATAAATTACAGTAACTTATAGTAACAAGTAAGAGGCCAAATTATATATTATTAATTAATAGCATGAATAATTGTAAAAATAAAAAATCTTAATTAGACGTAAAAACACAATCTGCAAACAAAAGTCACACCACCTTGTACTTCTGACCAGCATCACTCAGAACAGTCAGTTTTCATGAGGTATACACATTTAGAAGATGTCTCTGCAATGCAAAAGTATCTGTTTTGTCACATGGATAAATGTAATTGTCTGTTATGAACAAGCATGGAGCCTGACAGGATTTTTTAAAAGCCCATTAAATGAATGTGCTTATGGAACAAAGTGACTTGTTGTCTTCTCAGTACAGCAATGAATCTACCCCCCATTGCTGATCCGGGGGCCTATCGCTCTCTGTCTCCGTTCAATGACAGTAAAAAATATTTTAACCGAAGTCCGTTTTTCTCAGTGCAGTGTTTCTTGTGTTCTCAGCTCCTCTACAGAGCAGATGCTCAAGTGACCCAGCAAGAAGGACTTGATTAGCCCGAGCAGCTGTTCCTAAGCAAAAATTTGGAATAATTCCAATGCATAGTAATTCACTCTGAAAAGGAAACCTGATCAAAGTGACCTATGCAGGTTGTGTTTTAATGCCTCTAACTCACTCAATCATCTTTGTCACTTCGGGATATGCCTCTTGCTACTGTTACAAAACAAATGCAGTTCTTTAAAGTCCTAATTGTAGCACTGAACTGCTGTTTTACTTATTCTATGTCTTATTTGGGGGTTTTATATGTGGGTATTTCATTTCTGACATTAGCTTTTACTTTTGGTTTAATTTTAAGGGTGTTGTTTTTAGTTACCATTTTGCACTACACCATGTTGGCCACACGTTGTCACCGGTGGTTCCAATAAAAATATGGCAGCACATGAACTGTTCACTCTCCCTCTCTGGATATACTTTTCATCAGCAGTAGTTAGCTTTGAATTCACATAGGCCTAGCATGAGGATTTTTCTTTATTCTTTCCCAGGTCCTGATTTCTATCTTATGAATTCACCTTTGCCCTCTGCTTTTGTCACCTCAATCCATTTTTGACTTTACTGGTTTTGACCTTGGCATGCTCCTGATTAAAATTTCATCCTCTCGAGGTTTTGAAAGATTTAAGCGCATGATCTATCTGTAAATCTTGGATACTATGGAGATGACTGGACTGGAGTGACATTCTAATGGTGCCACAAGCAGATCACATACTGTGGAACTGTGGGAGAATTGCTATGACAACAGGAAATGCCAAAAACACTGAAAAAGCTGTGCCAATGGAAACAAAGATGGCTTTGTAGCATAATGGGAAAAATCTTAAATTTCTCAGTTTTTTACTAAACACAAAAACTAATGAGAAAATAGTAATCCTTGGATCCTAAAAGTCCTAGATCAATGTATAGATTATGTAAATCCATCCAGGTAATCCCAAAAAAACTTACTGTAATAAAGGTGCAGATCTACAGTGTCCAAGATTACGGATTCACTAAACAAACCTTTCCACGAATACAACGGGAGCAAAAATCTGTTTAGGAAGTCAGGACATTGCATGCTTTCCAATCACCAGTTTGTTTTGCTTTTTGGTACATTTGATTATTTGGCTCTTTGTTTTAACCACAACATGCCCAGTTATTTTCTGATCTTTGTTTATGTTTTTTTTTTCTTTTTCACAGAACATTTAGGAGTTATGGGACCCAACTTAATACTTTGTTGTCCAAGATGCTATTCTTCTGATGAATAATTTTAGGGAGCACATGGTAAACCCAGGTCAATTTTTTTTTAAAGAAAATATATAATAATAAATCAAAAAATCAAAGGTTTGAATAAAAATTAAATATACAGAGAAAATAAAAGGAAAACTAGAAAATACTTACTTAAGAAGCGTTAAACAAGAAAAAATAGCAGAAAAACTGAAAAGGAAGAAATAGGAAGAATGTCAAAGCAAAAGAAAATGAGAAGAAAAAGAGGTGATGATTAGTTAACAAAACTGTAATAAAATTAACTATTAAGCCAATATTTCAAAATCTAAAATTCTGAAGCTATAATCAGAAACAGAAAATCCTCAATTTTAAATGGTCAGAAGGCCACAAACTGTAAAGACGAAGGACAGCACAAAAGGGAGCCAAAGAACACAACTGAAAATCAGCACCACCACCGTGCCACTACCCAAGTCCTCACTACCCAAAGTCAAATGTCTGAGCAAAGAATGATTTCTAAGAAAAAAATATAACTTATTCAAAATTGTTTGTGTTCTTGTTTCCCACTCTGATTCAAATGAAAGAAATACAAATTAACAGAATACCATATTATTATACTGATGCAAAGCAACATGAGGAAATTAAGGAGGTAGAAGAAGTAGCCAACGCGACATGGCCAAAAGACCAGACTGGTGTCATAACCGGAGAGACTGAACGTTGTGTCAAAACAAAATAGCGAACAAAAATCAACATCATGGGTGTTACCAAGTAGTCTTTAATAAAGAAATCTAAAAAACTAAGCACCATAACCAAAAATCACAATAGAAAGACCGAAGTCAAAAAATGTAAGACCAAAAGGAATTTTTTAAACTGAGAAATCTAAATAGAGTGCAGCAAGAAGGTTTTGAAACTATGCACAATTTTGGAAACCAACACTACCTTTTATCCTGTTGAGGCAGTGACATCACACGTTGCAAAGCAACCAGAATGGAAGCCATAAACAAAACTCCAGAAACTCAGCACAAAGGAAGACAAAACGACAATAAGCAAAAGAAGATGTGAGAAAATAGTAATTGGATCAAAATAAAAAGAAGAGTTAGAAATGAAAACAGAAACTGATTTTCTTTACAAAAAAGCAATTTTCAAAAATCCAGGCAAAATTTACGACGGAAGACCTAAAAAAGAATAACAATGAAAAGTAACAATAACAATAATTGACTTAGGGTTCAGCACAAAGAACTTATTTTTTGATTTTCAAATTAAAAGGCACTTTGGCTCTCAAAATTTTTTGCAGTGTCCTTTTATAATTCCAATAAAAAAAAAAACAGTCAGCAGCAGTGAAAATTACAAGATGTTTCTCAGAGCTATTGTGTTCTCCATCAGTAACAAAAGACTCCCATCTATCTGTCTATTTTTACAGTTTAGTCTATTTTTTACGGTCTTACTGCGTGCAAGTTGACTGCCAGAGTTGAAAATTCTCTTGACAGTTCATCTCAGTTGATATCCATTTTACTTCATCTTTTCAGAGGAAAACTTGAATGGCCACCAAAATCCACGCAAGGCCTGGTTAGGACTGGCACCCTGCACAGTGGTTGGCATTTGAATTTAAGTCTTAAACATGGGGTAACTTTAGGGAAGTAAAAGCAAATATATTAAGAAGCAGGTTGCAGGGAAATAAATCTGTTCCCATGGATAAAAAAACAAGAAGAAAATCTGAATCTGTAAGAGAAGAAAAACAAGATGGACACACTGACAGTAAATAATAGCCTGTTTAAATATCTAATGACAAGGGGGCTTGGACCAATGTGGCACCTGTCCTAAAGTCACTTGGAGAATTTTCACTTTATGATTTGTGCAGTCCGTCCAGATCACTCGATTTGCAGAAACGAGAACTCTAATTGGAAAACATTTGGGAAATGTCAGAGCAGGAGTGAGCCCAGCAGATGTCTGCTAGGCAGCCAATTTTGAAAACTCTTGGTTGCGGCATCTGAGCTGCCTGGCTGCGGTGTAGCAATCATTATTTAGTTCATAACAAGGTAACAGTTTGCTTTGTGTTGAGGCATAACAGAAACCAAATGCAGAGGATTAAATCTGCCTGATATTGCAACATACACTTTGCGGTTGTCCTCATTTGCTTTGACAATACATTCTTTATTGTTCTTCCCTAATTTCCACAATGTGCTGTAAAAAGACAGCTGCACATATTAAAGGTTTCCATTATTCTTGTTATTCTAATGCCTTTTAATGGCTCTGTCAGGATTTTGGTCCAAGCTTCTTCCAAGTACATTTTTTATGTTTCTGTGGAACAAAAAACTTGAATGTGCTGCTTGCAGTGCTCTTCATAACAAGTCTGATAACCGAGTGGCTGTTGGAGAAGCATGAAGTCCAAATGTTGGCGTAAACACATGCTGGGCTCTTTCATCAGCAGTGAGCTGCTTGCCAAGGTGGATCACCAAGTCTAACTATAAAACAGACTGTGGGCTGGCAGACTGGATTTTAAGACTTTAAATGGTGGCACTGGCCATCATAACTCCCAAAGGTCAGATGAGCATTAGCATATCATCTCACTGCATAGCCACCCATGTATCCACGTTCAGTGTCCAATCAGGATCATGGAGACCCAAAAGCAAACAACTCAAGCAAGACAGCAAGTAGCAGTGGTCAAGGTGCCTGTCCACATCAGGGCAAGCAATGGAACTGGGGGTTCAAGCTCTGAGACAGCAACATTTTTGCAACTGTTGCCCCATTGTGCCATTAGTGTACGGTATATAATTCTATACATACATTTTATGTTGTGAAGGTTTCCCCCAGTGGGCAAGGGGTTGCCAGGAAAAACGGCTGTTCCAGAACAGAAACAGAGGATAGCATACCCCCAAGAGAAGTGACACATGTCATGAGCTCAGTTACTGGAAGAGAGGGAGAATTTTGACTTGAGAGGAGTTTAGTAATCCTCCACTCAGAGGCTGGAGGGTAGAAGCCCACCCAGGTAAAAGGTATGTCTGACCCTCATCAGTGAAACAATGGAAGTCCACCGGAGATGGGCTGGTGAGCAGAGTACCACCTGACTGACAGAGCAGATATTAGAGACTACTATTTGGGATCATGTTGACCTTTGACAGATAAGGCCTGGGAAGACAGTCCAGAAGCCTACTGTTTGCATCCAGCCCATCAGGTGGCAGCACAGTCCGTGAGTGGGATAGTGCGGGCTTTAAAGTGAGGCAACCCAGAAAGTTCTTGAGAGACTTGATAGATTTTTAAAATATATGGAAGGCACAGGGGTGTGGTGGTGTTAGGGAAGCCAGAGAGCATGATGGTTTGGCGGCCCTGATCGCTTCAGAACTGTCAGTGAAACAAAGGTTAGTAATATGTGTCACCAGAACAAAACCCAGAAGTCAGAATCTGCAGAGGTCCTTTCCTTTAACCCTTTGAACTCATACCCATTGCTTTGGACATGCCAACGGGACCAAACAATAGTGCAAATATTTTAAAAAGTGTATAAAACTATTCATTTTCTCTTTGCTATAATTAAATTGCCATATTTTGCCATTAAAATGCCGTTTGGCATACCCCAATAGTGATGTTTTTCTTTCTTCCCTCAAAGATTGCTGTATCACAGCATCTCCTTCAATGTCCTGATTCAGATGTGACAGACAGACTGTTTATCTGCTCAGTAACGCCACATTCCACTCGCGACATTTTCCATTTTCTATATTTCAGAATTTTTTTCTGTTTTTTGGAAAGATGTTTTTAAATCTTACAACTATTGATGTTGTCATTTGGATACTCAGTATAATTTCTTTACCAACTATATACTTTATGATCTGATATAGTAAGACCTTCCCTTCAAAACGATGCATAGGCCAAGGGTCTTTAATAATTGAAATCAGTGCCATGACTAGTTCTAAGAAAACAGTAAAAACAAAGATAAAAAGTATCCTGTTTTTTTGTACTGCTTCAAAACAGTAAAACTAGTTGTATTACTTGTAAATATTTAATAACAACTTGTTCTGGGTGTGAACATTCACTGACACTTTTATAGTGTTTTCAAACTTATTCCAACCCTACTGGAAATAAGAATAACATTCAAAGCTGTTTTTTTTTGGCAAAAAACTACAACTGCAACATATGTGTACAACATAACTAATTCTGAAAGATAAATGTCTGTCTTTTATTATTAGGGGAAGAACATGAATATTGAGTGATGAATGCTTAAGTTTTACTCAGAATAGCAGAAAACAAACCTAAATGAAGCTGCGATTAAAGGTTTCATAAATAAAGTTTGAATGGCGTGTTAAAAGCACCACTGCCTTTTACAGCAGCATCACATCTGAATTACAGCTACCGTTACCATATACGAGGGGGGACCCAAAAATAACCGGAAATATTTTTAAAACGAGTTTAATTTAATTTTCTGTACAAACTACAATTAGTCTCCTTCAAAGTACTCTCCATTGGCGGAAATACACTTATCTAACCGTTTGTTCCATTGTTCTAAACATTTTTTAAATTCGTCTGAAGTAATGCCCATTAATGCTCTGGTCGTTTCTTGTTTTACCTCTTCGACATCAGCAAAACGCCTTCCTTTCAAGTCTTTTTTCATCCGAGGGAACAAAAACAAATCACACGGAGCCAAACAAACAAAAAAGCGAATCACTGCCCTCATTTCCTCCTTGGTGTAGATCGACAATGGAGCTGTCATGTTTAATGGTCTGCTACACTCCAACGAATAACGCGGGAATAAGAGTTACACGTTGTATAGAAGTGTTGGCGACTACACTCATTCAGCGCTGGATACGAGCAGCGTTACCAAACTCTGAAAAGAGAAATTAAAAAAAATCCCTTTACTTTTTGACTTCCCCTCGTATTTTGACTTTGATTGCTGAATACTGGGCTGGCATTAGTTGTTAAGAATATTTTAGATATTCATTTTTGCTTCATTCACTGTTCCTCTGAAATCTTCCTTTTTGACCAATGAAATCTTTAATTACTAAGAAATATTGCTTTTGGTTTTGTGGGCCAGAGTTTTTTTGATGGGTTCTTCTCTCCTTCTTGGTGCTTTTATGGCTTTTGAAGCTCTAAGAAAACGACCCCATGTTTGGCCTGTGCAAGACAGAAGCCTGCTTCTAGAGTTTGACAGTGAGGTTCATTTTGATTCCTAGGCCCATTTTTAAGCCTAAGCCTAAATTTTGGAGACTAGCCTCATCATAGGTTTTCTAAGCAGGCAGAATCAGAACAGTAAAGACAATCAGTTGAAGAGGAACCATTGGTGCTAGAATGTACACAAAAACAATGAGAGCTATTCATGTTTTACTTTTTACTTACCTTTTAAGCTCAAATTATTGAAAAAATAACTATAACACAAGCCAGAGTTGATCAATTGGGTGGATTTGTGGAATCTGGCAAAAACAAAAATCAAAGTTGAGAGATCTGGGTAGTGAACCAGTAATTCTAAAAAAAAAAAAAAAATTGTCCTTGAAACTAAGTTACTTTTCAATAATTATTTACCGTTTTGATTCTAAAATTGTTATCATAAAATAGGTCATTATGATAGCAATTGAGGAGAAGAATTCATAATTAATTGCAGAATTACGGTATTTGAGCGTTCCTCTTGAGTGCCTCTTTCTCTTGCAAAATTTGACTCCAAAACTAATCAGCACATCGTCATCTAATTTTTTTTTACATATTTTTTATATATATATTTTTTCCCATCCAGCCATTTTAGCTCTAGACCATCCTCGAGAAACTGTGACACACAGACACACACAGACACATATCCATCATTGAGATATTAATGTTTTCAGTATCAGGGGACCCTAAAACATTGAAATCCATCAAAAACCGGAGATCGATATTTTTGACGAATCAAAAATTTTCGCTCCTCCCTCATAGACAATAGGTTATGGTGGAGTAGGGTGAAAAGCAAAATCTGTTTTTATTCATCTTTATAAGTGGGTCTTTCTTTTACCATTTAGGTTTGGAGAAATAATGCCCGCTGTCTTGAATAACACCCTCTAACACATCATTTTTTGACAAATGAGTAATAATGTCTCATTGCCAGGAAACCATCCAGAGACGCAAAGCTTAAGAAAAACTGAAAGATGTCACCAACATAATAACAAAAAAAAATGTACACTATAAATAAAAACCGATTCCCAAAACTCGTCCAAAAGATCACATGAGGGTGTAACAGTAGGAATAAGTAAGGAAAAAGTCAAAAAGACATCGGAAAGAATGAAGAATGAGCAAGTAACCAGACCAAATGGCTGAAGCATGGAAAGTCTGGGGGAAGAAAGAATGAATAACTTACCGCAACAAGTGCCAGGTCAGTGAAGAAATACTGCAGTGTGATTGTACCTATATAAATGGAGGAGAGAGACATTGAGGAATATGAAAATTATAAGAGTATAAAGCTGATGTCACTTACAAGGAAGATCTGGGAAAGGACACTGGACAAAAAGGTGAGATGAGAGATGATGACAGGGGAAGAACAGTTTGGACTTATATCATAAAATGGTGCAACTATGATTTTCACCTTGAGACAGATATGGAAAAATAGAACAACATAATGCTCCTTTAGGTTGCTGACTTCCTCTTCTTGTCCAGTTTTATCTTCAGCACAGCGGAAGGGGTGCAGCCAGGAGAAAAAAAACAGAGGGATCCAGCTGCAGACCAATAGGATTGCATGTTTATATCACATGATTTACACATTGAAAACTCTGAAAAGTGCAGCACTATACGATACTCCTACTACACAGCCCACCTACTTGGTATTCATTAGAACAATCTAGAGGAGAACAAGCCATTCAACCCAACAAAGCTCACCATTCCACTTAATCATTCTAAAATAACATCTACTATTTGGTCGCTTTTTCCTAGTGTTTGTGGTTCTCTGTGTAAAGAAAAACCTCGTAATGTTTGTGCAAAATTTACCCTTAACAAGTTTCCAACGTCACCTGTGTTCTTGCTGAACTCATTTTAAAATAACAGACTCGGTCCACTGGACTAATTCTTTTCATAATTTTAAACATTTCAATCATGTCTCCTCTTAATCTTCTTTTGCTTAAGCTGTATAGGCTCAGCTGTTTTAATCTTTCCTCATAGCTCATCCCCTGCAGTCCTGGAATCAGCCTAGTTGCTCTTCTCTGGACTCTTTCTAGTGCTGCTCTGTCTTTTTTGTAAGCTGGAGACCAAAACTGCACGCAGTACTCCAGATGAGGCCTCACCAGACCTCTCCTTAGTCAGCTAACCCTCGTACAACCCTAATCCTAACTATAGTGTAAGGATGTTTTATGAGAAGGACCCAGGAGGTAAAGAAAGACCCAAATCACTGGGTGCTGCTAAACATTATGAGATGTGTGCGATTTTACTGGCTTATCAATGGAGCACAGCTGTGGAGGTCTGTAGCTGGACTCTATTGGAAAAAATAAAAACTGCTAATATGGAAGGTGGAAGTTCCTCTTGTGATCCTCTAAATCAGTCACCGTGACACTTCTGATGCAAACGAGTTTCACACAGTGTGTTATATAAATGGTATAAAGAGTTATTACATTGCTTTAGAAAATCTCAGTGAAAAAGTTAGAAAAGAACAAAGTGCATCCCTGGACTTGAACAAAGTAGACTACATGTGCCCCTCATTTGTGTCTTCAGAATTCGAAAAAGCGTCAATAAATTGTTCCAGGGAAAAGCAAAACAACCCTGAGTGTTTTTGTAAAGGTTTGGCTGTGAACTGGTGACAACTCAGTTATTAGCAAACCAAAGAGTCAGGCAGGCTGAATGGCCTTTCGTTTGTTCTTACAGTATATGGTGGGCTGGTAATTGGAGTTCAGTCACACAGACGTTAATAATCAGGGACCACAGGATAATTTAGTTCCAAAATATTCTGACAGCATTATATCATCGTAACATTAAAGATAACAAAATGCTCCTCTATAGCTGCACTTTTAGCTGCTACTTCAAGGTACATTTTCCTTTAAACTCCTGTAATTGCCGCACTTCAGAACATGTAACATACAACAAAAAGACGCTTTGATTTAGACACCTTTAGGGTATGTTGCGTTCTTTTGGCGTGAGTCATCTGCTCTTTTCCTGTATTACATAAGGCGGTTTGTCAGTAACCAATGTGCTAATACTAAGTTCACAATTTTTCTCACATTGCATTAGTATTTTTAAAAGAACAGCGCATGTGATAGGATCTAATGTTAGAATTCTTTTTTGCTCACAAGACTTTAACAATTTTATCCTTTGTAATATTTTTATAGTCACTTATTAAAAATGCATCTGATTCTTTATTAAAATATTTTGGGATGCTGTTAATACTTAATCATGAAATTAAATATGTACAGCAAATTCATTTTAAACATGGTGTGGCCTTGTGGAGATGATGCCATGTGAGCCATTCTGTCATGAGTTTCAAGATCTACTGCTTGTGTAGAGATTGTATTGTTTGTTTCATTCTTCTGCCATGCGTCAAACTATAAATCTCTCAAAAAAGGACACAATTTATGTCCGAGAATTAAAACATGAGCCTGGCAATCTATTGTATTAGTGATTTATTCATTTTTTAATTGTGCTGATGTGAATTCTTGGCAGATGGCAGGTTAGATGGTCATATCTAATTTCAGCATAGGCAGTAAATGCCACTGCCTTCATTTCAACAATAAGTGACATGTTTCGTTTATATTGTGTGCTGTTAAATCTGTTCAGTCTAAAGTGTAGTGCTCCTGTGCAGGGATTTATGTCTTAACTTGCTCTAACAAACAGTGACATTAGCTTCCAAATTCCACCTCGCTCCACACATCCAGCATACTTTCTATATGGTGCATGACTAGGAACCCAGGGAATGATCTAAAACTGAACTGGCCTTCTGCTGTGTGTGTAATAAATAGTGACTAAGAGTACATAGTCATTAATGAGAGTGAGAAATTGCTTCTACAATCATTGTTTTAGAGAAGTATATTTTATTTTTCTATCCATCCATTTTCTGCTGCTTATTCAGGTCCAGGTCATGGGGCAGAAGTCTAAGCAATGATTCCCAGATGTCTCTTTACCCCACAACCTGTACTGATACTGACGTGTTCCCCAGCCAGCCAAGATATATAATCTGTCCAGTATGTCCAGCGTCTGCTTCAAGGTCTCCTCCCAGTTGGACATGCCCATAACAGCATCCCATGAAGACATCCAGGAGACATCTGAATCACCTGCCCTAACCACCTCAACTTCCTTCTTTCAGTGTGGAGGAGTAGCAACTCTACTTGGTGCACCTCCTGAATGTGCACTTCTGACACTTTCTATAAGGATGAGCCCAGACACTTTGTGAAGGAACTCAGTTCTGCTGCTTATATCCATGACTCCACCACACAACAATGTGAAGCACAATGCTGGCCAATGAAGAAGCTGGGCTGGAGCCAAGAGAAATGAATGATGGGAAAGGGGGGTCTTCACTTTAAATGCTTGTGTTTGAGCACTTTCAGTTTTAGTTCATAAGAGTGTTTCTGCAAGTAGTTTATTTAAGAATATTGTAGTAAAAATACACGTTTGGGATGTTGTAAGCATATGACTTAACTGGTTCAGGTCATATTTAACTGGTAGACACTTTTCAGTGACTTTAAATTTCACCTTTTTGTCTACTATTCCTCTTAAATATAGCATTCCTCAGGGATCTGTTTTGGGTCCTATCTTATTCTCTATATACCTTCACCCTATTGGAGCGATTTTTAGGAAATTTAACATTTCTTTTCACTGCTATGCTGATGATACACAGGTTTATATTCCTGTCTGCAACTCTGCAATAAAACAACTCCACAACTGTCTTTCTGAACTAAGATCCTGGATGGCTAATAATTTTCTTGATCTGAATCAAAATAAAACGGAGGTGCTTATAGTGGGTCCATCAGCTAAAGCCCAAATTGGTCTTGGACTTCTCATCTCTTTCTCTGTCTTTTGCAAACCTCAAGTCGCCATCTAGGTGTTATCTTTGACAGTAACCTCTGTTTTAAGAAACAAGTTAATTCTGTTGTCAAGAGTTGCTTTTTCCAGCTTCGTCTTTTAGGTAAGATCAAGCCTTTTTTTTTATCTACTAGGGATCTTGAGAAAGCTACTCATGCTTTTATTTTTTCTCGCCTTGATTACTGCAACTCGCTGTATTCTGGGATCAGCAAATCCCTGATATGCAGGTTACAGTTGGCCCAGAATGCTGCTGCTCGCTTTATGGTTGGGGCAAGAAAGTATTATTCTGTTTCTCCTATTTTAGTTCCTTTACACTGGCTGCCTGTCAGTTTTCGAATTGATTTTAAAATCTTGTTGCTAGTTTTTAAATCTTTACATGGGCTTGCTCCTGCTTATTTATCCGAATTGTGTGTTTTTTACACCAGCCATCCAGAGTGCTTAGATCCGGTCAGTTGTCTCTTGTTGTCCCTCGTACCAAGTGTAAAACTAAGGGGGACAGAGCTTTTACAGCTGCTGCACCTCGCCTATGGAACTCTTTACCTCATTATATAAAGCAGGGGCTCCCAAACTTTTGGACGTCAAGTACTACCTGAGGTTAAGTGAGTTGCGTTGCGTACCACCCGCACCTTGTTGAAAGGGAGGGAGTACTAAACCACCCCAAAATCTGAATAAAAGTTAAAGAATTGGAAGAAATTATGCATAAAATTAATGAAAAAATGTGTGCATGTACATAAATTGATAAATTCCACCCCGAAACTAAATCCTGCCTTCGGCCTGTATGTGACGCAATTACTGAAAACGAAATGGTATCAGCTTTGTGCTTAGATCTAGTGACTATGATGCAATACAGCGGCAGTGCACATATAACAACAAACGCGAGCGGTTTCTGTGAGGCAGAGTTACCGAAGACTAAATAGTGTCGGCGTTGTGCTTTCATCTAGTGACCAAAAGCTCAAACAGTGAAAAAGTAGAAGTTGACTTCCACGAAACGGAATTATGGTAGCGTTAAATGAACTAAATACTGATTTGAATAATAGGTTTTACTTATTCAGATGACGAAATTTCACACCACACTAAATTTGGGAATCCACGTATTATTGTATTTAAACAGTTTCATTGGTTTTTGCTCACAACAGGCTTGTTATAAAGGGTTTTGCACAGATAAATTAAATTTCAGGGACCGCAATGCGTACCACCTGAAAAGGCTCCCCGTACCGTACCACAGTTTGGGAACTGCTGATATAAAGGAGTCGTCTACAATTGAACTGTTCAAAACAAGATTAAAGACTCATTTCTATTCACTTGCATTCCATGACCTTCAGTAATACTTATGGTTTCCTCATTGTGATTATGTAATCTTACTTCTATTTATTACTAGCAGAATACCCGCGCTTCGCAGCGGAGAAGTACTGTGTTAAAGAAGTTATGAAAAAGAAAAGGAAAAATTTTAAAATTAACGTAACTTGATTGTTAATGTAATTGTTTTGTCATTGATATGAGTGTTGTTGTCATATCTATCTATCTATATATA
>JANRMT010062813.1:18092440-18280114 GCA_026402145.1 Polypterus bichir lapradei | reverse complement strand
GGTTTACCGGCAATGTCAGTAAACATATACTCAGCCTCCCATCGGTTTTTAAAGGCTCTATTTTCAGAATCAACTTTTCTCTTCGGCATCGTGTGGGCTAGCTTCGCAATATCTTGCACCATCATAAGCTAGACTTGATTAACGCGGTAAGTGTTCGGCAAGGCAGCTGAAGCGCTGCATTATGGGATCTGTAGTTTATTGTGTTACCAGCGCTTCATATATCTGGGCCATTAATAACAATAATACAGTATATAAAATGATCTCGCGGGCCGAATATAATTACACGCCGGGCCGGATGTGGCCTGCGGGCCTTGAGTTTGACACATATGGACTAAATACAACTTGAAAAGATATATTTTTTCGTACATCGAGCCCGCGTGCTATTGTGGTTTTGCCTGCGTGTCTCAATAAGTCATCCTCCCCTCGCTCTTACTTTTTTACCGTTCATCTAATGAATACACTGAGTATGGCTTTACCAAAACAATCATTGATGGCGAATAAAGTATCCATTATTCGAGTATGTAGATCGGGGTATATATATACATATATATATACCCGCGTATCGCATCGGAGACGTAGTGTGTTAAAGAAGCTATGAAAAAGAAAAGGGAACATTTTAAAAATAACGTAACATGACTGTCAATATACAGTAATTGTTTTGTGAGTTTTACTGAGTGTTGCTGTCATCAAGGATTTGATTATCATTATTTCTTTCAATCAGGTTCGTATTTGTAGGATGTGTTGTGTTCAAGTTACATTCCGTGTTTGTCAATCGTTGTAAAGAAGACAGGTTTCATTCATCGATTCGTTTCTTACTGCATCAATAAACAGCTCGTCTTCTTCTTTATCTGAGACCTGACACACTGCATGCACGGGTTTTTTTTTTTACACTGTCTTCGTTTAGCGGGACATTGACTTTTTCCACCGTGTGCTTTGTTTCCGCAGTAGCTGCATTTATGAATATGCTTGTGTGTATCACACGCTTCATATTTTTTTGCTGCCTTTTCAATTGTGTAATTCGGTTTTTGTTCAGCGCTCTTCGGAACTGTTGCTTTTTGTCTGTGCACTGCATCAGTTCACGTGAGCCGCACGGTGTACATGCATCGAAGTTTCCCAGCTGTGCTGCTGCCATGTCGTGCTATGTCCATGGCTGTATTTAATGTTACCGAAGTCCCGGCACTTAAAACTTTCTCTCGCAGTTTCGCTGAGTTTGTGCCAAACACCACCCTGACCATCTCATCTTCCTCTGCATAAGCACAGTCCTTCACCCGTGAATATTTACCCGTGGCAGTTTGCTATTGGATTGCCCCTGACAGACGGCCTTATATGGGCAGGCACTAAATTACAAACGCCAGCGGCAGCCTGTCTATGAACTTAATTTAAAGTTTAGGTTTACATCGTGCTTTGTTTCCGAAGTAGCAGAACTCATGAATATGGTTGTATATGTCACTCGCTCGCTTCTTATTGTTTCGCTGCCTTCTCAATTATATAATGCATGTTTTCTTCAGCGCTTTTTGGGCCTCTTCCTGGTTTTCTACGTACTGCGTGATTACGTGGAAGGCGTGATGATGTCACACGAAACTCCGCCCTCACGGTTTTCAAGCTCATCTCCATTACAGTAAATGGAGAAAAACAGCTTCCAGTTATGACCATTACGTGTAGAATTTCGAAATGAAACCTGCCCAACTTTTGTAAGGAAGCTGTAAGGAATAAGCCTGCCAAATTTCAGCCTTCTACCTATACGGGAAGTTGGAGAATTAGTGATGAGTGAGTGAGTGAGTGAGTGAGTGAGTGAGTGAGTGAGTCAGTGAGGGCTTTGCCGTTTATTAGTATAGATTTATGTTCATATATTTTATTTCTATTTATGTTATTTATGTTATTTCTTTGTTTTTTTTTTTTATTCTATTATTGTAAAGCACTTTGGCCACAGCCTTCCTATGTTGTTTTAAATGTGCTATATAAATAAATTGACATATGACTGATTGACATAACAGTTTAGATTATGTGGCACAAATAACATGAGATTTTTCTGCCATTACCACAAACCACATGTGGTAACTAACAAATAAAAAATATGTTTGGAAAGAGTAACTTTAAAGCACAAAAGCAAATGAAAATCTAGCAAAATCTTTTTATTGATATATTTTTATATATATATATATATATATATATATATATATATATATATATATTATGGCAGGCAGCCGGGTCCCATGTCCAGCAGGGGTGCCCCTGCTGCAAGTGTTACGGGTGAGCAACCATGGGCAGTTCAATACCTTCTCCCGGGGATGCTTGGTGGCAGCCTCCCTGGCGGACGGTGATCCCCCAGTCTGTCGCATGGCTCCATGGGAGTTGGAGTCCTCCACAGCCTGGTTGGGGGCTCGGATGGCCGCTAGGGGGAGCTGCAGGGAGTCAGCAGCCTGGCTGGATGATTCTTCAGCCGCACCCGGAGGTGCAATCAGGACCAGGTGGTCAAGCACCTGGAACACTTCCGGGTGGGTTATAAAAAGGGCCAGCCACCACCACTCAAGGAGCCAGAATCGGGAGGAAGAGGATGAGGTTGCCTGGGAGGAGTGGTGGTGCAAGGTGGAAGTGTGTTGGTATTGTGAACTTAAGTGCTTTTGGGACTGTGTTGGGCCTGTGGGACACGGGGAAGGTGTGCCCCACGGCTGAAGAAAAAAATAAAAGTTTCTATTACTTTGACACGTGCCTCTGTGTAAGTCTGTGCCGGGTCAGGTGCTATATAGCTCCTTTCACATCTGGCGTAGTCGGCAGGATCCCGGTCTGTCCAATTGGACCGGAACCTGCATTAAAAACTGTGGAAAGATCCGACATAGCAGAGCGAGGCACATTCTCGAAGCAGCTGCAGGCAGCACACAGAGCACAACGCGGGGGGAGCGCACTCAAGCCCACAGACGGACACCCGCAGCATTGCGCGAGGAGAGAGAGCTCCAGGCCACAGGTGGACACACGTAGCATAGCGCTGGGAGAGCACACTCAGAGCCACAAGCAAGCCTGAGCAGCAGCAGCGCACCAAAGCACGCACTGGCGGCATGGGGCCGCAGGACGACCACAGAGAGGCTCCTAAGACACCGCGCAATGGGGAAGAAGAAAGCCGGGCGGACACAGAAGCCAGCCGCCAGACGCCGCCATGTCAACCAGCACCACGGGTTGCAGCCAGAGGTAGGTGACAGGCCCAAGGGTAAAGAGCTGCAGGAAGGGTTTTCGACGTTCACGTCAGCCTACCTCCTAGACGCCGAGGGGCAAACCACCCGTTGCTGGCCAGATGACGTTTGTCGGTGGCATGACTGCGGAGCAAGCTCGGGAGAGAGCGAAGCTGAGCTGTGTCTTCCCCTCAACCTTTGTAATACTCCTCATACATGTCACTTGTGAGTTTGAATGTCCTTAAAAAAGTAAGAATATCATCAATATACATCAATTCAAAAACATACCGAATATCACAAAAAATATTGTTCAGAAAAAAATTGAAAAACTGCTGCAGTTACCCAGTCTATAATGCATGACATGATATATTCAAAATGTTCATCTGAGATGTTGAAGCTGTCTTCTATTCATCCTTTTTAATTTTGTGTATTCGCTTAGACCAGGGGTGCCCACACTTTTTCAGCTTGTGAGCTAATTTTAAAATGACCAGGTCAAAATGATTTACCTACATTAAAAATATATATATACACTTTATATATAAAATATATGTTGGCGTACCTTGCATAACTGAATAACCCTTATGGCACAATAACAATTTAATACATTTATGGTCACTACAGTATTTGGATTTAATAATCTTCATATGGGAAAAGGCCGACTTGCATAAATAAGTACAGCCGAATAATGCAGTCAAGAAGGTAGCACATTTCCTCATGTTTCGGTACTTTTCCTCTGTAAGTTCCAAAACTGTCCATGAGCTTCATAATTCAGCTGAATGTCATCCCATAGTGTCGAAATCTCATCCTCCACTGTAGAGGAGTTTTATGTGAAACAGTGTTGCAATTTCTGATGTAGGTGAATCACCCTCAACATCTTCCCTAAATGGATAGCAGTTAAATGTAGCGATTGGCTCAAGTAAAGCAAAGTCTTGAAACTGTCTGTCAAAGTCTGACAGACAATTTTCAATCTGCTCTGTGTAGCGGATGCTGTCAAGTTGCGCACACGCCTTCCATTGCGTCTCCAGCTCTGACGCGAGGTTTTGGATGTTCCCTAAATCAAGGCGCTGTAGCTTTGAGAACAGATGTTGCATTTTTCATTTGAAAGCATTAACTGAGCTAATAATATTGACCATGGTTTTCTCTTTTTCTTGCAGCTATAAATTAAGTTCATTCAACATGTTGGTCAGATCAGAAAAAAAAATGCCAAGTCTAGTGGCCATTGATCGTTATTAAGTTGCTTGTATTCTGCATGTTTAATGACAAGGAGAAACTCCTTTTTCTCCGGCCAAGGGTCTTGAAATCTCAGCAGGAATTTCTCCCTAGCCATCTGCCTCAACGAAGGCATCTTTTATCATATCTTCATCTTGGAAGGACTTCTTATGCTTAATGATCGAGTGACTCATCCGGAACGATGCTTCGGTGTGTCTGCCTTTGCTTTTGAATTCAGCCGAGTGAAAAATGACGGCTATCCGATTAACTGCGATTTTAGTTCCCTCTCCTTTCTCTTTCGCAGATCGCTTTTCGGAAGGAAGTCAGTTTCGTAGTTTTTATGAACAGTTCGAAAGTGCCTTTCCACATTTTCCTTCTTTGGAATAGCAATGATATATTGACAGATCAGACAAACGCACTTTGATTGTGACATTGTGAGAGAAAAAATCCTCTTCTAATTCCACATCCAGCCCATAACCAACACATTTTTTTTAAATCCCTTCTTTAGTCGATATAAATGGGAAGGCTAAGTAGATCACAGCTGGAGATTTGCAGTAGCTTGCGCATTTGATTGTGCGTGCGGGATGACCAGTGTGTTAGAAGAAAAGAGATCTCAGACTGGCCGCCCTGTTTGTCAATCAAGTGGCAAATGCCATAGGGAGGATATATGATAACTAACGTTTCCTATTTACCGGTCGATCGCAATCGACTTATTGGGCACCCCTGGTTTAGAAGTACCTTGTAAATCTAACTTAGTATCTTATTTGTTTTCTTTGATATTTAATTCCTTGTAATCATTAAAACAAAACAAGTAAATCTTAAAGTACTGTATTTGCTTATTTTACATGAAGTAAAATATTTTGTATTATCTAAAACTAGTAAATATTACCCCTTACCTAGCAAAGAGACTGGCTCTTGATAAGAGTGGCCGGCCAGCCGGCTGGCTCCATCAGTAGTCATGGCTGTCGTGGAGACTCTGCTGATTTCAGTTACTCCTGTGGTGCTCTCACTACTCGACTGCTGCTGAAGATCACCTGCAACTTTCATAAGAAAGGCAACACCTTCACTCATGGCCATTGTCTTCATTAGCATCTGTGAAATGTTTGGCAAACTACAGATAACGAAGAGGAAATAATGACATGAAATTATAATATCTGGCTTTCACAAAGAATAAGAATTTTAAAAAATGAGCGGAAATTCAGTGAACACATAACACTGGTGCTTGTTTGCCTACATGGCTGTGGCACTAACCAGTTTACCAGCACGCCACCCTGTGCATTTGAAGATCTCTCATATTCTTTTTGCAGTTTCTCACACTGATGTCCTGTGCATTTTAAGATATCAAAAATCGTATTTCAAGTTGTGTCAAAATCATTTCCTTTAAAAATACCATTTTTAATAGGACTTCTTGGCAAAAATAAAATTATTTTAATTGTTTTAAGACATTTTGAAATGCATTTTAGACATGTAAACTAGATATTCAGATATTTCCATACAATCTACTGATACCTTACAATACATTTCAGATTCAATTGAAATAGATTATAAAATATCTTAAATGAAGAAGGAAACTAATTTTAAGGTTTTAAAAAGCATTCCATTTTGGGTGCATTTTGTAATGTCTGCTGTTGGCTTAGCTGCAGTCTTATATCAATGAATAAACCTGGTCACTGCCTTTGTGGAGTTTGTTCTTTCTTTTTCTGTCTGTCTGGATTTTACTCCAGGTACAAATTCTTCTCCCACATCACAAAGTTGAAACTCCTGGGGCCTCATGCATAAACAGTGTGTACCCACAGAAATGTTGCGTAAGAATGTTTCCATGTTCAAATCGCGATGTATAAAACCTACACTTGGCATAAAGCCACGCACTTTTCCATGGTACCTCATACCTTGTTGTACACATGTTCTCCGCTCGGTTTTGCAGACTGGCGGCACCCAGCGTCAAAGCAGTGCTACCGTTCCTGTGTGGTTATACTTTATTTCTTAGAACCACATTTCTGACGCGGCTTTATAAATACACTGAAACTAACCACATATTGTTTATTAGTGTAATGCATCTGATTGTAATTAACTTGTAACAATATAATAGTCCAGAGAATAGCCATAGTATTCCAAATACCATAACTGCTTTAGTGTTGTTACTCTCATTGCACCTTCTTTTTCTTCTTCTTTCAGCTGCTCCCTTTAAGGGTTGCCACAGCGGATCATCTTTTTCCATATTACTCTCACTGCACCACTCGAAGTATTTATATCACTGTATCTGAGTGGGGAATCACAGCAGCAGCTGATCGGAAAGAGAATTATCGGTATACAGCATCAAGCACACGCTGTCTCAGCCACGGCAAAACGTTTCAAAGCCTTTCCTGTACGGACCTCGCGGTTCAGAAACAGTTTCATCCCAAGAACTATAAATGCACTCAATCAATTGCTCCTTGCAGAACTGTTTGTACTTATAAGTAGAATTATCTCACTGTAAACTTGCACTACAGTTATAATATTGCACAACCTGCGCCACTTTATAAAGCGCGTATTTACATATGATGACAATATCATTTTTAAGATGAAATGCAGCAAAATATGTTGATTATATTATACAGATAAAACTTTATCTTCATTTAAATAATCTGTATTGTTAATAATTAAACATGTGAGGACACAGTGCTGCAGCGCTAGCGAGTTTACGTGTTGTTCCTGCCTTGCGCTGTATATTTGCTGAGACTGGTGCGACACTGGAATGATGGATGGAATAATTAAACACGTACTATGAAGATATTTCAATGTTCCTTAAAAGTTTTGAAGAATCTTCGTTGTAAGCTTACAGATGGCTTAACATCTATTACAGAGCTGATTGTGTGACGATTGGGAATTTGGGGAAAGAAAAGTAAGGACAGGAATTGAAGGTTAGTACGTTTGAAAGAGACAGTACTGCTACAATAAATTATTTCATCGAAGGTCGCGCCTGGCGCAGCAGCATCTTGTATGAGACATGAACAATCACTGTGCCATCGTGTTCTTAATAACATGCTTTCATTCCAATCATCATGAAAATGATATCACGTATACATCTCAGTATTTTAATTATTCAGAGAGCTGAATGTAATGGATTCTGTGTCCTGTCGGAGAAAGAGAAAGAACGGAAGAACGTAGAGATTCACACACATAAAGCACAAAGAAGATCAAATACAAAACAAATCATTTAACGGGCTACTTTAGTTATAATGGGATTTGAGAAACTAGTAAATTAAATGATTTTAAGATGAAGTTTATGATGTTCTACTTTAATGACAAAATAAACTACGTGATTAAAGTGGAAATTTCAAGATTAAAGTTGACATTTCGTGCTTTTTTCCCACTGTGTGCCTATTTTTTTTTGTCTGTACCCTAATAAGCTCAGACAGTGGGCTACAACTCACCTTTTCACGGCGACTTTGATATGTGACTTTTTTTTTATTTTGGCACTGTGCAACTTTGTGAACGTGAGCTTTCAAGTTTCTCTGACACTCTATGCCACTCGATCAACTTCCTTTTGTTGATTATACCACGGTTTAAATCAACAAATAGTACGTTTTTCCTTTGCCTCCACTTGGTATTCACTGAAATTCTTATATTTTCCCCCGTGCTTTTCCCATTGTCTTTTCACAGAACGCTGAGCTTAAGGGCTATTTATATTGATTTACATATTTAAAAAGTTGTAATTCTGGAAGGAATTGGGGTGGGACAGCAGGCACGTGTACGTGCGTTACTTTTCACACTGACCAGGATTTATGGAGCGGAAGAATGTGGAAGTTGGAGTACGCACAGATTCCTGCATCTGGATTTTTCTTTGCGTAAGCACATTTCGGCTTTTGTGCTTACGTCATGTTATAGTGCAAATTCTACGCACGCCGTTATGCATGAGGCCCCAGGAGACTGATATTCCGCTTTGTGATAGTGTAGCAGACATGGACAGGAGCCATTTGTAACAGTGATATTGACCATTGCTTATTTATGATAGTGCATTTCCCTGACAGACAGAATTAAATGTGCCCTGCTTATTTATTGTCTAACAGTGAAGCTCTTTATTGAAACACTGTGTTAAAAAAATTGTAACAAAACTGAATATTGTAGCTAAAGAAGTACATTTTTTCAATCAGCAGAGAAGTCCATTGCAGCAATTGGTGTTTTGTTTGAGCTCCAGGATAAAGCTTGTTAGGTTTTCTTTTTATTTTCAAACAAATAAAGAAATTAAATAATGCTAATCAAAAGCAATCTTACTTTTCTAGCAAAATGCCTGAGTAACAACTAAATAAACTGATAGGAGGCTGGCCTGAAATGGTCAGTTGCATTACTGTTGTGGGTGTCTCGGGACATTTGTGTGAGCTTGACTGTACATAACCAAGACAAACTGGATGTGTCACTGAGCTTCCTGGGTTTCAGCAGTTACAGACAATCGACAGAAACAGAAAAAAAATATTAGCAGGCACTAAGATTATCCTGATGACAAAAAGCTAAAGCCGACTGTGGCTGAATCAAGCAAAGAGCATACAGTGATCCCTCGCTATATCGTGCTTTGACTTTCGCGGCTTCACTCCATCGCGGATTTTAAATTAAGCATATCTAAATATATATTACGGATTTTTCGCTGGTTCGCGGATTTCTGCTGACAATGGGTCTTTTAATTTATGGTACATGCTTCCTCAGTTGGTTTGCCCAGTTGATTTCATATAAGGGACACTATTGGCAGATGGCTGAGAAGCCACCCAATGTATTACGTATTAACTAAAACTCCTCAATGATATACGATATGCTTCCCGCACGGTGCTTCGCACATTTAAAAGCTCTAACAGCCCGTATTGATTTTTCATTGTTTCCTTTTCTCTGTCTCTCTCACTCTCTCTGACATTCTCTGCACCTGACTGAGGGGCTGTTTGCACAGATGCTGTTTGCTTAGAAGATACGGATGCGGACGCGCCTGTAAAAAATGCAGAAAGACTACCTTCACATTGATCCCTTCATTGCGGCTGCTTTATCGCAGTGCTTCCCATACTTAAAAGCCCAACAGCCCTAAAGATTTTTGCTGGTTTACTTTTCTCTCTCTCTCTGACATTCTCTGCTCCTGACGCGCGCACTCCTTTGAAGAGGAAGATATGTTTGCATTCTTTTAATTGTGAAAAAGAACTGTCATCTCTGTCTTGTCATGGAGCACAGTTTAAACTTTTGACATAAGGGTGTTATTTCATGTCTAGAGGGCTCTAATAATGTTAAAAAATGTATTTAGAAGGTCGTAAACAGGTTTTCTATGCTCTAACTGCGAAAATATTAGATTTATAAATAAAGAATCCTACTTCGTGGAAATTCATTTATCTGTCTGGAGCGGATTAACTGCGTTAAACGAGGGTTTACTAGTATAACTGTGCGGAGAATATTTATAAACAGTGTGGGAGAATTTCTAAGGGCTTAAAATATATAAAAATAACCATACAAACATATGGTTTCTACTTCGCGGATTTTCACCTATCGCGGGGCGTCTGGAATGCAACCCCCGCGATCGAGGAGGGATTACTGTTCATCATCAAACTAACCTTATTGAGTTGGGGTGAATACCTGCCTAACTAGTTTCTAATTAGGACCAAACACTACATGTTAGACTGAAAAAATAACCAAAACCCAATGTGCAGAAACACAATTCTCAGCTTTATCAACCAAAACAAAAAAATAAAAGACAATTACAAGAGCTAACATTATGTTTTCAGGCTTTCTTTGTGAATGACATCACACACTAATTCACAACGGTATTCTCATTGTCTCTGTAAGAACTTTACATAAACACGGCAGCTACTGAGGGGAAATGTTAGAACTCCACAGACCAGAAGAGAAAACAGCACAGTTAGAGGACAACCTAAAGTCAGAAATGCAATTGTCAAAAGTTAAATATCGAAGTCAAGAAACGACAGAAGTTCAGTGAGCAAAAGAAAACTCAATTTCACAAAAATACTTCAAACCAAGTTTGTTTTTTAGAGATTTATACCCAAAACTCTATTAAAATCTCTAATGGAGGTGATATTACGTGTCCAGCAACAACAGCTACTGTTACAAATGATAAAGTGATAAAACACATGTCTAACATTGCAGGGGGATGATGTTACCATAACAAAGATAAAAAAAATAATAAATAACTAATGAAAAATAAAAGTAACACGTGGTATATTTATCCACCTGCTCTATGAGTTGACAAATTTAGATTCTTGTCATGCAGCCTTAATAAAGTACTGTCTCGCAAAGGATAGTAAAAAGGAAATGAAAATGACCAGGAGGATCCTTAAGTGAAAGAATTTGCTAAAGGTCTAAACTGGCAGATCTTTAGTTGAAGCCAAAACACAGTTGGAAAATTAGGAGTCAAAAACAATAACAGGGATTCGAAAAACCAGAAGGACTAAATAATGACCTTATAATGCAGTGAAGCAAGGTTTATCCGTCAACCTCAGATACCCTAGGAATGCCTCGGTGACCTTTGTTTCATAGCAAGATTGACAAACACAGATGAGCGCACCCCAGGGAATTCTGGGCAAGATCTCCTGGAAGATGACAGAAACAGAACCTTGACATAGTGGCACCTAAACAGGAAACAAAATGGCATCAGCAAAACAGGCTTAAATAGTTAACTTTCTTAAAACGGGTTCTAAACAAAATCAAACTCCATGCAGGTAATCATTGACTTACAACCTAAGCGACCTGTGACAGACAGGGGGTGCTGTCATCCCCTTGAACCCTCAGACCAGATGCCAGACACCAGATAAAAGTCCAATAATTATTTTTATTCGGACAATAATGTGCACAAAGCACCCTCCACTCCACAATACTCATAAACAATAATTAATAACAAATACAGTAACCAATCCTCCTACTCCCAGACGTGTTGTTCCCTTCTTCCCAACTCAGCTCGCCCATCTGGGATCTCTCACAGTCTTTTATAGTCCATGACCCGGAAGTGCTTCTGATCCCTGACCCTGATCCGGGTCAGGTGAAAACTCCTTTTCTTTGTCAGCCTGGATGCACTTTATTTCTTCCGTCCTCGTGACATGGAAGTACTTCCAGGCTATATGAAAAATAAATGTCTCTGAGCCTCCCTGCAGCGTCCCCTGGCGGCCCCGACATTATCCAACAGGGCTGTGTACTAAAACTACATAGTCCATGATTCCCTGCTGGGATTCGGGGCATCTCCATGTCGCAGGGAGGGCTCCCTCTGGCGGCCTGGGGGCATTGGCCGGGATGAATGGCCGGCCGTAGTCCACTAACCATTGGTCTTAAGACTGGTGCCGTGTCTCACAGGCAAATTAGAGTTTTCGTCACACCAGCTCTAGATGCCATAACTCATTCATCTTGATCTCAGTTCATTACCTGCAGCAGTATCGATTATGTTCAGTTACATTCGTTTCACAATTACAGGAAAGAAAGGCAATTGATCTCAATACAAAAATGAAGGCGATGAAGCATATTTGAGAGAAGAAAGAAAGCAAATGTGGTTGCAAGTGACTTTCAGTTATCCCATTGTACCCTGTGTTCAAGGCACACGCTGAACCTCCGAAGCTTCTACGTTGTGACTCATGATGTGCCGCTTTGTGCGAACCGCCATAAAAGGGTTACAAAACTACACTGAACTCCTTTATCTGCTAAATCTTATTATCAACAGGCTGAAATGTTAAAACAGAAAACATATGAGTGCTCTAAGTTTGCCGGTACAGTTCATCCTCGCACAGTTAACATAACGAAAACTGGAAGAGGATCACACTGATGACGTAACGTAACACAAAGAAAGGATTCATGAAGCTGTTCAAGGAATGGCACCCATACGAGCAACAGTAATAACAAAACAAAATAATGAAATAAAAAATAATTTGCACAAAAAAGATCTATGATCTACAGACGATCTACACAATGTTCGAAGAATGATGATAAAAAGGATATAAAAAAAAACAATATCACGTAAGGGGCTTATTGTACAGTACTACATATACGGTCAGGTTTGAATACGTATACCCGCTGGTCTTATGTCCAGATCTACTTATGACCAGTCCATCAGAAATGAACGTGGTTGTAAGTTGACGACTATTTATATTTGAATTTCTACCAATTATTGTGTATACAGACTGATAGGAACTGCCCAGGAATTGACACAAAAAATGACAAAAGTTGGAGATCATAACAGCCATGCTGATAAAGGTATGGCTCATCTAAGTGCCAGTGTTATTAAATGGCCACCAGGCACCCTGTGTCTTACAGACCTAAATGGTGCTCCAGAAAGAAGTCACCCCCTTATGAACACCTAAATGAGAGTTAACTAATAAAAGATTAGCTAAAGAAAAGAAAAAAAGCTCCCCAAAACATTTAGGTTGCAGCAGGGTGCACCCCGCACAATACAAGTATGGCTTAGGCGTATAGTAGGCAGGAAAGGCAATAATTGGGCTACCAAAGCTACCTGTCTCTTAAACGCTTTAAGGAATGTAACAGAAATACAGGAACAGCCAGCAGACGCCAGATTGGGATCTGGCAAGACAGTCCCCACGCTTTTCAAAAGGAATTTCTGACTCTGGAAGAATATACAGGGATGTCCATGAAGTAACCCTAAGCCTGAATTTAAAGGTCACCCACTGTATCAAGACCATTTACCCAATGTAAAATCTAAATAGATTTAAGGTGGTAAGTGAGAAAGGTTATTTTAGGGAAATATGAAAAAAAAGTTTCAAATAAAGCAGGTTTTTAACGCTGAAACCAAAATGAAAACGCAAATCAATCTTGTAATCACTACGTGAGTGGGAAGTTCAAATCAAAACCTAAACAGCAGAGAAGAAGTTGCTAGATAAACTATTTTTCTGTCACTAGTAAAAAAGTTTTTTTTTATGAAACTAAAGTTCAGACAATTATTGAACATCATAAATAAAATGGCTGCTATGATTGCGTTACCATGTCTAGTGACTGAAAAAGACACTGTAAGGTTTTTAAACTCGTTTAGGACTCCCCCCAACGGGACGACACACTGAAGAGCGTCCTGAAATGCGATCGCCGCATCCGTGGAAGACCAGGGCAGGGTCTTGCCAGTCGGTAACCACAGGCTCCCAGCGCTGTAGCAGCTCACCGCGAAAGCAAATCTGAAAAGATCGCAGTCAGGCTATAAGCACCATTGTTGGAGGGACATACAAGGAACATTATAAATGCAGGGAACAGGGTCACGACCTGCCTGAATGCTGTGTCTGTGTACAGGAGAATGGCAGATCCCGCTCAATAAATAACTGTGCTGTTCCTGTTTCAAGCCGAATATAAAATGGTCTTGCTAAAATACTGAGACTCAGCCTCGTGCTTTGGGGTGCAAGACAGGGACTCACACGCCACAACACGATCAATTCTAAATCAGTAACTCTTGAGTCCACAAGCATACTTTTATAATTTAGTGGTTTTTGAATGTGCTGAACACCGTTGTTAATTACTTTACTCTCATGTTTTCTTTTTTAGGAGCCATTATTTTTATCATTTTTTTAAAGTTTCCACACCAGCATATTGTTTTTGAACACAAGTGTTTTTGTGTGTTTCCAGCATTCAAGTTTTTGGGTTTATTGCGAAAGCCTCATTACAAATAGCTAGATTTTCAAAATGATTAAGGAAACTTCCCTCTTGGCTAAAGACCCTAACGTTTGGTTTCATATTTATTTGCCACTTTTCCAATGAGACAGTACACATACAATTATAAAAAAGTAAAACACCATAGTTTTTCTTTAAAACCTAAAACCCTACGAATGGCTCACCAAGCTTGGAGTCAGGAGGGGAACTGACAAAGTTTTAACCAACAGCATGGTAGTGGAGCCTGAAAGGAAAGAGAGGTCATGAGCTATGGGTAGTGACCGAAAGAACGAGATCACGAATACAAGCAGCTGAAATGAGTTTCCTCCACAGGGTGTCTGGGCTTTCCCTTAAGGATAGGGTGAGAAGCTCAGTCATCCGGGAGGGGCTCACAATAGAGCCACTACTCCTCCGCATCGAGAGGAGTCAGATGAGGTGGCTCGGGCATCTGATCAGGATGCCTCCTGGACGCCTCCCTGGTGAGGTGTTCCTGGCACGTCTAACTGGGAGGAGGCCCTGGGGAAGACCCAGGACACGCTGGAGGGACTATGTCTCCCGGCTGGCCTGGGAACGCCTTGGGATTCTCCCGGAAGAGCTGGAAGAAGTGGCCAGGGAGAGGGAAGTCTGGGCCTCTCTGCTCAAGCTGCTGCCCCCGCGACCCGACTTCTGATAAGCGGAAGAGGATGGATGGATGAGAGTGTGTACAGTGAATGGCAAAAGTGTGTACCTGACTCAAAAGAGACTGAGAATAATCTTCATGAAAAGGGGCCAGGAAAAAAGTAGCCAGGAATGTGCCTAGATAGTACCAGGAGATCAATCGAAAGATTGTTAAAGCCCAAATCGTTAGTTATAGTTGTTAATCAAAGGTAAAGCCGTTATAGCAAAAAAGAAAGGTTTGCTCACAATTGCTCACTGGATCCTAATCTCACATAATGGATATGTTCACTTTGATGACGTTACTTGTTGAACAATTGCTGAGAATTCTGCAGCAACAGGCGATGCTATTCATGGAAACAATGCCCAAAGAAAACAAAATGACATCATGGTAAAATTTAAAATAATTTTCAATTACAGTGGAACCTCGGGTCACGACAGCAATTCGTTCCAAAAGTCTGGTCATAACCAGATTTGGTCGTGACCCGAAGTAATTTCCCCAATAGGATTGTATGTAAATACAATTAATCCGTTCCAGACCGTACGAACTGTATGTAAATATATTTTCTTTAAAGATTTTTAAGCACAAAAACAGTTAATTATACCATAGGATGCACAGTGTAATAGTAAACTAAATGTAAAAACATTGAATAAGACTGAAACAAACACCCAGGCTCCCTGCTCAGCTGCACGTGAGCCTGTGCTCGCTCGCTCTCTCTCTCTCTACTCCTGCTTCCTGCCTTCTCCTGCAACCTCTCGTTATTTCCTGTTCTCTTCTTTTTCCCTTTAGCCGACTCGCGCTTCTATTTATGAAGAGGACATGGTAGTCTTGGCAATTACGGATGTGGACCGCTTCTCACCTGTGCACTTAGGTGAGAAACGCCCACATCATGAACTCCTCAGGAACCGCTTCGGCCACACACCACCACGCCCCCTCGCTAAGCCGCGAGTGCGGTGTTTATTTATTAACACTGGCCTTTTTGACGGGAGCTGTGGACCCGCTATACCACAGGAGGAAGCGGGGTTGAGAGGAGGTTACAGTTTTGAGGGAGATAATCAGCAGCTGCAGGACCGGAAGTGACATCATCAGTGGCACCGGAACCGGGTGGGATTTCCTGAGAATGGTCTGTAAGGGATTGAGAGAGACAATTAGTGCACCTCGCCGGCCCCTGGTCAGGCATGGAATTACTATTATTCAGGCCCTTTAGTTGTCTTCTAATCTCATGTGTGTGACAATAGTAAAGACCTAGCATATTTCACCCTGATGGAAAAACAGGACATTGTGCTAAAAAGCAGGAAATGAAGGGCTAAGAAAAAAGCAGAAGACACAGAAAAGCCAGAAGATCCAGGAGAACAACACTAAAAAACACTGAGCCAAACCTAGTCCCAAAAGTCAAAGCTAGAAAAACTGAAAGCTAGGAGTTCAGAGCCAAAAATTTAAAAAACAGGGAACAAAAGTGAGCAATTTGTGGATTTTTTAAAAAATATCTCAATCCTATGATGCAGACAACCACTTTTTATTTCTGCCATCTTTTTCACATCAGTTTTCTGTTTTTTTTTTTAAAATAACAACCTTTAAGAAGAATTTGGACAAAGTGTTGGGACACCTTGGCTATTAGGTAAACAAATGGGCTAGAGGACTGAACGGTCTCCTCTCGTATGTCAGATATCTTATGTTTGCTGACATTAGTAAAAAAAGTGAGATTTTCTATCTTTGTTTAATTGTGCTTTCAAACAATATTTAAGGAACTTTTCAATCACCTTCAGTCTACCTCAAGAACATTAATATTTCCGAGTTACGTTTTGTATGTGTTACTATTGTATACTGTATATATTGTTAGACAAGAAGCAGATATGAAAAAGGTTTGGGGCATATAATGTATAATAAAAATAAATTGAAAAAGAAATGATCCTTTTAGAAAGATAGCGATAATGTCTTTTAATGACTAAAACATGGCCGACCTTCTGGTCATATAGGATCTAGTCAAGAAGGGTTGGGTCCAGGAAGATAGACAATGGAAGTGACGTCTGCGGTGGAATGGCTGACAGGCTGACAAACTTCCGTTTTGCAGAGTGAGGAAGAGAGAAGGCATTAGAACACATTTATGTAATTGTGAATGTAAGTGTCATTGATATATACATATATCAATATGATAATTGTGAATAACAGTCTGTATATTTAAAAGGACCAGCTTAGCAATTATATAGTTGTTAATATTAACTGGCTATGGTTATAAGAGGTGAATACAGCATCAGTGTTATAAGAGGTGAATACAGCATTAGTGTTTTGTTAAGCTGTTAGTCTGTTTAGATTGTAAGTTAATTGTACAGTCTAGTCAAGAGTAAAGAAAGAAGGATTAAAATAAAATGCTGACAACTAAGTATGTTCAAAGGAACTCAGGTCAGTGTCCTCACTAAAAGCCAAGGGAGAAAGAGGGCACTGCATATGGACAGAAGTCTGCTAGTTTTGCTAGAATAAAAAAGACTGCTGAGATAGAAGCCAACAGCAAGAATTTAAAACACAAAGAATAAGTGAATAAGTGTTTTCCACATCATGCTCCCTCACTTGCCCTTCAGTCCCAGCTTTTAAAACCAGGCTGAAGAGTCACTGCTATAGTCTAGCATACCCTGACTAGAGCTGTTCATTAGTTGTACATATTGTTTGTTAGTAATTTGTGAAAATATATAAGCATTACAATAATTATGAACTGTTGCTAGCCTCTTCTATTCTGTTTCTCAGTTTGATGTCCTGGGGCCTCATGTATAGAAGGTGCGTACACACAGAAATGTTGCAAAGGAACGTTTCCACGTTCAAATCACGATGTATAAAACCTAAACTTGGCGTAAAGCCACGCACATTTCCACAGTACCTCATACCCTGTCGTACGTAAGTTCCCCACTCGGTTTTGCAGACTGGCGGCACCCAGCATCAAAGCAGTGCTACTGTTCCTGTGTGGTTATCGTTTATTTTCCTGATGGGGCTTAATAAATACAATGAAATTAACCGCATATTGTTTATTAGTTTAATGTATCTGATTGTAATTAACCTGTAACAATATAATAGTCCACAGAATGGTCAAACTATTCTAAATACCATAACTGCTTTAACGTTGTTACTCTCACTGCACCCTCTTCTTTTTCTTCTCTAAGATGCTCCCATTAGCGGTTACCACAGCGGATCATCTTTTTCCATATTACTCTCACTGCACCACTCGGAGCAGCTGATCGGAAAGAGAATTATCGGTATACAGCATCAAGCACACGCTGCCTCATCCATCCTTCCTATTTGAACTGCTTCACATATGACAAACGCTTCAAACCTTTCCTGTACGGACCTCGCGGTTCAGAAAGAGTTTCATCCCAAGATCTCTAAATGCACTCAATCAGTCCATTAACTCCTCCTTGCAGAACTGTTAGTACTTATTAGTACAGTTACCTCACTGTAAACTTGCAGTACAGTTATAATATTGCACAACCTGAACCACTTTATAAAGCGCGTATTTACATATGATGATGATATAATTTTTAAGATGAAATGCAGCAAAATATGTTTATTATATTATACAGATAAAACTTTAACTTCATTTAAATAATCTATTTTGTTAATAATTAAAGGACACGGTGTTGTTACACTAGCAAGGATCTGGCGCTCCACTCACGATTGTTCCTGCTTCACACTATATGCTTCACTGGGACTGGCGTGAAGGACAGAATAATTAAACATGTACTATGAAGATATTTCAATGTTCCTTAAATGTTTTGAAGAATCGGCGTTATAAGCTTACAGATGGCTTAACGTCCATTACAGAGCTGATTGTGTGGCAATCGGTTACTTGGAGAAAGAAAAGGAAGGACAGGAATTGGACGTTAGTACGTTTGAAAGAGACAGTACTGCAGGGGCGGCCTTAGGCATGTGCAAACTGTGCACCTGCACAGAGCCGCCAAGCCAATATATATTGAATATAAAACAGAAAAAGAAAATAATGACACAGCTAAAAACGCAGCGGCAAATTTCGGCAAAAGTTAAATGCTTGTGTCATGATCACGAGGCAGCTATGCAGTGTCTGCAACGGACGTGGCCATCCGTTGTGCATAAGATACCATATTGACATTGGCGGGCAAAGGAGCCACCGATTCTTCTTCTGCCCAGGGCCGCCACGAGCCTAGATCCACCCCTGTGTACTGCTGCAATAAATTATTTCATCAAAGGTTGCGCACAATCACTGTGCCACCGTGTTCACATGTTTAATAACGTGCTTTAACTTCCATCATCATGAAAATGATATCACGTATACATCTCAGTATTTTAGTTATTCAGAGAGCTGTAATATCACGAATGTAATGGATTCTGTGTCCTGTCGGAGGAAGAGAAAGCCTGGAAGCACGTAGTGATTTACACACATAGAGCACATAGAAGAACAAATACAAAACAAAGCATTTAATGTGCTACTTTACCTACGATGTGATTTGAGAAAGTAGTTAATTAAACGATTTTAAGATGAAGTTTATGATGTTCTACTTTAATGACAAAATAAACTACGTGATTAAAGTAGACATTTCGAGATTGAAGTTGACATTTTGTGCTTTTCCCCCACTGTGTGCCTTTTTTTTTCTCTGTACCCTAATAAGCTTTCATATGACACTCAGACGGTGGGCTACGACTTGCCTTTTCACAGCGACTTTGATATGTGACAACTTCTTTTTTATTTCAGCTACTGTGCGACTTTGTGAACTTGAGCTTTCGAGTTTCTCCGACATGCTATGTCACTCGATCAACTTCCTTTTGTTGTTTATACCACTGTTTAAATCAACAAATAGCACGTTTTTCCTTTGCCTCCACTTGGTATTCGCTGAAATTCTTATATTTTCCCCTCTTGCTTTTCCCATTGTCTTTTCACAGAATGCTGAGCCTAAGGGCTATTTATATTGATTTACATATTCAAAGAGGCCTAATTCTGGGAGGAGTTGGGGGCGGGACAGCAGGCACGTGCACGAGCGTTACTTTTCACGCTGACCAGGATTTATGTAGCGGAAAAACGCGGAAGTTGGCGAACTCACGGATTCCTGCATCTGGATTTTTCTGTGCATAAGCACATTTCGGCTTTTGTGCTTACGTCATGTTATAGTGCGAATCCTACGCACGGCGTTATGCATGAGGCCCCTGGTGTTGCACTTGGTGCGACTGCTGTACTACTTGAGAAACACAGCTTCTGTTATCAGATCTGACGGCACAGCATTGATTCTACATGTTGGAAGACCACAAGGGGGTGGGTGGTCAGTTGTCCGAAGTCTACAGGACTCTGACTGTATCTGACTTTGTTAGAATTGACTAAGGACCTTCCAGACATTTATTTTCTCAGGGATGGTGCTGACTAGAGTTTTCATTTTTCTCTCCTCTGACATCAACTGGCCAAAGCTCAACAATTAACTAATGGACAGACAGTGCTGGGCTCCATTGCTCGTGCGTCAGACACACGGGTATGCTTCGTCATTTCCTGACGTCATTACTGACACCATCTTGACCTTCTTTCCCAGGCTAAACACCCACAAGATCATTGCTGGCAGGTTGGAGGTGGGCTCAAAGGAACTGTTCTGGGTTGAGGTCTTTGTGCCTGTAGAGAAAGATAACAAACAGCAAGCAAGATTGTGGTATCTTTTCCTGTGCCTCCTCTAAATTGGTCACCATAAGGCCAGTGACAGGCCCACACATCATAGTAAATAAAATATACTGTATATGGCTTTGAATTATCTTTATTAAAATACTTTCCAGGTCTCTTGAGTTGTGAGGCATCAAAGTTATACTACAATTTTATCAGTCTGTCACCTATGTTCATGCTATAATACTAAATATTAATTAGCATATATTCTTCATTAAGGAAAATCATTTTACACCTACATTATAACCAACTAAGAAATCAGCAGATGCTGACAAAAGATTGTCTAACTGGTCAAAGTAGCTAATGGAAACCAGTCAGTTACAGTATTAAGTAGAGGACTTTCCCAAATAGTTCTGTGACTTTACCATTTCAGAAAATACATTTAAATCGCAAAAGGCATAAACGCATGTGTAGAAATTCAGCCGGCTCGCCTGGCATCCCTCTGGATTTGTGCGAGCTGATCAGCTGACGCACCTTCAAAGGGCTGCTGCAGTCTGTTTATTGTGAGCAGGATCAGAGAAAGCCCGCAGCAGCAGGGCCGATCCCAGAAGAGCTGGGGCAGCAGATGTTCCCAACATCCCGGCACATGCTTTGTTGTGGGCTGAAGCAGGGATTGTCTTGTCAGGACAATGTCGCGGAGCAGGCCTTGATGGAAAACATTCTCACTTATTGGGCCCTGAAGCTATGCAAAGCATTCACGAGGTCTGGGAATAACCGGGATAATCCAGACCAGCCGTGCTGCCGTGACAATGAGAAGCCAGGAACTGGGGGCACCGGACGGAGTGAAGGGGATGGAGCAGAAGTTCAAGATCCCCGTTGAATCCTTTTAAAAGAGCTACTGAACGTATATTGCACATGTATCAATGAGCTATAAGCTAATTCAAGCCAGTGCCAAATGGCGGAAGCTGAAAATATTCAGGGTTTGACTTTGCAGATATAACAGATAACAAAATACTTGCAAGCAAATGGTATTCATGAATTTTAACATATAAATAGAGCAAATATATATTTTGATTTACTGAATTATAATTCTAAAGTCATGCAAATGACATCAATGCAGTGTTATTGTATAATATTATTTATTTTAATAGGTCATATAGGTTATAAGGTTTCTTTGTGTACATACTCATAAGTAATTTAAATAATCTACATAGCAACAAATATCATTAACATAAATGGCACTATATATCAATATGTAGATGAAACCAATAACTCTAAATGAGCAAAATTTAATACACAACAAATAAAAGAAAGGTTCATTGAATGTGTAAAGAAAGCAATGGCGACTCCAGAACACATTGTAAATGATAGAACTGACAGAGTGATGAAAGGGAGGAAAAAAAAAACTAGCTAATCATCCAGTTTTTCACTGGAGAAATATTATTATTAATGCATGAAGCTGGATTATAATAAATTGAATATTTGCGTGATAAACTAATTTTTTTTAGGGCTGCCACTCTGCTCCATTTTTCCTTCCTTTTTAGTTTTCTGTATTTTTGCCAATTCCAACTGTCCTTAAGTGATTTGATGCATTGTATTCCATGTAAATGATGTCAAAGGAAAGTCACACAAGTTTGCTGCTTACATACACAAAGAATATTTTATTCTATTTGTGGCTACATATGTGGACAATTAGAACTTTGGTGGCCTAAGACTTGAGGGTAGCCAGCATAGCCAAATGAACAAGGTATGAACTAACTGTGGTTTGGATGCCAGTCTCTCTTACAGAGCCGACCTGGAGTTGCTAATCAGCCTAAGATAGACGTCTTTGAGGTGTGGCAGGTCACTGAAGTGCCCGTAGAAAACTCATGGGAAGGGATGAAAAAGTGTGTAAACAGTACGCAGGCTGTGATCTGGTTAAGAACTCAAACCCAGGTCCCTGGAGATGGAAGGCAGCAGAACGAACCCTTGTACTACCCAGAAAATGTGTAAAAGTAAAGGGTTGCAACTTTTTTGTACGGCTCCACAGGATAGAGAAGAGACAAGACAGAGAGAGCTGGATCAGTATAGTCAAAGAAACTAATCAAGGGCCAAAACCAGATTTCACTTCTAATGTGTTTCAGTGCCAAATCACTAAACAATAGTCAAGTCAGAAAACAGATTGTGATATTCGAAAACCGGAGTGGTATAAAAAGCACAAAAAGGTTAGATAAGTATCTAAACTCATGGATGATGCATCAATGCTGGATGCCGATATAAATATAGTCATGCCAGTGACCTCGGGTGGCACATCTTTTGCTAACATACCCTCTAGTAACCAATCATTGAGTCATGATAACAGGACCAGAAAATGGCAACACCCACAAGAAAACTAAATGGCTCTGTTGGATTCCTAAAACATAATGTGGTTATTAAACACTAAATTTAATACGTTTAAATCTAGAAAATGAAGATACAATTAGAATCCCCAATTGAAACCAAAATAAAAAATTAGAACAGATGAAAGAAAAAAATATTCAGCCCCAAATAAATTAAAGACACCAAAGCTAACCTAACACTTTTCACTTCTTTTTCTAAATAATGTGCCATTAGAGAAATAACCCATCAATTCTATTTTACTTCACTCTTGTCAGACAGTTCACTATATTGGACATAATGTCTCCAAGTATCATAATCCACTGATTCAGAAACCTGATCAATTTATGAACACCACATATTTACATTTTCCCCAAGTCAATCAATCGGTCAGTGTTTCATATGCAGCAGTTCTCTGCATGCATGCGTTTTGCAGTCATTCTTCCATAGTTGCAGAGGGTTATTCACAAAGGCTGCTACACTATCAGCCATTGAAAAAAGCACATTATTAGGAGTATTTTTAAAACCGTGTACTTATAGTATAACATATTATTAGAGAGGAAACAGCACTGGATGGGCTGCCAGTCCATGACAAGGCCCACTCAAACACACATCCACACTCACACAGGGCCACAAAGAAATCATCACGTAACTTCTTCTCCACAACTTTGGTGATAAGGGAGACAAACCTAAGTACGTTGAGGAGAATCCATGTGAACAGGAAGAAAGTGCAAACTCCACACTGGCATACTGGCTGTGGGACTTGAGAGTCTTTAGCAGTGAAGCTGTATCACTAAGCACTGTATGCCATGCCACCTGCAAATTGACAGATTCAATTCAGAATCACCAAAATTATTATCAGTGATTTTCCACTACATAAGATTTTAGATAGGAATGTAAGTAACAAGCTGGTTAAGTTTGCAGATGATACCAAGATAGGTGGATTAGCAGATAATTTGGAATCCGTTATATCATTACAGAAGGACTTGGATAGCATACAGAATTGGGCAGATTTGTGGCAGATGAAATTTAATGTCAGTAAATGTAAAGTATTACACATAGGAAGTATAAATATTGGGTTTGAATACACAATGGGCATTTGGAAAATTGAGAGTACACCTTATGAGAAGGATTTAGGAGTCATAGTGGACTCTAAGCTATCGACTTCCCGACAGTGTTCAGAAGCCATTAAGAAGGCTAACAGAATGTTAGGATATATACAATACAATACAATACAGTTTATTTTTGTATAGGCCAAAATCACACAGGAAGTGTCGCAATGGGCTTTAACATGCCCCCCAGCCTTGACTCTCTGAGAAGACAAGGAAAAACTCTCAAAAACACCTTGTAGGGAAAAATGGAAGAAACCTCGGGAAAGGCAGTTCAAAGAGAGACCCCTTTCCAGGTAGGTTGTGCATGCAGTGGGTGTCAAAAGAAGGGGGTCAATACAATACAATACACAGAACAGAACAAATCCTTAATACAGCATAAAAATAAAAATTTTAGAAGTACGGAGCAGAATTTAACAGTAGATGATATCACATAATAAGATTTGGATATTTTTAGAGTCCTGGAGACCTCATCCATCAAGCTGCCTCCCCCATTTGGCCATTCCACGGCTAAAACAGTGCTGGGCCAGCCAATCCGATGAAAGGACCCCTCTTTCCCATGATTTCTGCGATCCTCCATCAGGGATGACTTTACCATAGGCAGGCAAACAACTTGGCAGGTGGGCCGTGGCACCAATTGCCACATTTGAGTACCGAGAACAGAAACAGAATAGATGAGGGTTAGTATTCAATTATAACTGTCATATTACTTATGTTTTAGTGCTAATGACTAACAACAGAGATGCAGTCTGTACAGTTAATCAGCAGCTCTAGTCAGGATATGCTAAACTGAAGTAGTGAGTCTTCAGCCGGGATTTAAAGGCTGAGACCGAAGGGGCATCTCTTATAGAAGCAGGAAGACCATTCCACAGTTTAGGGGCCCTGTAACTAAAACCTCGACCTCCCACTGTTATTTTATTAATCCTTGGAATCCTAAGCAGACCGGCATCTTGAGATCTTAATGTGCGCTCAGGTTTGTAAGTCATGATAAGTTCAGACAAGTAGGTCGGACCTTAGCCATTTAATGCTTTATATGTTAAAAGGAGGATTTTGAAATCTGCCCTAAACTTAACTGAGAGCCAGTGTAAGATAAAGTGTAAAGATAAATGCATGAATTAATTTCTCAGAATCCTGTTTATTTAGAAAGCACCTTAATTTCCTAACATTTTTAAGATGGAAGAAACATGTTTTGGACAACTTTGTAATATGTGCTTTAAATGACATGCTAGAATCAAAAGATAACTCCTAGATTGCGGGCTAATTCAGTAAAATTAATGGTGATTCCAACTGAGTTAAATGATGACAAAATATTGTTGTGATCAGCATCATTCTCTCCAACAATTAACATCTCTGTTTTATCTGTATTTAAAGACAAGTAATTCTCATTCACCCACTCCTTTAATTCGCTAACACAACTAATTAAAGACAACATCGGAGAAACTTGATTTAAATGAAAGGTATAACTGGGTGTCATCTGCATACGAGTGAAAATTAACATTATGTTTCCTAATGATAGATCCCAGTGGCAGCATGTAAAGTGAAAACAGTAAAGGTCCCAGTACTGAGCCCTGCGGGACACCATGTTGAACTTCTGTGCATAATGATGTTGTACTGTCAGCACATTTCTGTACATATTGGACTCGATTTGATAAATAAGAACTAAACCAAGCGAGCACGGGGCCTGTAAGCCCAACATCGTTTTCTAGCCTGTGCAGTAAAATAGAATGGTCAATGGTGTCAAATGCTGCGCTTAAGTCTAACAACATAATTACAGTGGAGTTTCCTTCATCAGAGGATATCAGAATGTCATTTACAACCCGTGTAAGTGCCGTTTCTGTACTATGACCAGTGCGAAAACCAGACTGGAATTTCTCAAATAAATTGTAATGCGTAAGGTGTGACTGAAGCTGACTGGCGACTACTTTTTCTAGTATTTTAGAGAGAAACGGTAAATTTGAAATAGGCCTATAATTATTTAGTATGTGTGGGTCTAGGTCTGACTTTTTAAGTAATGGTTTAATGACTGACACTTTTAGTGCATCAGGTACAATAGATGAAGACCATCTCTTCTGAAAAATCCAGGCCTTTCCCAAAAATCATCCCAATTGTTCACAAACGCTATGCTTTTATTTGCACACCAGGTTTCTAGCCAGCAGTGAAGGGAATGCAATTTGCTATAAATCACATCCCCTCTATATAATCTTGGTAAGGGACCAGATACAATTAAATTCCGACATTTTCTTTTAGCTTTGGTGCATAGAGAGATGAAGTTCTGCTTTAATACCTCAGATTGCTGTAAATAAATATCATTAGTGCCGACATGCAGCAATAAGGTAGATCGTCGGCGACATGGTCCAATGCGGCCTCTATGCCAGAAATCTTGGCCCCTGTGAGGCACTTAACATTAACTGCTGATTAAACATAGTTCTAACATTCCACACTATGGAATCGCCAATTATGAGCACTTTATTATTCTCAGTTTCAACAGGCACGCTGCGGAGAGCTGAGAATCTGTTCTAGGTCCGAATTGGTGACCTGGGTGCCGGGGGACTACACTGTGGATTCTTAGACCCCCGTCTTACTGTTACCCACTCGCCCTGTGGCTGAATTGGTGCTGCTGATTTTGGCCGCGCACTGACTACAGTGGAACCTGGAGAGACTGAAGCCGAATCAGAAGTAGCCGAATTGTCTAAACAAACCGAGTCGATCCAATTTTCGGTTTGCCTAATCGCTATCAGATTCCTAACGCGGTCCTCCAATTCGCGTATTTTCCCGACCAACTCTAAATTAACTAAACACTTTTGGCAGGTGAAGCTATCTACACTGTCGGCCAGAAAACCTGAAATGTACATAACTGCAGGAAACACAACATATAAACGTGCCCTCGATGGGCAGAGAGCAGATAGAACTTACGTTAAGTGTCGAAGTCATCTTTGCCGTTTTTATAGGTTCTTCAGCGCTTTCCATGTTCAGCTGAATCACTAAGAGACCGTCGGCTTTAAGTTTCCACCACCCGCTGAGTGATCGACTTTAATTTCTCACTGCCGGTTATATCTACTGGTCAGCTGCCGGCTTTACCTCAGGTGAACTTGCTCGGGTGCATGCGAAGGGCTATGTGCCTGTGGGAGACGCCGCTGCTCTGTGCTTCCGCTTGCTGATCCGCTCTGTCACGATGTGTGGAGTAAAAGTCCAAGGAGGTTCTGCTCAACCTTTATAATGCACTGGTGAGGCTTCATCTTGAGTACTGCGTGCAGTTTTGGTCTCCAGGCTACAAAAAGGACATAGCAGCACTAGAAAAGGTCCAGAGAAGAGCGACTAGGCTGATTCCAGGACTACAGGGGTTGAATTATGAGGAAAGATTAAAAGAGCTGAGCCTTTACAGTTTAAGCAAAAGAAGATTAAGAGGTGACATGATTGAAGTATTTAAAATTATGAAGGGAATTAGTACAGTGGATCAAGGCTGTTATTTTAAAATGAGTTCATCAAGAACACGGGGACACAGTTGGAAACTTGTTAAGAGTAAATTTTGCACACACATTAGGAAGTTTTTCTTTACACAAAGAGCGATAGACACTCAGAATAAGCTACCAAGTAGTGTGATAGACAGTAAGACGTTAGGGACTTTCAAAACTCGACTTGATGTTTTCTTGGAAGAAATAAGTGGATAGGACTGGCGAGCTTTATTGGGCTGAATGGCCTGTTCTCATCTAGAGTGTTCTAATGTTCTAATAACTTTACACCATGACGCACTGCCAAAATCCGTATGTACCTTGAAAATGATAATGCTAGCGCCAATGGTTATTCACAAAGACTGGAGACCAGATCCGATGACAATCAAGGGACACTGAGTTCAAGGCTAAAGAGTCCAACAATTTTCACACACACACACACAACAAGCTAATAATATTTTAACAGTCAACTCCAATGGGTTGTTTCCATGACACAAAAAAAAAACGTTTTTAGGTTGATATTAGTGTAAAAGACCTAAGATGGCAGAAATAGTCCTTGTAAATGGCTATGCTTATCTTCAAAACTAGAACATGTTCCCTGGGAGTCTTGCTATTTGCAGACAGACCACTCCACTCACCTAGTCTTGTAGACCAAATGAGTGAACACCCAGCATGCACCGTGAGCAAAACCAAAGTGATACAAAGGCTCAGGCACACCCTTACCGTGGCTCCATATGCAGGCTGTGGTACACAAATGGCCTCACAATCGATTCTAATCTTAACACTGACTATAGTAAGCATTGGGACTGTTTTCTGCCCCAGTGATGATAATACATTTGTTTCTGCTGAAGAACTTGCTCATTTTTACATGCATAATCCTTCACCAGAGTTTTCAACAAATTTGTATTTGGTTCATGTTGCAGAAACGCACTTATTCAAATGGGGTTCTATCAAAGACCTTGCTAAGGTTCTGCTTGAGGAAATGGATTAATTCTGCTCTGAGGCGAGGGATCTGCATTGGCAATCAGAAGGTTGCCGGTTCGAATCCCATAAATGCCAAAGGTGACTCTGCTCTGCTGGGCCCCTGAGCAAGGCCCTTAACCTGCAATTTCTGAGCGCTTTGAGTAGTAAGAAAAGTGCTATATAAATGCAAAGAATTATTATTATAACTATCCCTGTGACGGTAATATGTGATTCAAAAAAATTTCAAAATTAAAAATTATTAAAAAGTTTCAGAAAAGAGTGATAAAAGAAAAGGAATGTCCCATAACAGACTACCTGAGCTGACTCTACTAAGCCCAACATTCACACAAGATGGATTTAAACCATCGGCAGTGGAGTTCGGGTTCAGGTTCACCAAAAGCGATTCTCAAGAGTTAATTATTATTGAAATGTTTTAAAACCTTGACAGCTGCTTGTAATGGGGCCATAAGGTTTCATTTGCATTTTTTAAATCTTTCTAAAAAGAATTTCGTAATTTGGGCAATCATTTGAAAAGTCATTCAAACCTGCAAAAACGTCAGAGAAATCATCATATAAAACCAAATTATTTAGATTCACCTATTTGCACATTAAAAAGGGTCACGCAAATCGAGCATCTCCTCTTGAAGAACGTCAGCCATATTTTAAGCAAGAGTGACTCCTGAACTGCAGCAATGACAGCCGTTCAAAGCCGATTGTCTCTTGTTACTGAGCATATTAAATGGCCAAGAGGCACAACTTAAAGCCGGTTTAATTCTCCATTAAATGAAAAAGCAGTTAAATCTTCTTGTTAGACTTTATTGGCAGATGGAACTGCCTGCACTAATTCAGGTGCTTCTCAAAATTCGATTTCATATCAATTGCAGTTAATCAACAATGGAACTCCAATAACAGAGCGAGCTTTAGATAAAAAACAATTTAGATCTGGCAAAGCTTACTGATTTACTTCACCACTTTTGTTCACTTAAAGAACGAACTACATAATAAAACACAAACAATTGATTCTCCAGCACTTCACATTATTATTAATTTTTTGCAGCCTATTAAATATAATTCCATAATGAATTACAATGAATTAATTTATAAATTAAATTGAAAATGAATTAAAAGTTCAGTCCATCAGGTTAACAGCTAAGCTGTCCTGTCCCATCCAGAAGAAGATGGCAATCTTTCCACTTCAACGAAATGATGGAGTTGGTGGTTTCAGGTTCTTGTGACTCTTTGGGTAAAGAAGTGATGCCTGGTGTTGTAGATGAAAGTAAAAGACTGTGAACCCCTCAAAACAATTGACTCCATTTACATCGATTTAAAGTCTTACTTATTTAGCACCAACTTCATTCAAGGTAAACTTCCAAACAAAAGGAGAAACAAAAGAAAATAACTTAAAATAACACAAGAAAGAGATACTGAAACAAAAATTCAGGTCAGCAGCACTTAAACAGTAATATTAACAAACTGAATTCATTTCGAGGCAAAAGTAGCAATAATACCAGACTCTGAATATGCAAGTCTACATTAGACAAGAAAGACTAACAAGAAGTGAATAAGGAACTCGTCTTAATGCCCCAGCAACAGAACTGGAGCCAGAAAAATCTTCAACTAAACTGACTGTCCTAATAACAAGAAAATCTGGCTTCAATTTTAAAAGATAAAGGTAATTAACAAATACAAAATATATTATTATTAAATACTGCGGTGGGCTGGCACCCTGCCCGGGGTTTGTTTCCTGCCTTGTGCCCTGTGTTGACTGGGTTTGGCTCCAGCAGACCCCGTGACCCTGTAGTTAAGATATAGCGGGTTGGATAATGGATGGATGGATGGATGAATAGATTATTATTAAATAAAGGAAAACTAGTAAGAACACATTAATAAAAATAAACACCATTGAGCTGAGCAGTAGCATTTACAACTTTTTTTTCCTTTTAGAAGGATTAGTTTGCTTTTTTCAGCTGCGCAGGAGCAAAGAGATCGTTGTGAGTGAAGGGTGCTGTGTGCACCTCGGCAGCATGTGCAGGTGATGGTGATGGTGATGGTGATGTGGTGTAGCTCAGCAAGCAGACGGGGATGAAGGTGGCAGACGTAGCTTAGCCCAAAAGTAAATAATTAGCCAGCTTCGTATCTTTTAATATTAAAGAGGGCAGTGGGTCTCCCAGTAAGTAAGGAAATAACGTAATATTGGTTAACTTAAGAGCATCGCTCACGAGCCACAGCACACGTATTAAGGCGATAGTAAGGAGCGCATTTAAAAAAGGGAATTTAAGCAGTTATAATATTTATTGGTTGTGTTAGGTTCAAAAGAAAGGAAGCAGCAAAGTTTAAGAAAGCATGTAGTAGTGAGCGCATCTTGAAACACTTCATAACAGGGCACGAGTGTGCCATAGGGTATTAAACTGATGCTATAGATAGTGCAATCTTATAATTCATTTATATTTGTTCGTTAAAGGGTTTAACTGTCACCAAGACAAATTTTAATCAGAAGGCCATGTGATGCCCAGGTTGGCCACAGATGGCATACTTGAACCCTGGACGTCGACACAAGTCAAGTTGGATGAGCTACAATGAGAACACAGAAAAACAAGAGTAGATACAAATGTCCAAAGTGATTTTATTTTCAAACTAATCAATTCAAAGTAAAGTGCATTGCAGTCTTTCTTAATAAATAAATGAATAAATAATCCATGATAAAAATCAACACTAAATAAATAAATAATCCAAAAATGATTCAAATCAAGGTTAAAACATCCATCCATCATCCAACCCGCTATATCCTAACTACAGGGTCATGGGGGTCTGCTAGAGCCAATCCCAGCTAACACAGGGCGCAAGGCAGGAAACAAACCCTGGGCAGGGCACTAGCCCACTGCAGGGCACACACACCAAGCACACACTACAGACAATTTAGGATTGCCAATCCACCTAACCTGCATGTCTTTGGACTGTGGGAGGAAACCCACACAGACACGGGGAGAACATGCAAACTCCATGCAGGGAGGACCTGGGAAGCGAACCCGGGTCTCCTATCTGCGAGGCAGCAGCGCTACCCACTGTGCCACTGTGCCACCATGCCACCCAGGTTAAAACATAGTCTTTAAAATCCACTCCTTTGCCTCAGTGTATCAAACTGACGTTGGCTTTGCAGACCCTTTTCGGTCTCCTCAGCAAGAAGAGAAGTCCCCTGATAGACGCAGTCAACCCTTTTTTAACCAGTTTGATTCCTCAATGTCGTCCTTCAAGACCCCGCGAGCCATGCTTCTTGCCCTCATTGCCATCCCTCAGCCTTCAGCGGGACCCCACTCAGAGTGGCCGGTCGCTCCTTCTCCTTAAGTGCTCAGTAGGAGCAACCCTGAACTCTGAACACCATCTGCTTGCTCCTCTTGGTGTCACATTCCCAACTGCCTGCCCCCTCTCCTGTTTTTCTCAGGATCCTTACCCTCAGTCCTGCTCAGGCTGCTTTTATACTTCAGCAGGCGCAGGTGTCTTAATTACAAACGGCAGAGTGCTAATGAGGAGATCTGATGAACCGCTCAGATCTGCATATGAATGTGAGCTCCATCAGTTCTCCTTTCAACAGCCCAGAGCCACTCGTCCACACTACCATGTGTACCTTCACCTGCCTGGAGCCTTGCCCAGGTGTTCTTTAAGGAGATAATGTGCACCCCCCAAAGGGACATTAAAGGAGACTGCAGACAGAAACTGGTAGGCCACAACTGGATGAAAGTACAAGGCAAGAGGTGCACACTATCCACGGGAATCAACCCCAAAGATTCAGGTTTTCAGCCATTCTGAGGACATTGCAGAGTTGGTCTATTAATTCTGAGATGATGTGTGCAGATGACAAGTAGCAACAAGTCACCTTAAAACCACTTAGCAAAAAAACAGAAGTAGTGAAAGTGGGGGGGACTCAGTCATTAGCGGGACTGAGACCCTTTTGCTCCAGAGACAGTCTCGTATGATGTCTGCCTTCAGGATGCACATGAAGAAGACCTCCTTAGAAGAGTGGATAGACTCTGGGTCAAAGCAAGAGAGGATCCAGTTGTCATATATACCACACTGAGGTGCAGAACTGACAAGGTGGTCTTCTCAGATGTTGAGCTCTCACTGGGGTTTGTGTGTCTCTCTTCAAGGAGGGAGGCGGTCTCACAATAATTCACCGCAAAGACCTAAAATGATCACCGACACCTCTCCCAGAGCATCCTTCCTTTCAACTGTTAGCTGGTAAACTTTGCGGGCCTTCACCTACTATAACTACTGTCTTATATAGACCTCCTAACAATCAAGTGTTTTTATTGCAGTACTTCTTACTGTTTTAAGTACTTTGTGTGCAACGTCGCCTAATGGCATCCTTATGTGTTATATTAACATACACTGTGACACCTCAAACTGAGGCATTCACAAATCATTTTAATGAAATGCTTGACTGTTTTAATTTAACTCAATATGTGAACTCCTCAACTCATAACAAAAATCATATTTTAGACTTAGTTTGCTGCTCTGGCATCATACCCCACAATCTTATTTCTACTAAATTATCCATCTCAGATCACAAAATGATTACATTTGATATTAGCTTACTTCTCAGTAAATCAAAGGTTTAGCGTGTCATTTCATTTCATAATATCAAGCATATAAACCCAGAGAGCCTTATTAGTTTATTGCAATTACAGCCTGCTTCTCCTCCTACTACCACACCATCAGAACTAGTAGACCATCACAATGCTGCTCTGTCTTCTGCTTTCGATACACTGGCTCCCTTAAAAACACAGACTGTTTCATTTATTCACACTGCTCCCTGGTTCACACCTGAACTCTGCCTGCTCAAGGCCATGGGCCGACAGTTGGAGTGTCTAGCTAAAAAGAAGGGTCTTGTTGTACATAAGGAAATGTATTTAGATCATATGTTAAAATACAAAAATGCTTCCTCTGATGCCAAACTCTGTATACTACTCTAACATTATTAATACAGGAGCGAAAAATACTAGAGCTCTTTTTTTCACAAAGAACAGGTTAATTACCCCACTAGAACATGTTCACCGTAACCTCACTCGTGTACTTTTGTGGATTTCTTCAACTCAAAAATTGAAAAAATCCACCAGTAACTTGCTTCTTCTATCTCTGTAGAAAATTACATACTTTCCACTATCACCCATATTCCCTTACCAACCACCTTATTCTCAGAGTTCAGTTTACCAGCTGAAAATGATATCTCAGAGCTTATAACAAAATCTACCTTTGCCACTTGCCATTTGGATCCAACACCTACAAGCTTTGTTAAGTCCTGTTTATCACATACTGTATCTCCCCCATGAACACTACTATAATTAACTCTTCCTGTACTACTGGCACGGTCCCCCTCTCATTAAAAATGGCCTAAGCTACCTGGCTTGATCCCTTCTTCTTCTTTCGGCTGCTCCCATTAGGGGTTGCCACAGCAGATCACTTTCTTCCATATCTTTCTGTCCTCTGTATCTTGTTCTGTTACATCCATCACCTGCATGTCCTCTCTCACCACATCCATAAACCTTCTCTTAGGTCTTCCTCTTTTCCTCTTCCCTGGCAGCTCTATCCTTAGCACCCTTCTCCCAATATACTCAGCATCTCTCCTCTGCACATGTCCAAACCAACGCAATCTCGTCTCTCTGACTTTGTCTCCCAACCGTCCAACTTGAGCTGACCCTCTAATGTACTCATTTCTAATCCTATCCATCCTCGTCACACCCAATGCAAATCTTGGCATCTTTAACTCTGCTACCTCCAGCTCTGTCTCCTGCTTTCTGGTCAGTACCACCGTCTCCAACCCATATAACACAGCTGGTCTCACTACCGTCCTCTAGACCTTCCCTTCCACTCTTGCTGATACCCATCTGTCACAAATTACTCCTGACACTCTTCTCCACCCATTCCACCCTGCCTGCACTCTCTTTATCACCTCTCTTCCACAATCCCCATTACTCTGTACTGTTGATCCCAAGTATTTAAACTCATCCACCTTCGCCAACTGTACTCCCTGCATCCTCACCACTCCACTGACCTCCCTCTCATTTACACACATGTATTCTGTTTTGTTCCTACTGACCTTCATTCCTCTCCTCTCTAGAGCATATCTCCACCTCCCCATGTTCTCCTCAAAGTGCTCCCTACTATCACTACAGATCACAATGTCATCAGCAAACATCATAGTCCACGGGGACTCCTGTCTAATCTCGTCTGTCAACCTGTCCATCACCATTGCAAATAAAAAAGGGCTCAGAGCCAATCCCTGATGTAATCCCACCTTCACCTTGAATGCATCCGTCACTCTTACCGCAGAACTCACCACTGTCACACTTCCCTCGTACATATCCTGTACAACTCTTACGTACTTCTCTGCCACTCCCAACTTCCTCATACAATACCACAGCTCCTCTCGAGGCACCCTGTCATATGCTTTCTCCAGGTTCACAAAGACGCAATGCAACTCCTTCTGGCCTTCTCTAAACTTCTCCTCAGAGCAAACATCGCATCTGTGGTGCTCTTTCATGGCATGAAACCATACTGCTGCTCACTAATCATCACCTCATTTCTCAACCTAGCTTATCCTTATTAATTATCGGCCTATTTCAAATGTTCTATTCATATCAAAAATTCTCAAATAGATAGTTGCCTCCCAACTTAAGTCCCATCTTTCAAAAAGTAATCTTTCTAAACAGTTTTAATCTGGCTTTTATCCTAAACACAGCGCAGAAACTGCCCTGGTCAAATTCACAAATGATCCTCTCCAGGACACTGACATGGGACTTGTTATCAATTCTTGTACTTCTTGATCTCATCTCTGCATTTGACACCATATCACATCAGATACTTTTGAAACGTCTAGCTAGGTTTGGAGTCTGTGGCTTTGTCCATCAACAATTTCTTGCTACCTAACTGACAGGAGGCGGCTTCATCAAGTAAAAGGCTTTAAGTCAGAGAATGCAGTTGTTACTCATGGAGTTCCGCAGAGTTCTGTTTTGGGGCTGTTTCTTTTCTCGTTTGCATCTTCCCAAAAGATAATATCTTTCGACACCATGGTATTAAATTTCATTGTTATACTGATGACACAAAGCTTTATCGATCCACTAAATCCACTTCTCTTTTCCCTGCAAATATTATTATGGCATGTCTCCAAGACATAAACTTATGGATGACTCACAATTCTTTTCAATTATATAGCAATAAAACTGAGGTGCTCCTCATTGCTTTAAACCTACACTTGCTAAAGTTAACCGTTCTTCCATTTTAATTTACAACACTATCACAAACATCTCTTCCCTGGGTGTCATTCTAGACAATACCCTTTCTTTTTCTTCCCATATAAATAATATTTCTCAGACTTCCTTCTTCCATCTCCAAAACATTTTTAGGCTTCGTCCTGTTCTTACACAACACAGTACTGAAGTGTTGGTTAATGCCCAAATCACCTCACGTATAGATTACTGTAATGCTATTCTATCTGGCATCCCACAAAAATGTATTCATTGCTTACAACTTCTTCAAAATTCTGCTACTGGGATAATAACCTGCTGTTCTAAATCCACTGAACATATTACACCTCGACTCTCTCTTAACTACACTGGATCCCTGTTGGCTATTGAATACTATACAAAATCCCACTCTCCACTGTCTTGCTCCCCCCTACCTCACTGATCTCCTCCAGACTAACACTCCTCTCGCTCACTCAGATCCTCATCTGCAGCTCTACTTTCTGTACCACACATCAGACTCTGTTCTATGGGAGCGCGAGCGTCTCTCATAGTGCTCCTCATCTCCTGAATACCCTCTTATATCCGTCAGCTAGACTCAATAACAAAGTTTAAAACATCCCTCAAAACATATCTTTTCAAACTGGCATACCAATTATGATTTTGTCACTATTACAGCCAGTTATCTTTGACATTTGTTACTACTTCTGTACTTTTATTGCTATTTGATTTTATTGTCTTATTTGTTTTTTATTTTTATTACTGTTATTTAATTCATTTTAAGGTGATCTTCAGTGTTAAACACCAACAACATAAATTGCAGAGTTAAAACAGTACTCACAGTGAAAATGAATAAAAACAAAAAAAATAAAATAAAAAAAACACCACAAAAGCTCTTACCCTGATATTGATTCGGTTTCTTAAAAAGGTATGAGCAATAAATAAACAAATAAATAAATTAAAATAACAAAAACTGAACTCTGCTTCAACCTATTTCATAAACGCAATTCCCCAAAATGAAAAATCTCCGGAGCTGTTTTTGGTTCATAGGAGCCTCAAGCTGCTCCTTAGCAGCAACCAACTGCTCAGCCACCAGACCCCTTTACATCTGGTGCACCTTGAGTACACTAACCCGGTCTCTCGAGTCTCCATGATCGATCAGAAAAAATACTCTCCATCTTGTGCCCACAACCGTACTTATAAAGACTCCTTAATTTGCCCGTATAGCTTGCATTCTCTTAGGGAGACACCATTTCTGTCTTGCAAGGGGAACTGCATACCTCAAGCAAACATCAAAGCATCAACAAACAAAATAAACATAATTGATCACAAACTAACATAACAAATCATCATTCCATGAAACCTGAAAGTTATTAAGATAAAAAAAAAAGATAAACACTACAGTGTACATCAATTACAAAGCAAAATGATCTCCCCTGTGGCTTTCTTTCTGGATTCCCAGTCATCTACAACTGCGCTTAGCCTGGGCGCTAGCTTTAAAACATCAGCAAACCGGCAAACATTAAACACCATGCCCAAGGCTCGCAGCTGAAACCACTGGCGGAACATCTGATAAACACAGAAACAGCCTGCCGGTAAGTCCAAAATATTATTGTTTTCTCACTGTACACCCGCTGACAGTCATTTATTTCTTTTCGCATTAATGCTTACAAAGTGTCTTGTTGTTCTCTGTCCAGTTGCACTGTACTGCATTGGCATCCTGGTGAGGCTATAGTGTCAAAATGGTTAAAAAGAAAATTAAGAAAGCTAAAAGGCAGTTTGAAATGAATATTGTGAAAAAGGCAAAAGATGACCCAAATAGATTCTTTCTAAACATTATTAGTAAAAGAACAATCAAGTAGGAGGTTAAGAGTGTTAGAGCTAGAATATACACACAGTGAAATAACAGATACTTGCACTTTTGTGAAGAAGTCAAAAACCTCCAAGCAGTAACAGGGACTACTAAGGAGATATTTAGTGATTTAGAAATTGTAGAGGGAGAAGTGCTGCGTAGATTAAATAGGCTAAAATCAAAAAAACCATCAGGACCAGACAGCATTTATCCTTCAGTGCTTAATGAAGGTAGTATGTGCATATACAGTATAAACCATTGATGCATATTTTTTAAAAATCTCTCAGGACTAGGGAATTTGTTAAAGACTGAAAGATAGAAAATATATCAAAAGCTGGTCAGACTAATTCAAGTAACTATAGGCCAGTAAGTTTAATGTGCATAACACAAAAAAATGGAAGCAACTATTAAGGAAGAGGTGGAGCAGCACATTTCAAGAACAGGTATGTTAGTTAATAGTCAGCTTGAGTTTATGTTTCATCAATCTGATGAAATTCTTTGAGGACGCAACAAATATGACATTATTTAATTTAATTTTCAGAAGGCTTTTGATAAGGTACCACCTGAAAGGTCAGTGACTGTGGTTAAAAACGTCTTAAGGGCAACTTTACCACAAATGTTAGAAAGCTTTTTGTTGCACAAGGAAACAGACACATGGAATAAATGACCAAGTACTGTAGTGTGAGAAAGAGTTGGATTTTAAGGATCATCAGTTCTCGACTTGATGTTTCTTTGCAGAATCTAGGTAAATATAATTAAAGCCACTATATTATTATAGAATTATTACAATCAAGTGAATTAAATTTGTAAATGATATGCAATTAATTTCAGTCTATTTGATAAATTCTCCATCATCGCTGCAAATATGAAAAAGAAGGGAAATGACACAGAAACCGTGGCAGAAAAGCAGAAAAGTGTGTATGCCTGGTGTGAGGCTCCCGTGAAAATGTTCATGGCTTTACGCAAAATTTACTTTTTATACATGCCAAAGTGTATGTTGAAACGGGCGTATGCAACATTTTTATGCGTTCATACATGAGGCCCCAGGTCTGAATTGTTTTTTGCTGTCTTTGCACTATTTGTAATTTCTCAATTTTTTGATTTATCTGTGAATTGTACAAGATTACTGTTTTACTAAGATTTCAAGGTTCCTTGTGGACTCTGCCAATGAAGATCCATTCTTTTCTTATTTGTCCTCTTTGAATCTAATCAATTAACCAACTTAAAAATCCAGATTTATAATTTGCCTCTTATGCCAATAGGTTCTAACTTCAAAATAGATATTTGGAGTGGAATTGTATTTAGGGCATTTTTTACGTCTAAATAAATTTTGTTGTATGCGCTTTGCTTTTGTCTACTACTAAACTTGCTTTTTCAAAAAAACACTAACATATTGGTTTAGCTGCTTTCTCTTTTAGAAACCCATGCCGGCTGTTATTTATTATATTATTTTCAAATGAATAATTTGCTCATTTATTTCTGATTATTTCCATCTTTGAACTGGAGTAATATTTACTGGTCTGTAATTACTGGAATCCATTGTTTTCTCCCTTCTTCTGTCCAAAGTCACAATTACAATTTTCCAGTTGTCAGGTATTTTCTCCCATCTTACTATGCCTGATCAAGATTTACAAATAACATTAAAGTTTACAAAAGCACTTTCATTCAATATTACTGGTAAAACCATACTAGTCTTTAATGCAGCGTTTCCCGAAGTGCACCTTCAGTTTTAAATTCTGTAAATTCTGAGCTTGTTTTCCCTTCTGCCTGAGGCATTCCATTCATTTCTTCTTTTACAAATACTTTGGTAAACTGTTAACTTCATTCTCGTTTTCAGTGATTTGTCTTTCTGCATCTCTACAAATTCATCTGTCTGGGGTTTCACTGATTGTCATATAAATGCACCTTATTTGGAGGGTCCGACTTGAGGTGAGTCGTATGTTGACCTAACATCCAAGAAAATATCTAAGTCACTGTCTATCCCTTGGTGTACAGTTACAGTGGTGTGAAAAACTATTTGCCCCCTTCCTGATTTCTTATTCTTTTGCATGTTTGTCACACAAAATGTTTCTGATCATCAAACACATTTAACCATTAGTCAAATATAACACAAGTAAACACAAAATGCAGTTTTTAAATGATGGTTTTTATTGTTTAGGGAGAAAAAAAAATCCAAACCTACACGGCCCTGTGTGAAAAAGTAATTGCCCCCTTGCACAATCGATGAGCCCCTTGTGTTATTGCAGGCTACCACAACGCAGGGTTTATTGCCTTATTGTGAGCAGTGCTTAGGAGGCTAACATCTTGCTTGTCCTTGCACTTGATCACAATTATTCTGCCTTTTTGTCATGCAGCTACTGACACACCAAGATGAAGCTTCACACAACTGAATTCACAGGGCCTTTCACGGCGGTTTGATCGTATTGTATCGTGCATTCGTTTCACTTTCTGTGTCAACACCTGATAACCAATTCACATCATTATTACTATTGCTTGATTCAAGCGATGGTTCAGTCTCAGTTTGCTCTAAAACTGCCTTTATGGCTCTTAATTGAAGACTTCGCTCCACTCGTGAACATTGATGACTTGCCATAGAGTTACCTTAAAGTTGCAGAATACATAGAAATACTCATGATTTTTCACAGCATGATGCAATTTCATCCACTAGATGTCAGCAGAATACTGTTCTGAGAGCTAACACCCCGAGTCTGGTTCGGGTTTAACCGTAATTGCATAGAATTCCGAGTTCAAGTTACGCTTTAACCAAGGAGGTTAAAGAGTCTTTTTCTGTTGATCAGTTTCAAAAAAGGCAAATAAATTCCCCTGTAATACAATATACAAAAATAAATAGTGAAAACTTCCAAGAAGGTAAATACCATTAAAAAGGGATCACAAAAAAGGGGGTTAATACCTTGTGTAGGCACAGTAAGTAGGTGGGCAAATAAAGAAGAGAGAGAAAGACTCACCTACAGTAGATATGAAGCCGTTTATGAGAGCAGTCTCTTTGGGTTTCCAGATATTTGTAGAAATGCCCGGCCTCCATCAGATAAGTTGCTTTTTGTTGTTGCCTGGTTGAGAAGAGCTTACTCATTTTATTATAGTGATCGGCACTCTTATGAGTTGTCTTTAGTGTGTGTGGCTATACTTACCTCCATTGCCTTACTTCTCATGCCCTCTTGTATCCACTTGAATTAAGGGATGACACTCACTGCAAATAGATGGCTGATTTTGGACTTCTTCATTAGATAAGCTCCTAGAAATGGCATGACAGTAACATGGAAGTTAGTATTAAAGGACTGCTGAATAATTTACAGTTTAGTCCAGGGATGTCCAACTCCGATCCTGGGCCGCAGTGGCTGCAGTTTTTCATTCTAACTCTTCTCTTAATCAGCGAGCAGTTTTCACTGCTAATTAACTTCTTTTCCCTTCATTTTAATAGTCCTGTTTTTAAGGATTGAGTCCTCTGAATTTATTTGCTTCTTCATTAAATGGCAGCCAAACAAAAATGAGACGTGAAACGAGCCAACAGATGACCGGTTAAATTGGAGTGTCAAACTCCAGCCAGTTTCACTCCAGTTCACTTCAGTTTCTTAATGAGAAGCCAATTCTTGCTGTTAATCAAAGCCATTATTGAATGTCATGACTTGTTGCTGCTCTTATTCTGCCACAGCAGACTGTTGATTTTCTGTTTTTCTAAGACCACCATCAAGGCATTCTAGTGACCTGAGCAGACCAACATGACCTTCACTTTTCTTTATTTTCAGGTTAGCTGGTCATGTGGCGACTTGTTTTGTGTCACATTATTGTTTGGCTGTTCATTAAGGAAAAAGAAACCACTAAGGGGTCTGAGTCACGTCAATTAAAATGAAGGCAAAACAAGTTAATCAGCAGCAAAAACGGCTCACTAATTAAGAAGATGGTTAGAATGGAAACCTGCAGCCACTGCGGCCCACCAGGACTGGAGTTGGACACCCCTGGTTTATTCATTACTGCACTTTTTGTGAAGAGTATTTCATGATTTATGTTTTTTTTTTCCTTTACGAAGACAGGGTGCTAAATTATGAATTGTGTTATGTTGTCACATGTGGTAATAAAGCAGCTAAATGTTTGTAATTAGCACTGCTGCTCCTGGGCCTGTTGAAGGTCTGTTTGTTCACCCGTTTCTGACTGGCCTAGTTCATGTCTATGGTTGTGTGCGGTGCCTGTCCCATTGACATACAGTGCTCAGCAATGACCAAACCTTGGTATGGCGTCTACTAAAGGTCATGGTCATCAAGACGCCTAGCCAAAGATTTGAATATTTTTATTGTCATTTGTGCAACAAGTGGACCAGGACAACAACCCAAACACATGTGAATAGCTGGCAAATTCCACAAAGAAGGTGGTTTAGACAGGATTCAAGTCCAGACTTTGGGAACTGTAAGGCTGCAGCGCTGGCCACTCTAGTAGCATTCCAGCCAGAGCGGGGGGCTCACTTACACTGTCTGTATCAGTTAATCAAAACTCATTTTTCTTCTTCTTCCTCTTCATCTTTAAATGTGGGGTCAATGAGCTTGATCAACGCTCTCCATACAGCTTGGCTCTGCACCTCCTCACCAGTGATTCTTGTCCTTTATCCATCCACCTCCACTTAGGCCTCCCTCGCTTTCTCTTCCTCTGTACTTCCATCCCGTTACTCTTTTGCCCAGATATTTATTGTCTCTCCTCATCACATGTACAGACTACTACAACCTGCTTTCTTGTACTTTCTTAAATATTTCTCCCACTTTTTTTGTGCCTCTGATTCTCTCATTTCTTATTCTGTCCTTTTTGTAACTATACAGATATTTTAACAAGGTCTTGATAATGTGTTTATTATAGCCTCTTCTTTAGCTGTGGCGGAAGGGAATTTCTGCATGAGGAAAGTAATGGAACACTTCAGCATTATATCGAATATAGGATTTTACAGAAAATTACTGTAAAGAGAATGACTCACTATATTACTCCATTTCTTGATTAAGTAAGATAATCAAGTTTGTCTTTTTGAACTTGGATTACGCATTGCATTTAATTAGCAACTCAGGGCTATGAATGGAAAGCAGACTTCTGAATGTTCCGCAATGGCATCTGAATTAGAAAATTCATCTATTAAAGTTCATTCTTTAAATGAATGTATTCTTACAGATATTACTTGTGCCTTTTTTATATAATCACTTTTGATTTCTTCCCTAAGCATATTTCTGATCATGTAATGCACATTAGTGAAGCCCTTTATTTTAATAGGAGAAATAATTTATGTTCAAAATCACAAAGTAATAATTTCATGTCTCTTCTGTTATTTTTCTAACCACTGAGTTTCATAAGAAGGATTTGCTTATTAGTTCTTTTTAGATCTAAGCAGCAGGTATTTTGCTGGTCACCACTTATGTCTTTGAGGTTTAAAGGTTTGTAAGTTGTGCTTATTATTAGAATTTCTGAAGTATTATCATTCCTTACTGAATGTACTTACTGAAAAGTCTTTATTTCACTTTCTGCAAGTTTCTTAATCTCGAGTATTTGTTAAAAGGTTAAACGTTACATTGAGCTTACCTTTTGAAACTAAGGTGCAGACTTCTTACTGGTTGTGAGAAACATAAAAGATTCTCCAACTGAAAAGCACGTGCAGTTATTAGCTGCCATTAAATTAGCATTAAAGATAGATAGATAGATAGATAGATAGATAGATAGATAGATAGATAGATACTTTATTAATCCCCAAGGGGAAATTCAGATACTCCAGCAGCAGCATACTGATAAAAAACAATAAAAACAATATTAATTAAAGAGCAATAAAAGCACAGTGTAAGTTAAAAAATGCAAGGTGGAGAGTGTCAGGCAGGTAAATTAGACAATAACTTTTTATAATGTTAACGTTTACCCCCCTGGGTGGAACTGAAGAGTCGCATAGTGTGGTGGAGGAACGATCTCCTCAGTCTGTCAGTGGAGCAGGACAGTGACAGCAGTCTGTCGCTGAAGCTGCGTCTCTGTCTGGAGATGATACTGTTCAATGGATGCAGTGGATTCTCTATGATTGACAGGAGCCTGCTCAGCGCCCGTCACTCTGCCACGGATGTCAAACTGTCCAGCTCTGTGTCTACAATAGAGCCTGCCTTCCTCACCAGTTTGTCCAGGCATGAGGCGTCTTTCTTTATGCTGCCTCCCCAGCACACCACCACGTAGAAGAGGGCGCTTGCCACAACCGCCTGATAGAACATCTGCAGCATCTTATTGCAGATGTTGAAGGACGCCAGCCTTCTAAGGAAGTATAGTCGGCTCTGACCTTTCTTACACAGAGCATCAGTATTGGCAGTCCAGTCCAATTTATCATCCAGCTGCACTCCCAGGTATTTATAGGATCACCTCTGATGATCATGGGGTCCATGAGGGGCCTGGGCCTCCTAAAATCCACCACCAGCTCCTTGGTTTTTCTGGTGTTCAGTTGTAGGTGGTTTGAGTCGCACCATTTAACAAAGTCCTTGATTAGGTTCCTATACTCCTCTTCTGCCTACTCCTGATGCAGCTCACGATAGCAGTGTCGTCAGCGAAGTTTTACATGTGGCAGGACTTCGAGTTGTATTGGAAGTCCGATGTATATAGGCTGAACAGGACCAGAGAAAGTACAGTCCCCTATGGCGCTCCTGTGCTGCTGACCACATTGTCAGACTTGCAGATCCCGAGTGTTGAAGGCGCTAGAGAAGTCCAGAAACATAATCCTTACAGCACCACTGCCTCTGTCCAAGTGGGAGAGGGATCAGTGTAGCCCATAGATGATGGCATCCTCCGCTCCCACCTTCTCCTGGTATGCGAACTGAAGAGGTTCGAGAGCGTGACGGACCTGTGGCTTCAGATGGTGAAGCAGCAGCCACTCCATGGTCTTTATCACATGTGATGTCAGAGCGACAGGCCGGAAGTCATTCAGCTCACTAGGACGTGATAGCTTTGGGACTGGGGTGATGCAAGACGTTTTCCAAAGCCTCAGGACTCTCCCTTCTTCCACTATAGAGGACTCCCCAGCTCCAGCATACAGGCCTTCAGCAGTCGTGGTGATACTCCATCTGGACCCCCTGCTTTCCTGGCACAAAGTCTCCTCAGCTCTCTGCTTACCTGGGCTGCTGTAATTGTGGGTGAGAGATATCGGCCTGCAACAGTCATGTACTTATAGGAGCTGTCCATCCTTTTATTTAGTGTTTTACTTTCTCGAATATGAAGTATATTGAAAGTATTGGAATCCTCCAAAAATTCCATTTTGAGAATTTGATGAATCTCAACATTTTAGACCACCCTGAGTCTGTAAATACCATTTTTGGAATTATGTCTCTGTGTCTGTGTGTGTTAACACGATAACTTGAGTACGCTTTCACTTAGGTCAACCAAATTTTGCATACAAGCATTAGGTACAAAACGTGGATTTCTACCAACTTTTGTATTATTTCCATTAACCAGAAGTGGTACTTTACCTTTTATTCATGCAGCTGCAGAGTCCGATTTATTGAACTTTACTTTTATAATAATTGTTCAAGTCCTCCCTGCGTGGAGTTTTCATGTTCTCCCTGTGTCTGTATGGGTTTCCTCCGACAGTCCAAAGACATGCAGGTCAGGGGCATTGGCAATCCGAAATTGTCCCTAGTGTGTGTGTGTTAGGGTGTGCCCTGCGGTGGGCTGGCGCCCTGCCCGGGGTTTGTTTTTTGCCTTGTGCCCTGTGTTGGCTGAGACTGGCTCCAGCAGATCCCTGTGACCCTGTAGTTAGGATACAGCGGGTTGGATAATGAATGGATGGATGGATTTGATTTGTTGTTGATGGTTATTTAATGTACATAATATAAACATACAATCATTGTCTTGCAGTTTACTCCTGAAATATCCATCCCCATATCTGAGTATACGAGAAAGTCTAGGGGAGACCACTCTCGATTTTTACTCACCATAAAAATCTGCAGTACATGCAACAATTTAAACACAGCCCATATCAGGAGCAGTGTAATGTCTTTTGTCATTTCATTTTGCCTTTTGTTACAGTATCTAAAAATTTAGAAACATACAGTTTTTCTTGTTGTTATTATCTGATGAAGTATCGTGAATGACAGAGATGTTTTTCAAGCCTTTAGGGTCAGCCTCAGGTGGAGTGAAACACAGCAAGCGTTGATAAGTGCATAAGCAGCAACCAGAACACCAAAACTAAATGTAAACCAAAAGATGTCTTCAAATGAGGACTTTTTAAGGACTGAAGAACTGGAGTTTTGTGTTCATATTTTCTTGTTCTTGTAGTAATTGTTGCAGCAGCATTTTGAATTAACTGAAGACTGTATAAAGAACAATTTGAACAGCCAGTGAACACCGCATTGTTGTAGTAAGTCCTACTAGAAAATAAAATGCATGAATTAATTTCTCAGTATCTTGCATATTTTGAAAATTCTCTAATTTTCCAACATTTTTAAGATGGAAAAAACGTGCTTTTTAAAATAGTCTAAACATAGCCAAGAACAAATCACTAAAATATTTCTCTAGAGGACTGTTTCTGTTATGCATTTCTTCATTTATTGTTATGCAAAACCCATTTTTGCACTTATTTGTGAGCTATACAATTTATTTCAGGTTTTTGTCATTTTTGTCATTATTTTGCTTATTTTACTTGATTCTGTTTTCTGTTTATTCGTTGTAAGCAGGAGCCCGTTTGGCAAAATCAGTTGGTCACTACTAATTTAAGGCATTACCCCACTATTCTCAGAAAACAATAAATCAAATGCTGGTAGAGGAATGAAATTAGTTAAATATCCAGTTTCATTTACCTTACTCCTTCCAACATGTGACTGGTGCATAATTTATATTGTCAGTCAAGAGAGACAGGAGGGAAAGGCTAGGAATAAACAAAACGTGAAAGGAAAGATCCAAAGCCATCCCGACAATGCAGAGATTGAATGCAAAAAGCCTTCTTAGTAACAAGTAAATCTCCTGCTACATCAAAAACCCACAAACACCTCTAAACAGGAAACAAAAGCATTATAGAAACACAGCTTGACGCTTAATGCTGATTTGTGAACCACTGGAGAAGCATAGGTAGACAATGCCTTATTAGAACAAGTGTCTATGGAACAAGAGGCTTTTAGGAAGGTTTCAAGCATGTGGCTGGGTTTTTGGCTCTTCACCTGTGATTCTGAGACAAGATCCAAAAAGTCATAACATTCAGTTTGGTAACTAGATAAACTTCTGGCACATTGCTTTTAATCTTTAAGCAAGTGTAAGAATTGTAATTATTTTCTTTGGTTTCCTTGGTGATGTCTCTTGTAAGGTAGTTTTGTTGTCGATGGTCAGGTGGTTGACGTTGGCAGCATGCGTGTGATGTCTCAGTTATGAGCAGTATTTCAGATCTCACCATGGTAAAGCCAGTGTCTTAAGTTCCTGGATATAAAAATTAGTTGTTGCTAACAAATTGAAGTTATTTAGGGGAAGTAGCCTCACATAGTCCTAACTCTTGTGTTGGTAACTTCAATGTACAAGCTCTTTTTAAACATTCTGAGATTATTTGTTTTCCTGGTGCTGCCCCTTACCTGTTGTTAGGACTGCTCTTTGTTTTGCCTCTTTTTCAGTGCCTTCATTTTCCAGTCATTGTAATTTTATTCTGTCCATTGGGACAAACTTTCATCTCAAGCTTATAACACAAAGGCTGGATGAAATACTTGATGAATTCCAATGGGTTGTCACTCAGATGTGAACCATTGTGATAGAGAGAGTGGTAGCCAGCAAGCAAGTTGGGTCTTTTTGCTGCTCTCTTACCATATTAGTCCAATAAACTATACAGTTAGGTCACATGTCCTTTTTCATTCTTTCTGTCCTTAATTAGAAAACTCTTAAAACGGTCTTAGTGTGTGATTTCTAATCAACGTTTTTAAAAATGTTCTCCTGATGTGTCATTTTCAAAACGACGTTGTTTCATTCTTCATATAGTGTTTAAAATTCCTAGTGCAACATTTTTATGTTTCTGTATAAATGCTAATAAGTCTACACGTAAATATGAAAATATAGCAAAAAATCTCATGCATATCAGCATAAACATTTAACGCATAAATCACAGTGATGTATTCATTAATGAACACACTACAAATACCATGCATGTTATCATTGCGATACTTAAGCTGCGTGTCAAAGCAACTCACTGACGTGCAGTAATCTGGTTGTGAAACAAATGTTGCACAGTACAAAATTATATTTATTTGTCTTCTTCATATTTGCTTGTTTTATGCTGAAAATGAAAACAAGTTGTTTGTTTTTTGAGGTTAGATTTATCTCATTGTAGGAAATGTATTAGTTATCACCTTATTTGTAGAAGCATGCTGTAGAGTTAAAAGAGTGTGTGCTTACTTTTAAGTTTAATAACTCAGCATGAGGCTTTCCATAACACAACAAGACTACGGTACATTTTTCATGGAGCATATTAACAGAGTACAGCACTAGTAGTTTATATTGGTATTGCTGTCATTAATTATTTGCTAACGTTTACTTCCATTAAAGGAAGGCCTTCAATGGCCTCTTGGGCACAGCCATCAGCAGTGTGTCTGTTTGCGGAGAGAGTGTCGACCTTATCGAGAGGTTTACTTACCTCATCAGTGACATTCATGTCTCTGGTGACTCTTCCTGTGAAGTCAGTAGACGGATTGGGAGATCGTGGGGGGTCATGAGGTCGCTGGAAAGGGGTGTGTGGCGCTCCTGATATCTATGCAAAAGGATGAAGGTCCAAGTCTTTAAAGTCCTGGTGCTTCCTGTCTTGCTGTATGGTTGCGAAACATGGAAGCTATCCAGTGACCTGAGACGAAGACTGGACTCCTTTGGTACTGTGTCTCTTCGGAAAATCCTTGGGTACCGTTGGTTTCACTTTGTGTCAAATGTGCGGTTGCTCACAGACTCCTGAAAGAGGCACATCACCTGCATTGTGAGGGAGCGTCAGTTACGGCACTACGGCCATGAGGCGCTTTTCCCAGAGGGTGATCCGGCTCATAAGATCCTCATTTTTGGGGACCCGAGTGGCTGGACCAGTCCAAGGGGTTGCTCACGTAACACCTTAATCAATATAAATAGCCCCTTCCATACAGCATTTTGTTAAAATACAATGGTAAAAGCACGTAGAAAAAAGAAGAATTTCAGCGAATGTGAAATGGAGGCAAAAACCTGAGGGTGGACAGAGCTAGCAAAGGAGCAGGTAGAGCACAATTCCTCAAAGTTTGCCTCTGTAAAACCGACTCCAGATCAGCAGCACACAGCTCCAAGAGGATAGCTCGTGCAGATCAAAATCGACTTAGAAGCCAGTCAGCCTCACCTATACTGTAAATATACGCTGTTTTCTAATTCTATCATTTGCGATGTCTTCTAACAACACTAAAGCAGCTATGGTTGTTGGAATAGTTTGGCAATTCTGTGTACCATAATACTGTTACAAAATGAATACAATCAAGTGGATTCAATTTGTAAATGATTTGCAATTAATTTGATAAACCCGTTGTCATGTATGCAAATATTAAACAGAAAGGGAAACCACACAGAAACAGTACAAATGGTTTGATGCTGGGTGCTGCCCATTTGCAAAAGCGATCAGAAACTTGAGGCTGCCATGAAAATGTGCATAGTGTTACCCCAAGTTTAGTTTTTATACATCTTGAAGTGTCTGTGGAAACGGGCGTACGCATGGTGCCTGGACTAGAGGGTGCGATCACCATTCCCTCCACAACCCCCAGACCCTTACATATTGCAACTTGATTTAGAGATGCCTTTACATAGTTCAAGATATCTTGACGTTTTTCAGACACTTACAAATATCCTTATATTCAGTTTACAAAGATAACTAAAATGGATTTAAAGATAACTTAATTGGCATTTGATTGTATTAATAAGTGATACAAAGATATTCTTTAAATAGTTTAATTTATCTTTAAATCCACTTAAAGGTATGTTTAAAGAGTATATTGGGTTGCACAATTTAGATATGCGTTAGCATATCATAACCTCTTGGACCGATGGTGTGTGTTTTCCGCATTTGTCTTATACAACTGACATTATAAAATGCAGAAAATTATACAGTAAAATCAATTCCGATTTATCTGTGGGAGAACTTAAACGCGAGTATATACGGTAATTATTTTCATTATTATTTTCTGTATCTGAAGATTCCTTGAGGTTGGAGACCTTTTCCTTGTTAAAGTACCTTATGTATTTCTTTCAGTGTTTTTATTCCTTCCTTTTACTGTTATCTGTTATACACTGGATCACTGCCTTTGTGTAAATCTTTCTATTATATAAAAAAATCTTGGAATGAGACTTTTTTCCGGTGATGAGACATGACCTTTTGAAGAGAGACATAGAGACACTTTCACATCCCACGAGACAGGCATGTCACGTCATACTTACAACCTTTGAAAGCAAGTCCCGTGACACACATGCAGAGCAGGTTAGAGATAATGGAAGTAGGAAAATTCAAAATCCTCAAAAAAATTAGTGAACAACAACAACATTTATTTATATAGCACATTTTCGTACAAATAATGCAGCTCAAAGTGCTTTATATAATGAAAAAAGAGAAAAAAGACAAAATGAATAAGAATTAAAATTAGGGAACACTAATTAACATAGAATAAAAGTAAGGTCCAATGGCCAAGGACGGACAGATAAAACAAAAAAAAAAACTCCAGACGGCTGGAGAAAAAAATAAAATCTGCAGGGGTTCCAAGGCCACGAGACCGCCCAGCCCTCTCTAGGCATTCTACCAAACATAAATGATCTCAATCAGTCCTCAATGAAAAGATCACATTAGCACAAACAAACTGAAAATATTACTTGGTGAAATAATGGAAAAGTAAAAAGAGATTGATAGTGTTTGAGGACAAAAGTACAGGTGCTGTACAGGCTTTTAAATGTTTGAAGCGCCGCCTGAAATGCCGATCACACGGAACGGAAGCAGCAGCAAGCTAGCAGCAAACCAGTAGCTGATCGAGCAAATAGGAGGTAAAAAAAAAAGAACTATTGCTTGTTTCCCATTGTATCACCGTTTAAGAGGGGTTTCAGAGGAGTGACCACGTCACCTTGGTGTGCATTCAGCCACACTCTTCACAACAGCTCGTGGCACTGGGAGGGGTGGGGATTGGTATGCGAGCGAAGTTCAGGTCACACGGCATGGCAGCAGCAGCAAGCCAGCAGCTGATCGAATAAAGAGGAGTTAAAAAATGTATTCGTATCCCATTGTATCACCGTTTAAGAGGGGTTTCGGAGGAGTGACCGTGTCACCTTGGTGTGCATTCAGCCCCCCTCTTCACCATGGCACGTAGCGCCTGCAGGGGGGAGGGAAGGGGTAGGCAAGCGGAGTGTAGATCACGTGGCAAAACAGCAGCAGCAAGCAAACAGCTGATCGAGCAAAGAGGAGTTAAAAAATGTATTTTTATCCCATTGTATGACCGCTTAAGAGGGGTTTCGGAGGAGCAGCTGCGTCTCCTTGGGGTGCATTCAGCCTCCCTCTTCACAACGGCGTGAAACGCAGACGGAGGGGGGAAGGGGTTGGCAAGCGAATCGAGCAGGGGGTGAAGCCCCCTAGTTTATTAAAAATAATGACTTACTGGTATGGGATCTTTATTCAGAAGCATATCTTTTTGTAATTGGAACATTATCCATTGTCTGTGATGGCCTTACACCCTGTGCTAGATGGGATAGGCTCTAGCACTCCCCACAACCCTGTTCAGGAGTAAACAGATTGGAAAATGACTGACATTATCCATTGTCCATCAGCTCATTAGAAGAAGATGTGAGGTGCTATCTTCGACAAGTCATGTTTTATGTGGAGGCTGGCGCAAGCAGTCATTCCATCTGAATGCAGTCCTTTCTGGCACACTTGCAGGACTTTGTTACAGTGTACTAGGCATAATATGAAGCAGGCATATGCCCTGAATGGCTAATGGTAACATATAGTCTACTAAAAAAGCAATAAAATGAAGGTGCATGTTGAGACATGAAAGGTTGTGCTCTTGCTGCCTTCTGATTTAAGGACTGACCTGTTAACCTTGTCGTTTACAGTTCATCACCTTACAGCCAGACTGATTTGCTCCTATTATAGTGTGCCACACACCAAACAACAGTTACGTGTAGCAATCTGGGCTTCACTCACACTACGGTATCCTGCTGCTACTGCAGTACCAAAGAAGCACTGAACATCGCACAACAGTGTAGAGTTTTGTTTTTAGCTTCTATGAGGCAACATTCATTACTGAAATTTTTCAATATTTAACCACAAAACACCCATAAAAACATTTCTTGAAATAAAAAGCAGATGTTTCAATTATAAGAAATAAAGTTTTGCAAGAAAATCAAAACAAGCCAAAAAAGTCTATGAACTCCAGCACAAAGAGACAACAGCATGAGAATCTGGTTTTATATATTAGTGTCACTGCTTGACCAAAGTCAGAACAAATTACTTTAAATCCTATGTAATATTATGAGCAAAGGCACAAAGAACATCACAGCAGACATTCTTTTTAGTTTTCATATTTTAATACACTGATTACTGCCAGTTATCCGCATCATAAATTGCCCCTGCAACTTTGCCTTTTGATTTATTTCAGGACAATCTTTAAAAAAAGTATTTTCGAAGGTTGACTGAATAGTTTTGAAACTGTGCTTTTCATTTGGTGTCCGAAGACTCTTTGAGGTTGGAGACTATTTCCTTGTTAAAGTACTTTTCTTTGCACTCTATACATTTCCTTCAGTGGCCCAAACACATCATCATCATCATCATCAAGGCAGTTTTTGTACTTTTTCCACCTACTCATCAGATTAAAGCGTCTCAACTTTCTGTCAGAAACTGGACGAACCGTGACACCCCCCCCAGAACTCTGTAATCAGCCCTTCATTGATCAACTTACAGGCATCACTGGCAAGGTAGGATGTTGTGAGTGTAGCATAGCATATAGGGAACTGGACTCAAAACCACAAGGCTGCCAGTGCAATCTTCAACTCTGTGCAGCACTGACCGAGTCGCTTAATCCGATTGGAATTCATGCTTTTTCTGTAATGTACTTTGGTTTGGCCATGAAGGTAATGAGGTGTATTATTAAACATATACTTTCAAAGTTGGCACAGTTCATAAGTGCACGATAATTTCAAGTTTGCATGTTGCTATAGCTCCCAAAACCTAATATGGTGTACCTGCCTGCAACCCTGTAAGGGAAAAAGTGAATTTAGAAAGAGCAAGGACTTCACAATGGTGTATTGACCTGGCTTTAATTCCCAGTCCATTTGCTATATGTTTGGTGTTTGCACACTCTAGCAGTGTTTTTAGTGTGTTTTCTTCTGATCCTCTGACTTTCGGGTTAAGCAGTGACTAGGAGTTAAAGTAGTGTGGCCGGGTACAGGAATGACAGCAAGGAAAATTTTGGGATGCCAACCAGGTTGTCCTTTTCATTGTCCAGAGACAGCATAAGTAAACTAAAAACAGACAAAATAGCATTCATTGGCATGCATCCCTTCAATGATTTCAAAGGATTTCAAAGTAAGCAACAGATGCAGTCGCTCTAGTGGAGCTCCGGTGATGACGTCTCCTTCTAGGATGCCCGGGATTTAATGGCAGCTGGAGCAGAAGGGGAGAGGTTGAATGCCTTCATTGGGCAGCTTCTCAGCACTGTGGGTTAAAGGATTAGATGGCAGCATTAGTGGCAGCATCCCCACTCGTCTCAGTGGATTACTACATACCTCGACTGAGCCTGCAAGGAGGTCCTCTGCCATACATGCTTGACAGTAGGTTTAAAAGTCTTCTACAGCAGACTAGAATTCTGTCATAGATTTGCACTCAGTATTGATTAGAAGTAAATTTCTAACAAATTTTAGAAAATAATATCCACCATAATAAAAGTCAGTGTGTCTGATTATGCAACGGTCTAGTAGCTATGTCTCTGTCATTCCACAACATGGCACATCACAAACATTTTAATAATAAAATGCACTGCATTTGTCATTCCAATAGACAGCGTGTCACAAACATTAACTGTGCTTTTACGAATCACAAACCAAACGCATATCACAGAGACATGTGAATTTCATGGTGCACTGCAAACATTAACACTGAGGTCTTAGATGGGTAGCACAGCTAGTCTTTTCAATAATATTAAGACATCATAATTGCAAAGAAGCGGTTTCTCAGTATGTACCTTCCCTGTGATGGCCGTCCTTCAGAAAGGTTCTCCCATCTCAGTAGAGGACTTCTGAAGCTCTTTTAGGGTGACCATTGGGTTCTTGGTTACCTCCCTGACTGAGGCCCTTCTTGCCCAGCTACTCAGTTTGACCAAATGGCCAGCTCCAGGAAGACTCCTTGTGGTTCAAAACATCTTCCATTTCACAATTACTGAGGCCACACTATGTTACTGGAAACACCCCAAGCCTTACAAATTGTTTTACATCCTTGCCCTGATCTATACCTCACCACAATTTGCTTGTGGTGGTCTAAAGAGAATTCCTCAGACTTTATGGTTTGGTTTTTGTCCTGAAGTGCAGTGTGAATTGTGGGACATTACTTGCATAGGTGTGGTCATTTCTAAATTACATCCCGTCTATTCAGTGTGCCACAGGAGGCCTCCAATCAAGTTCTGCATCCATCTCAAGGACAATTAAAACAAATAAGATTCACCGGACCACCATCTGGAGTCCCACAGCAAAGGGTCTGAATACTTTTTTTTTAGTTTTTGATTTTTAATAAATTTGGTAAGTTTTCTGAAGACATGTCACTTTGTCATTATGGGCAATCAAGTTTAGATAGATGGGCATAAATCAAATGTGTACCCATTTAAAAATAAATCTACAACACAATAAAGTGTGCAAAAGGTGAATACTGTCTGAATCCACTGTATGTCTGTAGCCATGAAGTGCCTTATTGTGATCTGCACTATAAAATGATTCTACATAACACAAAGGCAGTTATGGCCATAATAATAATCTGCACAGCCACTGGTAATTTAATACTGCAGCTAAATAGATTAGCAGTCACTGGGACTGCGCTGGGAAGAAAACAGAGTTCATAGTTTTAATCAGTGTGTCATAAACCAGATCTTAGTCCTTAATTTACAAAAAGGAAATTTCAGCAGTATGTTTTATATTTCCTATGTATGCACTCATCTAAGTAACTGAATGTGATACACAGCAGTCCTGTGCTCTGTACACAGTCAATCTGACTTTATTTGACAAAATCCCTTCAAAGAGGCCCTCATGCAAATTTCTAGAGACTAGTATGAAACTAGATGTGCAAAACAGTCCTCCCGCTATTTTCCACACATCAGATGATCTACAGTAAGAATCAAACTGAAGCTCATTAGATAACTTTTATATGGCATGTGCACAGAGTAATGCTGTCATTGGCTCGCTTCTTAGCCAGGTGCTAGAGCTTAAAGATCCAGAGTCCTGAGTCTGATATTCCTAACTGTAGCCTGAGAGTCACCAGAAGGCACAATCCCATCATTAAATTGATTTCTTTAAGTTCTTGGTTTTCATCTGTTGCCTATATATGCCAAATGCATTTTTTTCTTACAGCAATAAAAAGCATAAAAATGTTCATACATACAATTCTGCCCAGATCGACGGTCACATTTTTACAATAGTGCAGTGCGTCTCTAACTCAACACAATACAAAATAACAGAAAAAAGACAGAAGGACATGTACATCAAGCAGCTGCCTAGTGCAAGATGTCCCTAGTTTTAGCATCCAGTGTCCACTGTCTGTCTTTCAAGAAGCCTATCTCTTTGCCATCTTATTTTAGACAACCAGACCCTTGTTGTCCTCTTCCAAGCACCAGCCTCCTCACTATTTTTTCCATGTTGATAACTATGTGAGATTCACACTGGGATTCACACTTAGTGAAGAAGTCTACGATGAACATGACACTTATTGTAATCCTTCCATACACACTCTATCCAGAACATCTTCTCTGTTTAGTGCCATTGTCCTGCCTTAAATAGCAAAATTCTCTTTGCACCCTATGACTTGATGAATGCAGCCCAGTTCACAAGGGTCTGCCAATTTATTTAGTCTATTTAGTTAGTGGAAGACTTTCATTTGGGACCACTGCTTTATATTCCCAAGAATTTGGAAAAGTACTTTTGATTCTTGAATGACATAATTAGTGTGCTTATGTTACGTACAAGTAAATAAAATGGAATTTGTTTTCAGGTGCTTATTTGCAGCTTTAGGCAATAACATTACTCAATCACATTAGCATAATAGTTCCTACTTTCTTTGGTTTTATTTTTATTTCAAACTAACTGTGTAGTTAGTCTGTTTGCGGAGAGAGTGTCGACCTTGTCGAGAGGTTTACTTACCTTGGCAGTGACATTCATGTCTCTGGTGACTCTTCCTATGAAGTCAGTAGACGGATTGTGAGAGTACGGGGGGTCATGAGGTTGGTAGAAAGGGGTGTGTGGCACTCCTGATATCTACGCAAAAGGACGAAGGTCCAAGTCTTTAGAGTCCTGGTGCTTCATGTCTTGCTATATGGTTGCGAAACATGGACGCCATCCAGTGACCTGAAACGAAGACTGGACTCCTTCGGTACTGTGTCTCTTCAGAGAATCCTTGGGTACCGTTGGTTTGACTTTGTGTCGAATGAGCGATTGCTCATGGAGTCCCGAATGAGGCACGTTACTAGCATTGAGAGAGAGCGTCAGTTACGGCACTACGGCCATGTGGTGCGTTTCTCCGAGGGTGATCTGTCTCGTAGGATCCTCATTGTTAGGGACCTGAGTGGCTGGACCAGGCCAAAGGGTCTCCCACGTAACACCTCGGCTGCGGCAGATAGAGGGTCATTTCCGGAGGGTGGGACTGGACTGTGTATCTGCCTGGGGGGTTTCCAACCGGAACCCCGAGCTGTTTCATTGTGTAGTGGGTGCGGCAACACACTGTACCAGTGCATGCTCCCCAACTTGACTTGACTTGTGTACCAAATAAAATTATTGTGACATCATTACTGTGTTTACAAATTAATTGATAAAAACTGAGAGAACTTTAACTAACTGGACCACAAGACACCGGCCATAAGCACAATCGATGTAAAGGATAAAACATTGATGTAGCATGTATTTATTTATATATTTTTTTTATTTTAAAGCCTTGCATTTTGCTTGGGAACAATGCACATTAATATGGTAATATTTTATAAATAGTTATACAATAATCTCACCTGCATCCACTTTCCCACTTGGCCCTGCCTGTTTTTTCCCCGATTATGACTTTTGTGTTATATACTACATTCTTACTGCTAACCTAAATACATTTCATTCATGCAACAAAAAAAAAAAACCAATAAGGTCATCTCATGAGGTCCAATGCTTTAATTTGCATGCTGTACCTGCAGTATAGAGTTTTCATCAGTTACAAAATAAATTTCTTAAATGCTTTTTGACTTAACACATCAAAAGTTACCAAAGTGGAAAAAATGAATAAAAACATACTTCCAGAATCCAGTAAGTTGCTTTGCTTTTAACAGCTTGCAAATGTGTGACGAAATCTCTTGGTCAGTGTATACCATAGTGGCAACCCAGTTGCTAGGAATTCTCTTTGTGTTACATTCATACACATAACAAGGTAAATATAATTAACATAACATACAATACATGACACTATCACAACAGTATATGCAGAAGTAATGAAAAATATACTGCACAAAAAACAAATATATAAAATAATACAGTAAAGTAGAATTGCACTCCCACTCAGTAATATATTGAGTCAGTCCTTATAATATAAACAGAAAATTAAGAGAAATAAAAACATTATTTATTTAATGATTTATTTTTTATTTATTTTTTTTAACTTTATTGATTTTATTGAAATCACACAACATTCCATACAAATAGATCAATTTTACAAGAATAGGATTAAAAACAAAACGACCCCCACCCCTGAGAAAGAGAGCATGGGCAACAGAGTAAAACGTAAAGCTAGTTAAAATAAGTAAACAGATGAATTAATAAGTGAATAAAGATAAATGGAGAAGAAAAAGAAAAGGGGGGAGAATCTGCTTCCTCAGTGCTTTAAAAGCTTATTCTAAAATATTATTGATTAGATCCTGCCAGGTTTTGAAAACTTTCTGCACAGATCCTCTAAGTGCGAATTTGATTTTTTCAAATTTCAAATAAAAAATAACATCAGTTACCCACTAACTTAAAAGAGGAGAGTTAGGATTCTTCCAATTTAGCAAAATAAGTCTGTGTGCCAATAGTGTAGTGAAGGTGATCACAGTTTGTTTGTCCTTCTCCGCTTTAAGCCCATCTGGGAGCCCACCAAACACAGCTGTTAATGGGTTAGGAGGGACTGTGACACCAAGGCTGTCTGAAAGGCATTTAAAGATTTTTGTCCAGAATGATGTCAATTTGGTGCAGGCCCAAAACATGTGACCCAGTGAGGCTGGGACTTGATTGCAGCATTCGCAGGTTGGATCTAGCCTTGGAAACATTTTGGACAGTTTTAAATGAGACAGATGTGCTCGATATATAATTTAGAGTTGAGTAATTGTATGCTTTGTGCATATGGAGCTCAAGTGAATTCTCTGCATTGCTACCTTCCACTCATTTTCTGAGATGTTGAGTGAGAGATCTTTTTCCCATTGTCCTCTTGGATCTTTGAAAGGGCGGGACTGTAAAATGGTTTTATATATTGCAGAAATGCCCTTTGGGTCTTTGAAACTGATCAATATTTTTTCCAGCATAGAGGGAGGTGGGAGGTGAGGAAAATTGGGCAGATTTTGTTTAACAAAGTTCCTAATTTAAAGGTAGTGAAAAAAATGTGTTGCTGGAAAGTTACATTTAGAAAGTAATTGTTCGTAGGATGCAAAGACGTTGTCTATGTACAGATCTCTAAGTGATTTAATCGCAAATGTTTTCCAGACATTAAAAACTGCATATGTTTGCGAGGGTTGAAAAAGGTGGTTCTCGTGCAGAGGTGCCACAGATAAAAGCTTCTTTATTTTAAAATGCTTCCTACATTGGTTCCATATTCTGAGTGAGTGAAGCACTATTGGGTTATTAGTATATTGGTGATAACTTGCATTTATTGGGGCACAAAGTAGGGAATATAAAGAGGAACTGCAGGATTTTATTTTTATTGCAGACCAAGCCTGTATCTGTTCATCTATTTGTGTCCATGTCCAGGTTTTTATCGTTTGTATGTTTGCTGCCCAGTAGTAAAATTGAAAGTTAGGTAGAGCCATGCCACCTTCTGCCTTTAACTTTTGTACGGCCGCTCTTTGGATACGTGGATGTTTTGAATTCCAAATAAATGTGGTTTTGGTTGAATTTAATTTCTTAAAGAATGATTTGTTGATGTATATTGAAATATTTTAAAATAAAAAGAGAAGCTTAGGAAGGATATTCATCTTAACAATGTTAATTCTTCCAACTAATGTGAGATGAAGGGTTGACCATCTATGCAAGTCTTGGTTGATTTTTTCCATACAGATGGCAACATTTTGTTGATAAAGAGCTTTATGTTTACTTGTGATGTTTACCCCTAGGTATTTAAACTGATCTGCAATGATAAAAGGGAAGGTGTCCAATCTAATATTGTGTGCTTAAGAATTCACTGGAAACAGCACACTTTTATTCAAATTAATTCCGAGACCAGAAATATTTTGAAATTCTGTTAATGCTGTTAAGACTGCAGGCACAGTATTTTCTGGGTCTAAAATAAACAGTACCATATCATCTGCATATAGAGAAATCCCCTTTATCTGATCAGCATTTCGAAAGTGAAAAGCCAGTGGCTCAATAGCGATTGTGAAAAGTAGTGGTGACAATGGGCATCCTTGTCTGGTACCACATTCTAGTCTGAAGTAGTCTGAATTAATGTTGTTAATACAAACTGAAGCTTCTGGATTTTGTCTCCGTTTGTGTTGGTGATTGCTGGGATTGCATTGCAAACTTTTTGCTTGTGGATTTGTTGAGCTAAAAGCTTATTAGCTATCTCTCCATGTTCATAGTAATGATCTCTTGGTTTAAAAATTAATTGTTCAGTTTTTTTAGTTATCAAGAGGTTGAGTTCTGAATGCAGAGTCTGACTTTTCCTATGAAGAGCCTCACTTGGGCACCTGGCATGTTCTTGATCTATTCTAGTAATTTCACTGGTTAGCTTTGATACCTGCTTGGTTTCCAATTTATTTCTGTGGGAAAGATATGAGATAATCTGGCCTCTTAAGAAGGCCTTCAGGGTTTCCCAGAGTATTCCTGTAGAGACCTCTGAGGATATATTTGTCTCTAGAAAAAAACTGATTTGTTTTGATATAAATTCTGTAAAGTTCTTCTCTGCTAATAAAAGTGGGTTAAGACGCCAACTGCAAGATGAGTATTTGGGGCATAATGATTTTATCTCCAAGATCAGAGGGGCATGGTCGGAAATAACAATAGCGTCGTACTTGCAGGATTTAATCGTAGGCATAAAAACATTATTTAGATTGGATGGAGTGACTGTGGTAGGAAAGAAACCATTTATCTGTCTGTGGTAGTTCTTGCCTTTAGACACCGGTCGCGTTTCTTTGATGATAATATCTGAAAGATATGGTTACCTGAGTGAGAGTGGTCTTTTCCTATATTTGTGGTACATTCCTGACCTGTGATGTATATAGGGCTTGAATGGAGTGCAGTTTCAAGCCTGCAATTATTTATGTAGTCTGAATAAATAGCTGCAGTTTATGTTTCGAATGAACTGATGCACTGCCATACCAGACTGTTATTGAGGAAGTGAAGGTGCTTTCAACTTCTTCTTCTTTCAGCTGCTCCCGTTAGGGGTTGCCACAGCGAATCTTTTTTTTCCATATCTTTCTTTCCTCTGTATCTTGTTTTGTTACACCCATCACCTACATGTCCTCTCTCACCTCATCCATAAACCTTTTCTTAGGCCTTCCTCTTTTCCTCTTCCCTGGCAGCTCTATCCTTAACATCCTTCTTCCAATTGTGGAAGATGCCTGGGGCGACGACCTGGCCGGGACCCCTTGGAGGACTGGAAGAGGGCATGCACCCATCTCAGACCACGTGGGGGCAGCCACCCTGGTTGCTATAGGGACCACAGGTACAGAGCTTTGAAGCTCAACCCTGTAGGGGCCCGTGGTCACCGCCAGGGGGTGCCCCGGTGCCTGGAGAGCCCTGGACTTCAGCACTTCCGCCACACCAGTTTAATGCAGAAATTAAATCCATAAATGGGATCCTTGGCCTAAGTAGTTGGAGAATATAAATGCAGCAAGATGTAGTGGAGACAAATGTTCACTGCATCCTTAACTGATCGTTGGCACAGTAAATGTGGTAGAAATAAAGATTTTAATTAAAGAAAGAAACTTATCTACAATGTTCTAGGAAAAGCAGCTTTTACCTACAAGTGTAAAGAACTTGAGAGTTTTGCTCAATGTTAGTCAGTATTGCAATACCTCATCTGTAATTGTTAAAACTTACTTATGGATACCAAAAATAATGTCTTATGAGGTGTTAGGCCTGTTTCGTAGAGGGTAACCCTGATCAATTATTAATGCTAGCAGCAACACAGATGGTCATTTTATCCAGTCTCTGCTTGTATCTTGGCCTATTTGTTTTAACAGTCAAAGAAAATCCTAAAGGTGTGTATTATCATAGTATTTCCCTCCACTTACCCTATTTTCTTCAAGGGTAAGTGTACTCGTCAGGTTCGTTAATGGGTTGGTCTACTGTTGCACCTTAAGATTATCACACGCACACATCATATACTGTACACATACACACAGACCCTAACCACCACTAGTGCCCCATGAATGACACACACAGCTTGTTAACCTCTAGCACTTTAAACCTCACAAGTGCCTTAGGAATAACACAGCCTGTCATTCTCTCAACACTTCAAGAGTCTTACTTCTTATCGGCACAAACAACATACAATGTTTTAAAGATATCTCAGACCTAAATATTACTTTTGGCCTTCGAGAATACATTTAAACATACAAAGGCTCAGCATCCTTGACTATAGGTCATTTATCAGCCAAGAATGCTTTACTTTACGTACTGCTCCCTACTATTGAGTGGAGCTCTCACCTTCAACCCTCAATAAACCTCGCAGCACAGAGGTAATTGCAAACGTCCGGCTACACCAGGTGCTCAAAGAAATCTACCTTATTACTTCAATCACTCTAGCCATTAAGACAAAGCATAGAAAGATAAAAGCAGCATGGTATTTATTACAGGAATAGTAATACTAGTAGAACAAAGAATAATAGAAAGTAGGAATGATAGTAAAGTCTGGATATATATATATAGTCTTTAGAAAAAGCTTGCAAAAAAGTAAAGATGACAAGAATAAATGTCGCAGGCGGCTTGTGATCTAGCACTCGTAGTTGTTCATTAGATGCTTTTCTGAAGATTAGATGGAAACGGACGCATGTTGCTGGCGCCCTCTTCTGACGTCGCTCTGTTCCCTTCTCCTGACGTCTTCATCCCTTCTTCTTCCTCCCTCCTATGGCGCTCTTCAGACGAGGCATATTTATTATAAAATTCTACCAGGGAGTTTTGCAGGATGTGATTATTAGATATTCTGATTGGCTGGCTGTCAATATGATGAATGAATTCACTGTCCTTTTTCCCAAACAATAAAACTTTTTTGATGTTGCTTAATACCTACTGGCATGTCTTCCTTTCCCAGGCTATACACAAATTTAACTACTTGTTGTCCCAGATGTCCATCCTTTTTCAGGTTAGAAAGTAATTGATAGCCTGAGGTATTGCCATGTCTTCCTCTTTTGCTTGAACAGCTGTTTTAAAAGTGAGGTACAACTGGGAAGAGGATTTGCTTTGATGTGTCCTGAATTTAGTTAATCTGTTGTTGTGTCTTGAACAAAATATAATGAAAATATAAAACAAAATGTACAGATTTTGTACCTCGCAACAAGGTGGTAAACACAATGTTCAACTTTCCCTTCAGTTTGTCTGTTATATTCAAAATAAACTCTTAAATGAAAATTTTTCCTCTACAGTTATATCCAGCTTGGCTGTTGTTGCAAACTCCACTCAACTGAAAACATGTCCATCATAACAAGTAAATCTTCACAATATAAAAATAAACTCCATCTTGATATATACAGTACCAAGGGAAAAAGGCACCAAATTGTCTCAAAATATCCATAGTATTGACACATAGCCTTTGTTGTTATGAAAATAACTTTGCAAACTAAAAATCAACCTTTCAACCCTTAGAGGGAATGTGGAGTGAAAGAGTTTCATTGACTGAAAACTACGAGACCAGACCCATTAATTTTACAATTGATAAGAGCTGAATTTTATAACTCACTTTACAGAGAACACAAATACATCCAAGGGCATCATGTATAAATGGTGCCTATACACAAAAATGTTGTGTACGCCAGTGTTCACGCTAACTTTGAGATGTATAAAAACTAAACTTGGCATATAGCCATGCACATTTTCACAGCAGCCTCAGACCACGCACACGCAAGTTTCTGCTCAGTTTTGCAAACTAATGGCACCCAGTGTCAAAGAAGTGCTACTGCTTCTGTGTGGTCTCCCTGTTTTTCAGATTTGCATTAATGATGCGGGATTTATCAAATACACCGAAATTAATTGCATACCTTTTACAAATTTAATTCACTTGAGTGTAATCATTCTGTAACAATATAATGGTGCACGGAATGGCCAAACTACCAAAGCTGCTTTAGAGTTGTTAGAAGACATTGCAAATGGAAGAATTAGAAGAGAGTGCATATTTAGAGATGATGATGATGACTGGCTTCTAAGTCAATTTCAGTTTCTATAAGCCATCCTCCTGGAGCTGTGTGCTGAACTGGCACCAGCTTTACAAAGGCAGTCCCATTAACTATTTTAAAGGCCATTTAGATCAGCAGAAATTATCTTTAAACACATTTATTAATATCTCTTAATATGTTACCTAAAAGCTAAAAGTTTCTTTACACTTTACCAGTTATGCTTCAGTGTCTTGAATGTTTCATTAGAGCATCAAAATACAGAAATAAAACAAAACCTTCCATCAGCTATGTAGTCATTAAAACATTAACATTCTACTTCACATTTAAAATATATAAATTACTTATAACACAAGAAGGGGATAGGAAAAGAAATCAATATATCGCATTATATCAGATGCCTTATAATTGAAAATTTATTTGTATTTAAAAGGCTCTCAGGGTGGTTAGTGTACCATGCTATTGGATAGACTAAGATAAAATGTATTTATGGTTAATAAACATTGATTTCTTTTACGCATAACATCTTATTAAGGCTCATTTTTCTTGCACACTGTTTCATTGGTATCTTCTGAAATGTTCCTTGGATCTTTTCCAGAGTACTGATTCTGTAGACAAAGCACATGCTATCTTTTTTGTTAGTTAACCCCCTTTTGTGCAGCATATCTTAATATGGAACTCTACCTAGACTGGAGGCAAGTGCTCTTCACCAGCTTCCTTGCTGCCCTAGTGAATATGTCTCCATTTACTTTAAATTTAATATAAAATAACCAAATGAACTTCCTTTTATTGGAGTATGGCCAGTAATCAAAAGGAAGGTGGTGTACACATTATTTACAGACTTTTTCAATGCATCTAATCTTATCATTTTCAGTTTGATTTCAGAGTTCTTTTAATTTAAACACCATTTAAACCCATTTTTATGCATAGTCTTATAAATAACTTAATTCTTTCAAACAACATCACATATTTTCACACATTGTCTTTAACCAATTATATTCCCAAACACACTTAAACTTGGTTTAATACACTTTGATCACAGATCTCCTTTACATACTGCAAAACAAGCTTAAGGTCACTTAAACTGTCTTATAACACATTTAAACTTACTCAAGTTTGTATTATTATTATTATTTAGCATCTACTATTTAAAGCATTTATCTACTTTTTCCTTTCATGCTTACATTTATTTCACTCCACACAGAGAATGTGCAAGCCTGAACAATTCATTTCCTATTGGCAGGCAGTTGTGCTAATTACTGTGCCACCATATCACCCTTCCTTAAGTTACCTAACAACTCATGTAAAGCATTTAAAACAATATCCACTATACATACTGTATATATATATATATATATATATATATATATTGTCACAGATGACCGGGGACACTGCCCGGCCGGGACGCCTGGATAGTCCCCGAGTTGGACAATACTTCTCCTCGGCCATGAGAGGGCAGCCACCTGGGGCTATTTGGGGGCCACAGGGACGGAGCTGGGACGCTCTGTATGAAAGGACGTGGCCACCGCCAGGGGGCCCCCAGACAAGTAGAAAAGCCTGGATGGCAGCACTTCCGCCACACCAGGAAGTGCTGCTGGAAATAATTACGAGGACACCTGGAGTGCTTCCAGGTGCTTTCCTGACACTTCCGCCACAGCAGGAAGTGACGTCAAGGGGAGCACCTGGGGCTCATCCGGGTCATAATAAAAGGGGAAACCTCCCTCCAGTAGACGAGCCAGAGTTGGGAGGAAGGAGACGAAGCTTGTGAGGAGGAGAGAGGAGGTCAAAAGAGAGAAAGAAGAAGAAGAAGAAGAAGACGACAGTGGAGAGAGTTGGTGACTGAAGGCATTGTGGTGTGAAAAAATATAAATAAAGAAGTGTGTTTTGGACATTCTGGTGTCGGTCTGCCTGTGTCTGGGGGTATGCGTTCCACTATATATATATATATATATATATATATATATATATGCACTTTCACATTTAGAACCTATTTAATAAGTCAGGTGACACACATACACATTCTGCACATTCTAAAAGCATCACACTATATTCAGTATCACACACCTATCAACAGCATTTTCATTTTTGAAAGAAATTGTCTCCTTTTGTATTGTAATTATCAAAAGAACATTTTTCCTTAAGACTTGATCAGGGTCTGAAGGAAAGATGTTTTACACATTTATAAATATGTATAAGCAAAAAATGGAGACTTTTACCAAATATTACACATATTCAAAAACTCATATTTTAACACAGAGCTCTGGAAATTTATATCACATATTTCTAATTTTGTGTGAGCGATATATTTTCTTTCAATTCACTACACGTTAAGAAATCTATTTACTTACACACTGTGCTTGGCACAAAAGAAAACCGAAAGACACAGACTCTACAGAAGAACGGGTTAACTGCCTTCACATTTACCCTCCACTTTCACTCACTGCCTCTGATAATGTAAACTTTGATCGCTGCTATGAGTTCTAATCTCAGCCACAGAGAGAACACACCATCACTACACATGAAGCATAAACCTTACAAATCTATACTAATAACAAAAATCTTACCTTTTAATCTAAGTCCCATTCTTCTTACTAGTTGCATTTTCCACGTACTGCGTAAATTGTTCACTCAACAATTGCTATACAATTATCTTATTCTACTTTTAACTCTGTTCAACCTGTGGGATTCCCCCCTCCCACGGGTTTCAATCTCTTAACACATTTCCAGTGGGATCCTTCTTGTGGGACTCTCCATCCCACTATGCGCGTGTAGTGTCCTTCACTTAAACCTCCAACGAAGGGGCATGCCGTCCCATTGGTCCCCTTATCTCCACAAGTTCCTATTCTAATGACCAATTTCTGTTCAAAACAGGACTTTCACCCAGCTATTGTATAGCATCACTCTCTACTGAGACCTCTTACCAAACACAGAGTGAAATCTAGGTGACTTCCTCCAGACAGCAACCCAAAATAATCCTCCATGTGACGAGGAGCCACTCGACACTTACTCACTGGCAGACTCTGATATTCTCAGCAAATCGCCAAACGGCATAAGCTCTCTCTGGTGAGCAAGAGGTCTCACTGGAATCTCTTTACTTTCTCTTCCTTTGGGTGATCTGTTAATTCAGCCCTCTTTTCATGAACCTGCAGGAGTTGAACCCACAATGCTCACCTGCAGCGTACGAGATGCAGCCTCACAATTCACTACCAACTCACAACTCACCTCAAAACCTCTTTGTCTTGACTCCACCAGGACTTGAACCTGGAACAGAGGAGACCTCTTCCTTCTAACACCACAGGCAAACTAATCAAGCCATAGTCTCCAATCCCTAACCTAACTACACTAACTCTGGACACAAAACACTCCTATTCTAATGGTTTGGGGTCAAACCCAGTGCCTTATCCCCAAAACAACAAATTTTCTCCTGCCTTTATCAGAAATAAACTTGATGCATTAGGATTAAAAGTTAAGACGGAAGTAAAATACTTAGGGGTAATTGTTGACTGTAACCTGAATTTTAAATCGCATATTCATCAGACCACTAGGACAGCATTTTTTCACTTAAGAAACATAGCAAAAGTTAGACCTCTTATATCATTGAAAGATGCTGAGAAATTAGTTCACACGTTTGTTTTCAGTAGACTAGATTACTGTAACGCACTCCTCTCAGGACTACCCAAAAAAGACATAAATCACTTGCAACGAGTGCAGAATGCAGCTGCTAGAATGCTAACTAGGAAAAGAAAATCCGAGCACATTTCTCCAGTTTTGATGTCACTACACTGGTTACCTGTGTCATTCAGGATTGACTTTAAAATTCTGCTTATGGTTTATAAAGCCTTAAATAATCTCGCTCCATCTATACTCCAAATCGTAACCTTAGATCCTCAAATGAGTGTCTCCTTATAATTCCAAAAGCTAAACTTAAAAGAAGTGGTGAGGCGGCCTTCTGCTGTTATGCACCTAAAATCTGGAATAGCCTGCCAATAGGAATTCACCAGGCTAATACAGTAGAGCACTTTAAAACACTGCTCAAAACACATTACTTTAACATGGCCTTTTTATAACTTCACTTTAATTTAATCCTGATACTCTGTATGTTCAATTCATCATAATAACTATTCATAGTGGCTCCAAAATCCGTACTGACCCCTACTCTCTATTCTGTTTCTTTTTCTGGTTTCTTTGTGGTGGCGGCCTGCGCCACCACCACCTACTCAAAGCTTCATGAAGCTCCAACATTGATGGACTGAAAGCCGGAAGTCTACGTGACCATCATCATCAAGTCCTTCCATGAAAACCCTAAATACAAAGAGGACTTTTTGATTTATGTTCGGTAGATTGCCCAGAGGGGACTGGGCGGTCTCTTGGTCTGGAATCCCTACAGATTTTATTTTTTTTCTCCAGCCTCTGGAGTTTTTTTTTTTTGTTTTTTCTCTCCACCCTGGCCATCGGACCTTACTTATTCTATGTTAATTAATGTTGACTTATGTTTATTTTTTATTGTGTCTTCTATTTTTCTGTTCTTCATTTTGTAAAGCACTTTGAGCTACATTTTTTTGTATGAAAATGTGCTATATAAATAAATGTTGTTGTTGTTGCCTGTCACAGGTTTGATGGTTGCGTCCTCAGAAGGATTTGGACCATCCCTTGTTCAGGTGCCAAAACTGGAAATCAACATATTAATTAAAAAAAGAAACTTATCCTCTACCGGGACACGCTTGATAAAACCTGAATTAATGCTTACATATTATACTCTTGATTGGTTAAAAGACATGAGGTGTTTGGGCATACAGCACAACCAGCCTAAAATAAAAGTCTTTCTTCATTTTACAGTATCCTTGTTCTTCAATAGATAGATAGATAGATTAATCCCAAGGGGAAATTCACATAATCCAGCAGCAGTATACTGATACAAAAAAAAAAAAAATTTAAATTAAAGAGTAATAAAAATGCTTGTAAAAACAGACAATAACTTTATTCAATGAAACAACATTAAATCTGCCAGTTTATTGAACCATTCTCTTGGATCATTCTGTTTCTTTACTTGACCATTTCAGTATTCTCTTCATAACATTAAAAACAAATGTTTATATATTCAACTTGGACTACGAACCAAAATCTTTAATTACTGTTACCTCTAAATTATTCTCTCACATAACCAAACTGTTACCCAAGATAATAACTGAAATCTGGGAATTTATTCTCAGCAGTCAAGACCTAATCGGCTAAAAGCTGTGCTACAAAGAGCTATTTGATTGGGGTGGCACATAAACTCCTATTAGAATGACACATGCAAAATCTCTTAAAAGGTAAAGTCACAGTGCACTTATGTACACTTACACACATATAATTTATTTTGAACAAAGGTGTTAAAAAAAGGACATCAAATTTGTTAGGAAGCTTTATGATTCAGTCCTACCTACTTAAATCTTCTAACTCACGGGTGTCAAACTCTAGTCCTTGGAGGGCCATAGTGGCTGCAGGTTTTCATTCTGACCACCTTCTTAGTTAATGACCAGTTATGCTGCTAATTAACTTCTTTTGCCTTAATTTTAATTAACTTGACTCAGGCCCTTTAGTTGTTTTTTTTTCCTTAATGAGCAGCCAAACAATAATGAGACACAAAATAAGCTGCCACATGACCAGCTCACCGGTGCCCGTCACACAATATCTGAAAATAAAGAAAGGTGAAGTTCTCAGTTAGGTTGATCTCAAGTTACCAAAACATATTGATGGTGTTCTTAGGAAAAACAGAAAATCAACAGTTTTGGAAATGTCTGCTGTGGCAGAATGAGAGCAGCAATGAGCCATGGAATTAAATAAAGAGTTTAATAGCATGAATTGGCTTCTCATTAAGAAACTGGTTGGAGTGAAATTGGCTGGACTGTGACATTCCAATTTAGCTGGTCATCGGTTGGCTCATTTCACATCTCAATTCTGTTTGGCTGCCATTTAATGAAGAAACAAATCAATTCCGAACACTGAATCCTTAAAAACAGGTCTATTAAAATGAAAGGAAAAGAAGTTAATTATAAGTGAAAACTGCTTGTTGATTAGGAAAAGGGTTAGAATGAAAACCTGCAGTCACTACGGCCCTCCAGGCCTGGAGTTTGACACCCCTGTTTTAACTGTATTCAGGTTGCTTAACCTGTGACCTCTCCATACTGCAGATGCAATGAAGTATTTATACTCTGCAGAAATGACTCATTGGCCACTTTGAATAAAGCTGTCAAATATTCCAAAACAACAGAACAGTACTGTAGTGTTTAATAAACTTCCAGAATTATGGCAGAGAATCTTGAAATTCACAGGGTCTCATAATTGTCACGCCAGTGTTGTTTTGAGACTTGTTTAATTCCCAATGTCGTTTTTAATGTGATAATTGCCATATTCTAGGCTTTGAATGGCGCAAATATATCCTTAAATCTCGACTCAATACCGTTTAAGAAAGCAAAAAATGAATAGGAATCGATGATCGATTGTGAAATGTATTTCTAAAGTTATTTGGAAAATGAATGTAGTTACGTCTGTGATTAATATTGAGAATAAAGTGGAAATGTCGAGAATAAAGTCAACATGTCGACTTTAATCTCGACGTAAATGTCGAGAATAAAGTGGAAATGTCGACTTTAATCTCGACATTTAGATTTTTTTTTCTTCACTGTGTCTGTATTTTTTTTTTCACCGTGGCCCTAATACGCTTCCGTATAATACGGCTGTCAGCGGATACTAAAATCAGCACACTGCCTCCAACAACGGGGTCGAAATGACTCGTACTGTTCAAACTACGCCGCAAGCACCGTCCGAGCAGACCTTAAACGTCTTCGCCCTTCTTGTTTCCACGACTTAAAAACTTGCGTATTCAGGCGACAACAAATCTGCTACGGTGTTGGTGTGTGTATGTGTGAGGCTATCTTTCGGTAGATGTACGCAGAACCACGACATTCCACGGCCGCACAACTAGACATCCATAGCTGATTTTTTAAAATCCAGCTGCGCCGCTGCGCTGCGAGTAATCCGGGTAGCTGGAGCTGTCACGTGTCCTGTCACATGCTGGCTTCGTAAACAGAGCGACGAAAAACGAACACAAGTTGTGCTGAAAAGTGTAGCTGTACTGGAGTAGTGACGCTGATATGTAGTGTGTGTCGAGTATTATTTGTTATCTCTTTACCAGTATTCGGTTGCGACTGGGTCAGACTGTATTCTCTGAGAGATCTGTGAAGTGTCAAAGGTAAGAGGCATCTTTTTATCCTTGTTGTTGTGTCAGTTTCCTGATGCAGATAATTTGGACCAAAGGATCTTCAAATGTTTTAAGTTCGCTACAGTGTTTATGAGGCCAAAGTTACTTATTTTCAGCTTGACCAATACTTAGTAAAGAGCATATTCCGCGTTTTCATAATATGTGAATTGTACAGTCACCCATCACGATTTAATACCTTGTTGTCTCATAGAAGCTCCACGTCACCCTGTGCTGTATATATTGGGAGTGTGCCAGGTTTGCCAGTGAACCTGACAGGTTTACCTATTTTGGCTTGGGCAGATCTCCGCTGCGGTTTCATATCGTGATTCCTCTTGTCAGCAAATTGAAATTTAAAAGTGACCCATCGCGAATAACATTTTAGATTGCCAGTTAAGTATCACAGTTAGATCAGTACTAGGGATATAGGAGCATGCCAAGTGTGCTGCTAAACTGAAAGTTTCACATGCAATCACAATGCGAAGAATTTCTTTCAAAATATTGATCAATCTTAACGACGGATACAAGCGCGTGCGTAAAATTATTTTGTTTACATTTACTCTTTGCTGGTTTTGTATTTTCTTACATTTTTTGTAAAGTATATTTCAATTATTAAAAAATAAACTAAAAAACAAAATAACTTGTCACCCACATTGGAGCTACACTGATATCTTACGCGGGGTTCTTTTGCAATATCATTCTTGCTTTGTCAAAAAATAAATGTGTAAGTAGAAGTCAAAGCAACTTGGCTCGGAATTAGGCATTAGTGTCATAGTTCTGTGAGAAGTATTTGAGCCCTTCCCGAGATCACTAGCATTGCAAATATTTCCCAGCAAATGCTTTCAGACCACAATACACTGTTTGGAAAAGGGCAACTAAGGGAAAAAAAATCTTTTTTTTTTTTTTTTTTTTTACTTTATTTATCTAATGAGCAAAGTTATCTAATGCAAGCTAGCACTGTGTGAAAAAAAGTTTCATCTAGTTAAACCAATTCAATTAAAGAGATAATTATAGTCAGTTGATTGAATATAACCAGGTTTGAGTATAAACTGATTTACAGTCCCTTACCATCAGAGTCAAATTACCAGTACAGTACAAGGATTCAACAAGCGGAAGAAATTAGAAAAAAGTTTTTGATATCTATCGGTGTACAAAGGACTACCAAGCCATTTTAGGGGCTCTGATATGCCACCAAACCCCATAGAGAACCATAATTGCCAAACAGAAAACACTTGGAACAGTAATGAATCTTCCCAAGAGCAGCCAGCGTGCTAAAATTACTCTCAACAGCACAACATACAAGCTAAAGAAAATTGCAAGGGATCCTTAAAAAATCCAAAGAATTACACGATTTTGTTTCCACAGCAAAGTCACAGTTCATGGCTCGATAATCAGAAAAGACACTGGGCAGACTTCATTGGCCAAGGTGGTAATCACTAATGACCAAGACGTCCCACTTTTGTCTCATCTGTCCATAGTACATTTTCACAAAATGCTTGAAGATCATTCAGGTTCTTTCTGGCCAATAAGCACCTGAATGACCTTCAAATCAGTTGTGAGAATATTCTAGGGGCAGATGAGACAAAATGGAACTTCCCAGATGACAGGCATCATCAGAACATTATAAAGACAGTTAATTAAATGTGAAGGTGTTAGTATGGTGGTTTGGGAATGCATTGCTGGCACAAGACCTGAACCATTTAACTGTAAATGAAATACTCACACATTCTGCTGTACAGCAGAAAATTCTTAAGGAGAATGTCTGGTCATCTGACCATCAGCTGAAGCAGATATAAATAATGATACAAAAGCAAGTCCACAACACAGTAGCTGAAAGGGGAGAAGATTCACGTTTTGGATAGGCCTTGTCAAACAAAGCCTGCACTTTAGCCTAATAGAGATATTGTAGCACGGCCTGAAATGAGTAGTTCTTCCTCAAAAACCTAGCAGTGTTTCTGATTTAAAGCAGGTCAACAAGAAAGAGGACTAAAACTGCTCCACAACATTGTAAAAGATAGACATTAATTTACAAGATGGATTTTGTTGCATTAATCGTCACTAAAGGTGGCATAAGGCATAAGCAGTTATAAAGGGTAAGGAGTGAGGCTTTGGGAGGGGCCGTCCTTGTGGTCCTCAAACCCACAAAATGTCAAAGAAGCTAAGGTTTTAATTACAACTTAAAGCAATAACAAAAGGATACAACATATGGGGCACAAAGGCAAAATAATAAGACATTTCACACCTCCCCTCCGTCTAGACTTTCTGTGTCTCTAACTTCTTGCACCTGTCCTCCTCCTCTTCTTCTTCTTCTTCCTGCCAATTGAACTTTTATCCAATTTTCTGCCAATGATAAATTCACTGGAACAATTGGCATGGGTCTCTTTTAAATCAGATCACTGAAGTACTTACAACATCACTTCCCATCTTCTGTGAAGCATTTATGGGCCAAACCTAGCCCTACAAAACGTCTATGGTCATCTGCCCAGATCTCCCAGGTATCTCTGCGAGACTGGTGGTCCATCTTTCACAAGAGGACCAGACAACCTTTCAGGGGCTCAATAGCAGTCTGTTGCGTCCAGCACTTACAAAGGCAGGGAATGCCTAGTTTTTTTTTTTTTTTATTGTACATATACCCCCACTGTCCTTTCATTATCCTTACATCCACTGAATAAGTCATGGCAATATCTTGACTGCATCTCCTTCAAGCATCCCATCCGGGGTAGGTTAAGACTGGCCTCCTGCCTGGGTAGTGTTCCAGCACCTTCTGATACAGGCATTCATTTTTCATGTAGTGCCTAACTGGATATTCATTCCATTTATAACATAAATCACTTAGGCTCCCATTAGCTAATGTTCAGTTTTTATTTAATATCTGATAATCTGTCAGACATTTGTAATAAAAGAAGGAAGTAGGAAGGGCAAGCAAATTCTTTAGATAAATTAGGTGTTGCTTTTCTGTTTTGTTTTTATGGGTTTTTTTTTCACCTGCTTGTTATTCCCAATTCAACCAAAATGTCCAAGTCAAGATCTGAATGTTGCCAAATCACAGCTTGGGAACGCATTCCATGAATATATTACTCTGTTTGGGAAGAAATGTTTTATTTTCCAATGTCATTAGCTGTCATCTACCCAACTAATTCCATTCATACCTGTAAACTCTTCTGTCCTGTTACCTCTCAATTTCCTTTTGCTTAAAGTGAAACATTTAGTAACTTAAAAAATTCCTTATAACTTGTGTGGAATTCTTGGAATTAGTCTAGCTCAACCAAAACTGCTCACTGTTTTTGCAGATCACGCATCACAGATACCCCGTACAGCTTACTGCTGTTCTTCATTAAAAAAAGACAATTATATCGATGATAATGTAAGCTGTTCATACTAAAAAATATAGGCTACTCCTGTAAATCATTAGATGATGTGATTAAAAACAAAAAATCCCACAACATCACATTGCATGATCTGGAGTGAAACTGAGTGGAGAGATTTAAATTTATTTTTTTTTATTCAAAATGGAAGGTTAATCTAAATTGAGCTGTCATGTGCCCCATTGAGGAATATTAATTCCAGCCTTGTAAGTAATACCTGTACTGTAATACTTCCAGATCCTTAAAATTGAATTAAGTGGGTTTGAAATGAATGGAATAAGCATTCGGCTACATCTGAAAATTGGTTATGAATTTGCAAGCTCCAGTGGAAATGGCTGAAGTGCACTAGCACATTTTTCATGCCTGCAGAAAAATACTTACTAGTGTATAGATAATAATTTGGCTAATCTGAAGTCCCTTCTTTCTCCACAGATGAAGTGCTTGCTGGTGGTCACTGAGAGTGCTGAGATACTGTTCTATTGGACTGATGCAGCCTTTGAAAAGAACTTACGAGAACAGTATGGAGCAGTGGAAAATAATGGAGATAAAGTGAGTTCATCTAAAGAGAAATGTTTTATTCTGTATGTGACTGTGTTTGAATATTACATAATGGGTCACTTTTAATCAGATGGATAATGTCTTCTCTGCCTGAAGTGGTATTTGTGAAACCTTTACAATGGCTTCCTATTGCAGTACACTCTGTGGAACAGATATCATCAGACCTTGACATTTTTTGAAGCTATGGTTGTTTGTTATATAATATTTTCCACTGTTTTATATAAAAAAAAGGTTACAATGTTTGTTTGTTCTGCAGGTAAAAATATATTTATTTTGTAGGTTTTACATCAACAGTAAACCTTATATATCTAAAAGATTTGTAATTATATGATTGTGTTTTTATTTCAGGACATGGATCTGTTGCTAGATAATTCTCAATAACATCCTAATGAAAAACATAGCAGTATAGCTGTAAAAAACATACTTTGTTTGGTGTTTGTTTTGCAATATTTTCATGTTCAGCTACATCTGACAAGTTATGCTAAGATAAAGTGGCATTTTCTTTAGTGAGTTTTTCTCAGTTATCATAAATTCCTGCATAGAAATAGTCTAGGACAAGAGTTCCCAAAGTGGTCGATATCAACCCCCAGGGTCAATTTGAACTTTCTAGGGGTCGATAGTTTCAATAAAAAAAATTGTGGGTCGACGACAGCAAAACTAGACCCCCTTACTACTGCTATGTGTTTGTTGCTTCAAAATATTTATGATTCCAATAGATGCCTAATTAAGAAGTAAAATAATTCAAAAAAACACTTTTTTGATAAAAACACATTACATACCAAACTTGCAAACGAAAAGGTAAAATGTGTCATTAAAAGAGTCACACGTAAGAATGCATGAAAATACACGTAGCACAAACATGTCTGTGCATTGTCTTATCAAACATATCAAAGCAAGTGCGGACATGAAAAACCGTTGCATATCTGCACTTGCTCGCAGTGGGACGAGATGACAGATATTCGATATTAGCAGAATCTATCAGTCTTGTACGGTCATGCTTTCATAAAACACTATAAATTGTTTGTTTGATGTGACATGTACTTATTTGTGATTTGAACTTTGTATATAATTATTTATTGAGGAGCAGTACTATGAAAAAGAAAATCAGAGGACACAGTTTATTTATTCGAGTTTGAACAAAAATTTTCTGTTTCAAGTAAGTACATACTTTATTGTGTTTTTTTTTTTTTTTTTTTTTTTTTTTATCACAGGGGCTGTCGAAATTGTTTGTTAATAAAAGTTTTTATTTCTTCAGATAATAATATGACTGAACCAAAAAAGAAATACAGTATAGCTTGGACTATTTGTACTTATTTTGAATTTACATATTTATTTCATAAATGTAAAAAAACTCTGCTCGTATTTTTTTGCTTTAATTTTCATTTCGATATTAAATGTTGCACAAGGTAATGCCATATTCCGTAGTCCTTTTATCTTTTTCAATCATTAATTACAAGTGATTAAAATGAAAAGTTTGATATCTAGTGAAATATTTAATATTGAGTACTTTACAAATGTATTCATTTGAGTAAGTAAAGTAAATGACTAGGGGGTTGACGGTTTTCAAAGTTTTTGGTAAAGGGGTCTGCGGCCGAAAAAAGTTTGGGAACTCTTGGTCCAGGACATAATAACCTATAAAGTAGGAGTTCTACAGATTGTAAAGCATACGTAGTCTATATTAAGTGGTGTTACTAGCAGTGGTCTTGTCTGTATTAGTGTAGTACAACATGTATAAGATTTATTGGTAACATTTGACTTGTCCATGCATATTACAGTTTAAAACGTTCTACCTCCAAACATGAGCATAATATAAATGAAAATATTTTGTCCCCTTTATTGCCACTATTACTGTATAATGCAAAAAATGTAAATTTTCCATTGGAATATCATTTGTGCCAGGCATTCTAAACTAACTGTTTGGAAATGTGCAGTTCAGCAAAAGTTGTATTGTGAAATTTAAATCATCTTTAAAAATGAGTCCATTTTGAAATAAAATCTGTAATATTAATAAAATGACGTTATATTTCATAATAATTGGATCAGCTAATTGAAGCAATGTGCATTCTGGTGTGTTATTTTAATAGGACCTCAATAAAAAGGTAAAACACACACACACATATAATATGCCTCATAATATATATGAGGTGAGAGATGATCTACTGCATCAGCTGATGTGAATCTATATTTCCTGAGAAAGAAGCCCTTTGATTCATATGGCAGAGATTTATGCTTTGATACTGTCCAGATTACATCCCACTGTTACAATTTGATCTTAATCTGATTTTTGTATTGTAAATGGGCATATCGTCACAGTATTTTTAAATCTACACATTTTTGTATGGTACCATTGATCATAGTCAAACCACCAGCAAAAACTGACATGTGAATGAAGTGTGTAGATGCCTATGTTTCAGATGAGGTAATGACTAGACATCGTTTAATTTATTCCAAGTATTAAGTAACACTTTCACATTTATTTGTTTTTATTTAGATTATAATTTAAAAGCATTTTCTATATCTTGATGATGGATTCAATACTTTCCCTAATTTGACTTATTAAAAATGTTTTTCTTTATGAATGAGCAAAATTCATTTTTCAGAAAATGTGCATAATGAGCAGGGAATGAGAACAGCATGTTAAAGCCACTTTAATCAAAATAAAATGTGAGCAATGATGTATCTTTTTTTGGGTGACACCCTTCAGACTGCTGACCATCTATCAATGTACAAAACTGCTTTATCCAAAATGTAGGTTTCGTAAGGAGTGCGACTTCTGTCAAGGCTAGTGAAATGGTAGTAATTGCCTAATGAGAATATTTTCTCACTGACTGGTCAATTGCTGGCATCTAGTCTGAAAGTACATCATAGTAACACTGGTCATCTTGGTTAAATACCTGATAACACTGTACAATGTAAAGGAAAGTCTGATACTTTTCAAGTCAAAGTTATTTTCTCACTGTCATGGTGTACATTAACTTGCCCAGGAGGAATTGTGTTCCAAAGTAAAACAGTTAATTAAAAAAAATGTGTTTATTAGTTAAAAATGGTGTCTGCTAGGTACAATGTATTTTTTTTTTAATTCTTTGTAAATTAAGGTGTATGCTTATTAAGCTATGTATAGTATAAATTACACCAAGTGAAAGAATACTGGAGGAGATGGTAACTCATATTTCTTCAAGAGAAGACTAAGATAAACCCAGTGTGCTGTACCTTTGTATCCAAAATGTAATAAATACATTAATTATATAAGCTACATATTTCTGTAACTGTTAATTTGGCACTGATGACTCTGGTACAATTTTGCACTTTGCTCCAATGCACAGAAAGAGTTTTTTTTAAATCCCTTCTTTTGTTATTGCCATAATTACAATTAAACATTTATGTACTGTATTTATTTTGGCCAGCTGTTTCAGTGCAATTTCTATGTATTATTTCTTTGCAGAGCTGTTCTTGATGATTGATTTCTTACTGCTAGACAATTTCTTGTCGCATCAAAAACAGACACAAGAAGGGCTGGCAGTGTGTGCATAAATCAGATCATTCATCTTTAAATTATTGATGACTGCTAGGTATCTTAGTAAGCAAATTACCACATTATTTTAACATGCACATTGTTAAACCACCAAAAGTCCTGTATTATTTAGTACTTTCACAAACAGAGGTTCTGTATTACACACAGATGTCTTCACTCAGAACAGTTCTTCTAAAAAATACACATTTTGCCTCAGACTTAGGAAGGGAAGGGATGAAGTGAGAGGCATTGGAGGCATTCAGTACAATTCTACACATTGCTCATTTAAAACATTCCTTTTCGGTTGGAGAGGTACAGCAGGATAATCTTCAGCCTTGTCCAGGTTTTTTTTTTACGTGATGGAGCTGTGTAGTCTGCCCCGTTGATGCAATCTGAATTGTCATAAAAAGTGTGTTTCTTGAAAAAAATGCCAGCTTCCCAGCAGCAGCTCAACTGTGGTTACAGAGGTATGTGTTGCTCTTCACAAAATTTCTTTCAGTTTCAAATAGCTGAGACAACTGTACTGGATTTAAAAATACATCTTCCCAAGTCATCCTGATTGTTTATTGAATGTGGTTTAGTTATAATTTAATCTCTGGAAAAATACCTAAATATCTTGCATAAACATATGACAGCTTTATGATTTTTACACTGATACAGTACATAGTATTCTTTTGGATCCACAAGTTGACAAAGAATCAAAATCTTTTAGCCCAGGCTTATTTTTTCTTATATATAAATTGTGTTAAAAAAATAAGAGTTCAACCACCACCCAAACCCTGGCATGTATATCCATCATAAGGTGAATATGCAGCAATGTTTGAAACAAAGCTAACAATTGTATTTGATAGACTAGTTGATCATGTTTGGCTAGCCTGTGTAATGAAACATTATTTTACTTCAGTGCACTAACTTGTAATAAAAGTGACAACTGCCAAGGATATTTAGCACACTAACTGACTATTTACTTATCCTTTCCGATGAAATACCGTGGTTATTGTTGTCTTGTCTTGATTTATATTTCCAGAGCCTTTTAGTCTTAAGGTGCTTGTGGAGGAACTAGTGCTACTATGGAAGACCAACTATGTTTTACATAGTGAACAAATATGTAGCTATTTTTTCAGTGTTTCTATTGATATATTCCCACAAAGAGGAGACTTTTGGATGATATTTGGAGAGACCTCCCACTGCAGCTGCCATCATGATTACCTACTCAAAAATTATACAGAGAACTCTTGCATGCCAGCAGGCAATTTGAAGGAGGATCAGGGATAATTAGTCAATTAAGAAAAAACAATTGAATTAATTTTTTTGCCTTTCATTAGTCTATAATATCAAATACTCATCATGGCAGCCCTGTTATATAAGACCATCGCTTGTGAAGATTTTGTTTACTTTAGGAAAATTTGCCTTTTGTTTTAACTGCAAAATCTAATGAACTCTTGCCTTTTCAGTTGAAAAAAACATCTGCTTCCTTTCAAATATTGAGTTAAACTTCAGTGACATTTTTTAATGTATTTTGTTACCGTTTTTCCACTACTTCAAAAGGAAGTAGTAAAATACTTGGGTGTTAACTTTTTTATTTCAGTATGGTTTTCTTTACCGTACACAAAGTGTTTAAAATAGTTTTCTTGTGTTACTTTTTATATTTTTATCTATTTTTTGTGCATTACATTATTTTAGGTAATTTAACCCATACAATAAGATGACCAATAAGTATACATTATTAAAAGGCTTAACTTGTCATAAATATATGGAAAATTGTATATGATCCATTTGAATGTAATGTGCAAACTCTGATGTTTTGTTCCTCTTTCCTTACTTTCCTGCAGTTGCCAGCTGTAGAAGATAGTATCAATACCCTCTTTGCACCTTTAATTATCTCCTGCAGCACTTTAATTGAGAAAATAAATGATATTTACACTTCCTTTGTCACAGAAAATGGGCACCATTACATCTTACATCAGGTAGGCAAAGCTTGTGGCTCTTTTTAAATTATAAATGAGAATCATATTAGCTGTAAAAAGTGTGAAGTGTTCTCTACAAATTTGTCAAAATGAAAATTCTTTTTCATTCTTTTTCTTTCATTCTTTCATTCTGTCTGACTAAAAACCGTGTGAGGCTTGAGTTTCTGGCAATTTTTGTTATGGTCAGTGGTTTTCTTCAGCCTCAGAAATTATTTATAGTTTTTGCCTTACCTCCTTATGAAATCTGGAAGAAAACACACTTGCATTTATTTGCTTTATCATATATAAATAAAGGTAATCGAAAATAACCAACTCAATGTTTTTAAACATTCTTTGGTTGTAAGCTGTTACAAAGACATGTAACCATGTTTCTTCAAATCTAAAAATGCTAGAAATGCACTAACTGGGATTTTTCTGATTCTAAATTGGTCAAACTTTTTTTTTTTTGTTTTTTTAAGCAAAACAGCAATATGATTTCCTTGTCACTATTTCAACATGTCACATACAGTTAGGTCCATAAATATTTGGACAGAGACAACTTTTTTCTAATTTTGGTTCTGTACATTACCACAATGAATTTTAAATGAAACAACTCAGATGCAGTTGAAGTGCAGACTTTCAGCTTTAATTCAGTGGGTTGAACAAAAAGATTGCATAAAAATGTGAGGCAACTAAAGAATTTTTTAACACAATCCCTTTATTATTATTTTGTCTCTGTCCAAATATTTATGGACCTAACTGTAAGTATTTATCAAGCTAAGTCTTGTTTTCTTTTGATAGGGCTGAATGCAGTATTTCAAGGTATAAATTAGGGTGGTTCTTTCTTGGTGACACCACACATAAAATAAATATCCATAGGTTAATAGCAGTTTGCACAGTGAATGGAACCACGCTTTAAGATGTAACTTATATATGAAATCGCATGAATTAATTGTATTTTTGTTATTTTTTTCAGTTTGGAGAATGCTTGTACATTGCTGTAAATGGGGATGGATCAGAAAGTGAGGATGACCTGAGGAGAAAGATATTTGTGTTGAAGAAACTCATGGAAGTGCAGTTTGGGATGGTGACCCTTAATAGCACCCTTTTAAAAAAGGAGTATGAGTTTTCAAGCTTATAAAAATGTGTTGTTTTATTCACATTTTAATATAAGTTGCAATGGGAATGGAAAACAGAATAGGGCAGAAAGAGAACAAGCAAGCCTGCTGTTGCCGGAGAGAAACTTTCGCAGATAGAATCTTACTTGGTCATTGGGCTGAGTGAGTTCCTCTTTAGCTTTAGTGGTTAAAAGGTCTGTGCTGTAATCCCAAGACCCTGAGTTTAAGTCCCATTGTTCCCATTTCAGGTACGGTTGTGTGCCTGGGTGGGAAAGGTGGGTACTTGATGAATTCCTGAGCAGTGACAAATGGTGGCCAGAATATGAAGGTAGTAGCATGTGGAGCAAGGTTGTGGGAGACCAAACCTACCACCCCCAGCATAAGAGGCACCCCCATAAGTAGAAGCTCGATATGCTACCTTATCAAAGGATGTTCTGCATTAGCTCCATTGGCTGAAAGGGCTATTCCGTAATGCAAAGACTAGGAGTTGGAAGTGCTGCTGCTGGCTCAAGGAGGACAAGCAGTTGAGAAGGAGGTGTTTGCTCTGAGCAAATTCCTGAGCTGAGACATCATTTATATTATCTGTAAAATTGTTTAACTTGTATATGAAGCATTAGTTAAATTGTAGTTTTTTGAATATGGAATACTGACTGTTAGGAATTTTTACTAAATTTGCTGTTGTTATTAAGACTTTGTTTATTGTTCTTGTCATAGGTTTATGGGGTATAAAAAGCCAGGAGGACCAATGTAAATGGCAAGCTGTCACAGCCAAGAAAAGCTAGAAAATAAAGTAGAGCTGCTGATTAATATTAACTTAACACGTGCAATTAACACATTTCTATGATTCATTTTTTTTAACGCAATTCCTAAATGCATTGATTTAATCCAGTTAATTTGACCACACTTCACACTTTGTTAATGAATCCAACTATTAATAGTATCAGTAATAATATTTTTTACTTATTTGGTTGACAGTTTTATCCAAGGCAACCTGCAACATTTGAGATACAATTGGTTACCTTTCTTTTGTAACTGGAGAACAAGCAGGTTAAGTGACATGCTTATGGTCACATAATGTCAGTAGCGGAGTGAACGAGTTTCATTTCCATAGTGCATTAACATTACAGATGGACAATCTGTGAGATTGTGATGAGCATCATTGCCATTATTCAGGATTCACACATTGACGGTAAAAAAGAAAGGGGGGAAAAAAAGTCACATTGCATAGTATAGTATAGTAAGTCCAGTAGAGTACATGCAGTGTAAATATTGCCATGGTGATGTCTGCTAATTCAAGTCTGCTCGTAGAAAAAGCTGTTGAGGTATAGGTCTGAATGGGAGACAGAATGTCAGTGGGTCAGCTGTGTACCTGACAACGAATTTGTTTGGCACCAGTCACTCATGGCTATATATCTACTCTGAAACAACACATTGCAGGTGCTAGCCATGTACAAAAAGCTAAAGAGCAGATGAGTGAAATTGCTCAATTCCTTACACCTCAGATTTCCTCCAAAGCAGACATGGTGTGTTGTTGTTGCTGTTTAATTAACTTTATATTGCCTACTGTAGCCTACCATTATAACCTACATAGCCTATTGTAATCGATAAAAAAGGCAATAATCAGTGCAAATTATGCTAATGGTTAAGATAGTTATATTTATTTTATAATTAATAAATGCAACATTCTATGATAATGTGCAGTTTAAAACATTTAAGTAAATAACTATCAGTCTATCCTGTATGATCCATAATCATGATACATATTTAAAAGTTTTTTTCAGTCTGTCCTTTGCTATTTAAAAGCCTAATCTGTGGACATTTTCAATCTAATTAATGACTCCTCCTCTCTAGGTAACAGCAATAGAGTTGAATTGTGTATATCAAACAGTTAAGCACAACCTGGGCTATAGCAGTTCTGATTGTGCACAAAGCTTAACCATGATTTTGTATTTCTGTTTCTTAATATTTGATTGTGTAATTGTTAGAGCTTTTGTTATTTTGTCTTGCAACAAAGCAGTTCACTCCATACATACTGGTTTTCCCAAATATTATAGCAAGACCTGGTGGTTGAAAGAAGGGGTTGCTAGTCACTGGGTGTTGTTTTTGTTACGCAGAACTGCTCAGTAAACTAACTGGAGTAACTTAATATGCATAGGTAGTGATTATTAAAGCTGTTTTGTATTCATAAATTAATCAGAGTTATTTCTGCTTTATAGAAAAATATTAATATGCTTGAAACAAATGCAATAAATTGAAATGCAATTCATTTTGATTAAAAATTTCAGTCATGCAAATAATCATGATTACATTTTTTACTCAAACAGCAGTCCTAAAATAATTTTTGGGAATTGGCGCCCTCTAGTGCCAGGAACTGGAAATACTGCTGCAGGAGTTTGTATTCTCTGTCCTGTCTTCTGTTCAGCTGACCTTGTTGGCAGAAGAGGCAGAGTCAAAAATGGGGGTGGAAATGATGTCGGGGTTCCTCCTCCTTGTTTTCCTCCATTCCATGGATGGAAATGGAAAATGAGTGATGAAACGTTTCACCTTTCCACAAAATCGGGTGTGTTCTGAAAGGCTTGCCAAATCACAACTGTCATTTTTGTCACATATACAGAGTATAGTGAAATTCTTACTTACATGTATTAATCAACAAACAATATGTTATCACTCTCTGACACTATGAATAGTGAATATAGAAACATTAAATTGAAATTTCTATCTCCCTTACCTGAAAAATCTCAGATCATAATTAACAACACTGTCTACCATTAAGAGACCCGTCAAATTTCATTGAAATTCTGATGACACTCAGGTGTAATTTTCATCAATTGTGTCAAACAGGACTGTTACTGTAAACTCAACTCCAGATAGAAAAGCTGTCCCATGTGTTCCCACTAGGATAAACATTGCTGAAGACATGTAAGCGCATGTAGCAGAAATTTATTTCATTGGCTTTAAAAATGTATTCACATATCTCATATCACACATTATATTACTTCATTTATACCAAGACAAGTTGTATTACCCAATTCACTCATAAACAATAACACTACCAGCTCATTTGTTCCTGCACTCACTCCAAGCTTTTGTGCTCACTAAATCCTAATTTCACACAAAAAGAGCACAGCAGAAAGTAATTCTCATTCAGCTTTTTTTTCTAACATTTGGCTTATACAGTATATTCTGAGGCCTGCAGATTTGTGTGTAACCTTGAGATGTTTTAGGGCTTCTTTCATTATAATGCGGTCAGATACTGGACAAAATTTGGTGGGATGTACATTCCTGAGCAGACTAGCAACAGTCTTTGAGCTTCTCTATTTCCAGGTTATTTTTTTATTGATGTTTTTCTTGAAAATGGATTTGTACCTATTATTTTGGAAATGTGATACACACTTTTAACATTCGTATGTAATTTCTAACATTTTTGCAAACTTAAAAGGATTACTTGAAAACAATCCCATGTGTTTTTACATTTTTTAGTAATGCTAAATTTGAATAATAAAGCTTAATGTGCAGTTCTTTTCTTTCCTGTCCTTAAATTGATGTATTATTTATGTGTTTTTATTGCACTGATACAGTACTACATTCAGGGGTAGTGTTTTATATTTTTGCCCTTGTATTAACAGAGCAGTATTAAAAACATGTATTGTACAAGCTGAACTGTTAAGTCTTAATGCAGGAGACCTTATCAAATTTTCAGGTTCAAACATCTTTCTTTTCTTTTTCCCCTCCACCACCAGACTTCGTCCTAATGATACAGGGAAGCGTGGTCGATTGTGGAAAATGTTGCAGGGTCTTCTTGACACTTACGACCTTTTGAGAAACCAGGAGCAAAGCTTTATGGTAGAGGTACAAGGACAAAAATCTCTTTTAAGTGGATACTATGAATATAGTTTTCAAATTAATATTCTAATTCAATAACTAGTTTCCTTAAACAACTTGAATGAATAAAATCTATTTTGTATCCCACCCCCAATCATTTTTTTATACTGCATCAGGCTGTAGAGCGTCTGATCCATCCAACATTGTGTGAACAGTGCATTGAATTTCTAGAGCGTCGAGTTGTACAGCAGATTAATGGAAGTCCCGAACGTGCTGGAGAGGAAGTACTACATGCCTTCATTCTAGTACATACCAAACTTCTTGCTTTTTATTCAAGGTACATTTTTAGTGTTCACTCTAGCATTTTTGAAGTGCTTAGTCATAGACACAATTTTAGTTCATGTTTAGTTATTTCTTTTAAGTCTTTAGAAAAATCTTTCCAGTATATAGTAAGAGCCAGTATTTTTTAGATTGATTTTCATTTTTTAAACATTGAAAGGCTATTTAATATGCTTGCCGCAAGTTATGTTGCCTTTTCTTTTTAAAATAAAGTAATCTAAATATTACAGTGGTGAATGGTGGGCTCTGAAAGTCAAAGAAAGAAAGTAGGAATATTGATTGTTCACACACGGGTGTAATAGCATGGTACATGACTAAGGCTGAAGGAAAGATGTAGGCAATTTTACAGCTGTTTTGTGGTAAGAATATACACTTTATTGTAACATTTGTTTTGTTTGTGAGCTGTACTTTTTCCATCACAACACAGGGAAACGTGTAAATTCAAATTTTTGTGGTGTTTTTTTATGTAGATTAACTATTTTTCATATTTTTTGCATAAACAAAGTAAGTAATGTCTAGTGCCATTTCTCCCTAGCCGAAGTGCCAGTTCAGTGAAACCATCAGACCTCCTTGCCTTGATTCTGATCATTCAGAATATGTACCCTGACATCAGTGACCATGGAGACACTGCTGCAGAGGTAAAGTATTTAGGTACACCTCTGTTTTACCTTGTATTGTACAAGATGTATCCATTTCTACAATATGACATCTTTGGGGTGAAAGATACCTAATAATATGCCATTTTGACAATAATATTATTTTTTCATTGTTTAGCATGCTTTTACTGCTTGATTTTTTTCAGACTATACGGGAAATCTGTTTATTCTATATGCTTATGATTTTAATATTATTATCTCTTAGTCTAAACTATTTTGTATTTTTTGCTTTTTTATTCTGTTTTAGTACTAAGGTGTTATACCGTGTTAGCCATTATGGATGTAATGAGAAGTCAAGCAAAATGACACAATTTTTTTTTGGCTCACTAAAAAGATTACAATTTGCAAGTCTTGCCTGAAGAAGGGGCCTCAAAAGCTTGCATATTGTAATCTTTTTAGTTAGTCAATAAATGTCTCATTTTGCTTGACTTCTCATTATTCTGTTTTAGAAAGTTCTTGAAGTGATTCTCATTATTCTGTTTTAGAAAGTTCTTGAAGTGATTGCATTCACTACACTTTTGGCACGTAGACTTATTCTCATAAACTGGAAGAACCCAAACTCTCCTCTTTTAAGTCAGTGGGAAACCGATGTGTTATATTATTTGAAGTTGGAAAAAATCAAATACTCAGTCAGAGGATCCGTACAGACTTTTTTCAAAACATGGCAGGATCTAATCAGTAATATTTTAAAATAAGTTCAAAAGGCACAGAGAATTTATTAACTTATGTCTCCAAGCCTTAAATTTAACGCCGTTTGGCTTGCTCTCTCTCTCAGGGGTGGGGATCGATCTGTTCTTAATTTTTCTCTTTGTAAAAACTTGATTGCTTTGTATGGATTGTAATAAAATTAATAAAAAAAAAAAAAAAAAAAAAAAAAAGAATGATAATCTTCCAGAAAAAGTTATTATTGTTATTTATTTATCATTGTATGCTTTTCTGTCAATTCTTTCAGCTGTTGTTATATTTATTTAATCAAAAACACAGAGAACACTATTTAGCATGTAAGTTTACTGCCTGTAAAACCAATGATCAGACAACCAGCTAAATGTGGCTAATAGCTAAATGTGGCTCAGCAGAAGCTATTTATTTTAATGACCAAGTGAAGTGTTACACAAATAAACTGTACATTTTTCTAAAAAAAAAAAAGAAAGTTCTTGAACCCAAATTATGTGATGCTGTTGCCTTCAAAGCCAAAATTGTTTTTCTTCTGATTATACTATTTTGTTTAATTCCTCCATTAAAATTACCTGAATTTTCAAGTCTCTTTAAGTATAGTGTAGAAACTTATTAGGATTTTTCTTTTGTTGTCATTTTTTTTCAAACTCTGTACTAGAACTAAATTGTTGTATATCATTTAAAGTTGTCTGCTCAGTCCTGACCAATGATCATTTTAAAAAAAAAAGTTTCAAACCATTAAAAAAATAGTTACACTGTAACTTAAGAGCGAGAATAAAAATGCTGAAAAGGTAGGACAAAAAGTGAAAGGTTTTTCTTTTGTTTTAAATACCAGCAGAATATTCTCAGCTGAAAGCCTTTTAAACAGTAAAGTATCATCATGATATTTTAAGCAAATGAAACCTGATGTATACAGGTATATTAAGAGTATATACTATGTCCAGTTTCAAACTGGGAACGAGAGCAGCCCTTGCTTTTATAATGAATCATCCTAAGCAATAAGCTAATCACTAACAGTGCAAATCATATAATTATACTGTTAAAAGCTTTGTTCAAAAAAATCTTGGGGAGGTATAGAATTAATATTTTGAGTAAATAACATTGATAGGCTGCAATAATAACATTGGGTAACATTTTTCCCACTTGGAAAAGCAGTACACAATTTGTTTACAAACGAGTTTAAGTTGCAGTATAATTTACCATTTGCGCATCCCTTCAGTAATTCTGGGACATAACCTCTGTTAAATTTGTGCTAATAAACAATTTTATTTCAATCAAACGAGATTGTCTTTTTCCCATCACTCTTTCCAGTACAGTGTCGGCAAAGATAATTCTATCTGCCAGAAAGAATAGTTCCCATATTTATATCACTTAACAGTTGCTACTAATTTCTCTTTCTGTTATTTCCAACTTTTAGCCACCATCACTGCATACTTACAGTAGCGGTATTGTCATTCAGGAAAAGGGGAGAAGAGACCTGTTAGCTACTAAAATTTCCACTCCATCTAATACATCCCAAGAGGTAATTTTTCATGCGCCTTGACCTATATTTCTTAGTCCCAGCTCCAAAAGGATTAGTGATGACCAGCGTGCAGTGTAAATGCAGTTTAATTTGACAGGAAAATGATGGAAAAAAGAATACAGTATGTTTACTTACACTTACCAACCTACCTGGAAAGGGGTCTCTTTTTGAACTGCCTTTCCCAAGGTTTATTCCATTTTTTTCCTACAAGGGTTTTTTTGGAAGTTTTTCCTTGTCATCTTAGAGAGTCAAGGCTTAGGGGTCTGTCGAGAGGCAGGGCCTGTTAAAGCCCATTGCGGCACTTCTTGTATTGTATGGTACTTTCTGTTTGTGTCTGGTGAAGTGCAGCAGATAAATTTGTCTTAATGTAATAATAGCAGGGGGTATTTTTTAACCTTTCTTTAGGATTTTGATGTTGGTTCAGCACCTGAAGTTTACTATACTCCACAGCCTTCACCAACTGGAAAGAAAACAGGTCTTATTATCACTTTGTATTCCTCTCTACTTAAACAATTATCATGCAGTTAACATTCATGTTGTTACCATTGTTCTTGTTTCAGACCTATAATTTAGCTTTCTGTGTTGTAAATATTAATAGTGGAATGATCCTAGCAGTTAAAGTATTGCATGTTAAATTTGCCAGTTCACACTCTATCACTAACCTTTGAACTTGTTTAATTGTCTGTGCTACAATTGGAAAAATAATTTAGGTTAACAAGTATACTAAAGTTTGTACCTTTAAAGGATAGGTTTGGTATTTTTCAAGTCAAATTTATTTCTTAACTATCATGGCATTTATTAATTTGCCACATGAAATTTATGAAGCATATTTTTTATATAAAAATAATAAGTAGCCTGCTCTTGTGCTTTATAATAAAGCTAATGGATACCATAGTCCCAATTTGAAAAAAAGTATTAGAACTTTTGACTTGAAAAATATAAAATGTCATGAGGTGATGATCACTATAAAGGTTTTCTTCTTTCTCTGGCAAATACAGTGGATTCACAAAGTATTCAGACCCTTTCATTTCTGTACATTTTATTGTGTTGTAAGTTTAATTTTAAATGTATACATTTGCCATTTTTGTCCATCATTCTTCTCTCAATATCACATAATGTAACTCGCAACTATAATTGCTGGCACACTGGATTCTGCAAAGTACTGAATTAAAGAGTCCGAATTTTTAGATGAATGAGAGATTTCAGTTTTTGACTTTTTGATAAATTTACAAACCTTTCTGAAAACAAGTTTCCACTTTGTCATTATGGGTTATTGAGTGGAGACTGATGAGCAAAAATAGCAAATTTGTCTATTTAAAATGAAATCTACGACACACTGTGTGCAGAAAGTGAAGAAATCTGAATACTTTCTGAATTCAATATAAATTTAAACAGTCACAATAAATTGTATCATTATATGTACAGTATTATGCTGTGTAGCATGGCTTTCTCTGATGTGCATACTTAAACTGTTTACTTTCATGTGTGTATGCCTATACATGTGTAATATTTCTTTGTGTGGTATGATGGCATGGTAGTGTGTAGTCAGCAGTATGGTCTTACAAGAATGTCGGCCTGGCTGCTGTTTCTAATTTTCTCTTGGTATTTTGGTTTAATTCTCACATTCCAAAGAAGTACAGTGTGGGGAGGCTCAGCTAGCCCTGAATGCTGTATGGATGCTAGCTAGTGTAGATTTCCTGGGGCACCCACTTTTTCCACTTAGCTTTATCTGTGTTTTCCTCCCAGAAAATAAGATTTTTTTTTTTTTTTTAATAATTTTACTCACCTCTCGCTGGAGTTATCCAGTGATGCTACCTGAAAGGAGCTCCCAGTCTGAAGTTGTAGGCTTGCAACAAAAGAAGCCAACTTGAAGCAAGGCCTTATCTAAAAAGATGCTGCTGAATCTCCAGTGCACACCATGTACAGAGACTTGGTTTTCCTCATGTGAGATTGCAGCTTTATGGCTTGATTTTAGATAGGACATTGCTGCAATTCATTATTAAGTTTATAGATGAGTAAATAAAGCTTTCTAAGGAGCTAGCACCTTAATGTTACAGAAGAGTAAGAGCAGGTAGAGGAAGTACATGTCATTTAATTGACACTGGCCAACAACCTGTTTAGTTTGTCCCAGCAAACCTGCAGGCATTCCTAGTCTATCTTATAGTTTGGCTTCTTGCTCACTGATAGCTAATATATGTAAAGTTTAATCAATTATTTTGGCATTGTTTGCTTTAATCCAAATAAGACGTTTGCTATAATAATGCCCTGTCCATGCAGCAATCTGTACTGTAATGGACGTTCTTATGTTTTCTGAACCACTCTAATTTGTCAGAGAGATGACGCAGGGTCACAGATATCCTGACAGCATCAGGTGCAAAACTGAAACTGGGCAAGGCACATGTCTTCTGAAGGGAACGTGCAGGCTGGGACAAATAAGGCTTCACAAATCTGCCTAATGGTGGATATCCATATGGAGGTGCAACCTCCACAGAGACAGGGCTTTAGTCAGGATTTGATCCCAGACCTCTGAAGTTATAACAGAGCAAAGTACTGTGTCACCATATTACACAATAAAATATATGCACAGTATATATTACTATTTTTATCATAAGTAGGTTTTTGTTTACATAACTTATTATAAACCATATTGAAAACTGAAACATATATGAAAATGCTTTAATGTGTTACATCATTAGGTAAACCTTTTTATTTATTTTCAGAATTGATAGGCACTGAAGAAGAGTGTACCCCAGTTTTTCAGTTTGTTGAACCAGATATCCAGGTAATAGCACTTGAGGAAAACTTTGCTTTTTGACCACTTAACAAAATGTAGTATGCCTGGTGTTTAATTACTTAAACGTATTGTCAAATGTTTTGCCTTTGTGACACTAGCCCTCTTTTTATCCAAAGGTTTTATGCTAATAATACAAAATTGCATTAAAAGGTTCTTCAATTTGTTTAATGGAAACAGCAGTTGTCTTTAGACTTTCAGAATAATTAACAAATGCTTGTACACTTGACCTGAACATTTTATGTGTAAAATGGGGTTTATGCTAAATAGAGATGGAAATATATTTCCTTGAATAAGTTTTTTCCAAACTCTCCCCTATAGTACCACTGCACCATTTATACTTTCATGTCAGCTAGTTGGCAGTAGTTTAATTAAAATGATATTGTTTTGTTCTTTAGTTTGTGTAATGTGAAAGTACAGAAATTTCATATATGAGTTTGTGTTACTTCACTTGGTTATTTATTAACTATAAGTGATTCATTTTACAAAGTATGCTTATTAGGATTTTATAATCTTTTGATTCAAAATAACACTTTTTCAAGCATCCACTTGATGAAGAGTGCTCAGATGTGAATGCATGTTAATTGCTTTTGAGAATTAAACAACACACAAGAATAAAATTAGCTGTCCTTCAGAGGTGCTGTTAATTAAGGGGTAAAATCTTAAAAATGATTCATAGCATTAGGGAATACTAGCATTGCAGTATTGGAATTACTTTGTTTTTGGGCTAGAATTAGCAAATTGTTTTCACCTGTTTCTATAACTTCTTCCGAATTAACCTTTATTATTATTAAAATATATAAAAAAAGAGTAAAAATTTTACTGACATGCTTGGCCATGGACATCATCCAATTCCATTATTTTCATTTTTGACTAAAGTTATATTAAATGGGTTTGTAATATGATTATAGTAATGAGCATTACGAAAAGTATATAACATTCATTAGAATGTTAATTCTGTTAAAATTGCATTGACTATAAAATAATTGTTTGTTGAAATGCATATTCTCCAAAGATAATAAACGTATGTTTATAGGTATCATTAGCCTCATGCAGGCAAGGTTTTTTTTTCACAGTTTTGAATATTGGTGACTCCTTGGAGCAAAGCTGTAAACACTCAAAGTCGTGCATATTTACTGTTGTAATTGATCGTAAGCAATGAAATGCATCACATTGGTTGTGTTCATAAAAGCAATTATTAATCATACAATGGTTTATTATTTATAACAACCGCTCACTAAAACTAAAGATAATGTTTTACCATAATGAAAAAGTTTTGGTTTAGTTGGTGGAGAATGAGTATTAAAGATATAAATCCTCATAAAAACAGAACAAGACAATCAATCGGCTCTAAACAAGATGCACATTGTTTAAAGTTTGGAAATGAAAATTGTCACCAAATATGGAACTTTGTTTTAATATTTTTTGTGAAAGAGTGATTGTTCAGGAACTAGCATTACTGTTATTAGAATTTTATTAACTTTATGTCAGCTTGATGAAAATTTTCCTTTGAAGGGGACAGGGTACATACAATTGTACACCATTTTATTTGAAATGTGGATGGAAGTATTGATATAGATTGGTGATTTTTTAAAATTTCTAACATTACATCATGCACTGCAATTTAAACTTATGTAAGATCAAATATTCTCATGTAATTTGTTTCCATTTTGCTCTTTAGATGGCAGAGGACAGCTTGAATATTTTGGAGTCTGAGCACTCTGACCCTGCATTCCCCAGGAGAGTGTTTGTGGAGGCAACATTTAAGGATGGCTACTGTCCAATGATGCCTCATTCTATGTACTGTCTGCCACTCTGGCCAGGCATCTCATTGGTGCTTCTCACTAAGGTATGAAAAAATTGTCAAGGAAATTTTGTTGATTAGTGAGATCTTACGGTGTCCATCTTACATTGTTTCCCAATATGTACTGTATATTGGGTAATATTTTAAATAGTTTCAGTATTCAATAATACATTTGTGTTTATAACAACTATGTCTAAATAGTGTTAGAATATCAATATTTAACTGTCATGTAATATCAGTTTTAGATATTGTAAATAACACAAAACACTTAGGAATATTCTGAATATTCCTGGACAAATTACCAAGGTATGAGAACTAATTTATAAAGGTGTATTCATTGTTTTATAAATATTTCATTAGCTACTACATGCTAAAATTATCAATAAATGTTAACCCAGTTATATTTAAAAAAATCTATCTAACCTCAAAAAATAATTTTGAATTAAATACATGGTAATCTACTGACCTAATTTGTTCAATCATTACAGCTTGGGTTTGTGAAACTGACTGTAGAGTACAGATTGGTTTTAATACATTGCATTGCATTGAAATACATTATACATTACACTATACATTATATTGATTTACATTAGCTAATATGCTGAAAGTCTTTTTAATGTCAAAAGCACAATGGAACAATTCGTAAACTTTATTAAAAATAGCTTTCAGAAATTTGCTTACTGTACATAATGCACTCTTCATATGTGCAGTGCTTTATGCTCTTACAATGTTTAGGGTAAGTACATAAAAAAATTGTGACATAAATTGGACCACAACATGCATGATAATCTTTACTAATGTAATCAGATGTCTGTTTTACTTAATTTTTAAAATTATATTTACTTTTATCTCACTTTCCATATTATTATGTGTCCTAAATAGTATAATTTTTTTGTTTATGACCATAATAAAAGTGAGATGACTCATTACTAAATAAAGAAGAAAAAAATATATATTTGTGCTTCATCCTAGTGAGTACAAAGTACAGTTGCTCATTATTTGTAAATGCTTTGTCCAGTTCCTGGAGGTGCTAGTATAATAAATATCTTAAATATGTGTTACTGTTTTAAGTTTATGGTGTACACCATAAGACAGATATAGTAAGAAGAGCAAATTTAACATTATCCATATACCATTAGAATTATTTTTTCTGTTTTTTGACATGTTTTGCACTACTACGTATGTTTTTATTTGTCTTAAATATCAGGCATGGATAATTGATCTTATGTATAATTATACTACTTTAAAGCTATTTTTTAAAATATGATTGTGTTGGATTTTGTGAATTAGGGGTAAAGTACTACTATACTGTACAGAAATATCCATTTTTAATGTAAAACTACAGGAAGCAGATTACACTAGTAAGCTCCTGTGATTATCTTTGGTAGATTAACAGTTATTTGTTTTGGGAAAGTTGAACAAGTACATGTCTCAGCTAAATTTTATAATATTTTACACAGATTCCTAACAGTCAGATTGCAGTGTCACTGTACAATTTCTTGGAGGCATTCTCCTTGTTAGAGAAAAAATTAAATGAAGTCCAGGAGGGCATACCACATTCTCGTTTGCAGTCATCTCTTCCATCCCTAGCAGATCTTCGTACAAAGCTCGACAAGTTCATCCGTGCTCTTGGTAACATAGATCAACAGGTATTTATTACATTGTGTTATAGTTAATGTACATAAAAATATTACAACTACTATTGCTACTACTGTTATTTCATGCTCATGTTAGCCTCATACGTGATAAAGCTGGCATAGAAAGATATGTATACTGTATATTGGTATTATGGGTATGTTTCCTCAAACTAACTGCTAAACTTTTATGAATGAAAAAAGCAAAAATTAAACATCATAAAAGTTCCTTTATAAGCATTTTGTTAAATATGTAAATTATACATCCAGCCTTTGGAGTAATGTTTTCAAGTCACATTTTTAAAATACGGGCTTTACAGTTGCACAGTGGCCTTGCAGTAAGGAGACTACAGTTTGCATCCCGGATTGCATGGAGTTAGCATGTTCTCCTTATATCTGCATGGGTTTCCTCCTACAGTCCAGAGAAACGCACGTTAGGTGGATTGTGTCATTAAACTGACCCTAGTTTGTCAGGGTGGACTGGCACCCTGTCCTGAAATTGTCCCTGCCTTACGCCTTATGCTTGCTGGGATAGGCTCCAGCCCCACACAACACTGGTTAAGCATGCTTAGAAAATTGTATGGTATGGTATTTTTAAAATGGACAATAACATAATAATAAGTAACAAGATAGTTTTAGACATGGGCTTATTCTTCTGGATTTTGATTTAACAATGGACTGTGTTTCCTAGCATTGCATATACTGTATTCTTTGATAAATAACCCTGGGGAAAAAAAAATGTAAACCTTTGCCATTTTGCAAGACAGGTGAATAGTTTTCAGTTTAATCAGACAGTTACCATCCCCTGTATTTCCTTTCTGATGTCATTCAGCAAGCACGTCACAGCTAATAAAATTTAGGGGTCATAGTTTAAATAAGGACAATTGTAAAGAACCAGTGTTGTCATACTTAAGCTACGCTAACTGTTTAAGACATGTAATAGAGTAATGCAAAAATATTTAATATCCCTTGCCCTACTTGTACCTTTAATGCCTTGTGTATCTTTACCTCTCTTGACTGTCACTCCCTTTGTCATTGTTTTCAAGGTACCCTTCTTACCTCTTGTCTGATTTTATACTTCCAGACTTTGAACACGACTCTGACATTGTGCCTTCTATGCCTTTTCTCCTCCTCTTGCATGTCACATTTGCACGTCCTCTTTAGATCACATCACCAAAGCTGAACTAACCAATCGGGTTGGCCTGAAGAACTGGACATACACACAGACCTTTGTTTTTTATTATATAGTAGATTTACTAGTTAGTTCATAATTTACTTACTAGTTAGTTTAATAGTTACTGTGCATTACAGATAAACTTAAATAAATTTAAATATTGTTTAATGTCGTCTTGTTCATATCAATACATTTTAATAGATGGCAATAAAAAAATGCATCAAATCTTACACTTCTCTACCTTTTAAGTATTTCTCCATGTTGACTCATCTTAGAATGTAACTGATAAATGCTTTTTTTTTTTTGCTCTTGAACAGTCTTTAATAGTTCCTAACAAATATCGTCTGGATCTAGCTGTCATTGTTAAGACTGAAACCAATTACTTACAGTAGATGATGTTAGATTACCAGTTCTGAGAAACACATTTGAAGATTTAAGTGATATACTTAGGAGCAAATTTGATGAGATGGTCTACCTAAAAGGGGGATCTCTGTCATTGACTGTCTGTCTGTCTATCTATGTATCTATCTTTCAGTTTTCAAGAATGATTCAGAGGGGGTGGTTATAATACAGTATAAATAGAAACACGTTACTTTATTAAGGAGAAGCTTAAAAGGTTGTAGAGACACTCATATTCTTAATAGAGAATATAAATGAGTGGCTGCCTAAAATGTAAAATTAGCAATATTTTAATAAAATCGTAGTAACAGTATCTGTTCTAGTTTTCTCTCACATCAAAAACTTGTAATGTTAGTGGTCAACTTCAAGTGTTCCATACAGTGGATTAGTGCCCTATCCAGTGTTATTTTTGACCTTGCTCCCGATGCTACCAAAATAGTTAGTGTCCCTGTGATTTAATTGAGATAGAGGTATGTCACTGGCAGTCAGTTGCCCACCTCCACACATACCACTGCTTTTTAATAGATGATGATAAAAGAGAAACTGCAACAAAACTTGATTTCCTGTGTTCAAAAATCATGTTACTTTGCTGTATATAATCTTCTGTTATAACTGCTTTTGTTACATGATAAATATTAATAGCATTTTATCTGTATAGACCATTCATATTTTCATCTATTCACTTCTTTATGTATGCTTTTTAAAAGGATCTCTGAAAATCCAAGATAAATGTGAACAGTTCAAGGTCTAGCCTTCTCTGACTAAAAGAGTGAGTTAATGAATTCAGGCTATGCATAATTGATATATTTATTTTCTACGCTTGCTTTTTCCATTTGTGGGTATTGAATCCTTGCAGCAATTGCTGGAAGATGAGAACCAACCATGAATGGAACAACAGTGTTTCAGAGTAAACTTGCACGTCTTTTGTATGAAGGAAATCTGAGTATCTAGTCAGAACCCACTTGGATACAAGGTTTTTGGAGTTTATAGTGCAATCACCAAATGGTATCTGATACAGGAGCAGACCTAGATCAATTACGCTGTGATGCAGAAGTTTGATTTTGATGGTTTACTTTTCTGTCATATGCAACAGGACTCGCTGCACAAATGCTCATTTATAATAGTCTGTATTAACTCTATTACTTTGTTGCAGTTTTTAACATTAGTCAAAACAAAATCTAGTCGAAATTTTGTCTTCAATTGGATGATCATGGAAATTAAAAAAAAAAAAAAAAAAAAGTTATCTTATGTATTATTTATTTCTCCAACAAAAATACTGCAAATTTATTTCCATTTTTTATTTTCGTAACAACATTGATCAGCCTATGACCTCACCGTAAGTCATGTCTTTTTTGGTTAACTTCACCCAGCTCTAAGTTCCATATTTTCATGTGAGATTTTACATCTTTTCTGCTTCCTTAATTTCTCTATCGATCTCAATTCTTCTTTCAGCACAGCTTGTAATCTAGAAATATCTAGAGCGCAATTAATAATATTGCTGAACTAAATATTTAACAGTGTTCTTTAATTGATGTAGTTTTACTGGCTGTGTTATGTGATATGATAGGTGCACATTGAAATTAACAAATTTTTATATAACTAGGGGGTTTTTCCCCTTCCCACAATCCCTCCCCCCCACCAGCACTGCGTGCTGTTGTGAAGAGGGGGGCTGAACACACCCTAAGGAGACGCGGTCGCTCCTCTGAAACTCCTCTTAAACGGTGATACGATGGGAAACAAATTGTTTTGGTTTTTTTTACCTCCTCTTTGCTTGATCAGCTGCTTGCTTGCTGCTGCTGCCATGCCGCGTGATCTGCATCTCGTGCGGTGCTTCGAACGTTTCAAAGCCTGTACAGCACCTCTCCTTTTCTCTCTTCTCCCCCAGACATCCTCAAACACTATTCGATCTCTTATCACTGTTCTGTTATTTCACCAAGTAATATTTTCCATTTGTTTGCGCTAATGTAATCTTTACTATCATTTTTTGAGACTTTTGAATTTTCCTACTTCCATTATCTGTAACCTGCCCTGCATGTGTATCACGCCAACATTTTTGAATTCTTTACGACGTTCTACTTTGTCTTTTTCTGACCCTGGGCATGGTTAAATCTCTTGGCACAAAGTCTAGTCTCGCTTAAGAGCTGAGAGCACAAGAAGTGTCTCTGCCAAAAGCATTCCAACAACTGAGAGGTCAGATGACGTGGTCTTGTTTGAAAATGGTTGTAAGTAGGACATTACTTGCAAAAGTCACCATCTCACGAACTTGCTTCCAAAGGTTGTAAGTATGTCATGACTTGAATGTCTCACGGGTTGTGAAAATGTCTCTCTTCAAAAGATCACGTCTTGTTGTAGGAAAAAAAGTCTTGTCATCTCGTCCCAAGATTTTTTTTTTATAATAGTGAGATAACAATATACTTTTTTCCATTTTCCCACAATTTTGTTGACACTAGGTGAGTTTCATTGTAGAATGTGCCTCACCAGTGGTTAAATGGCTCCCATATCTGAGTGTGTGCTAGAAGTCTAATGTGTTGCATGTTTTATTAGGTAATACTTTTGTAAATTTTTTCCAGCTGCAGAACACATGGACCGACTTTAAGAACAAAGCATTTTTAAGAACAGGGCAGGGAAATGCTCAGGAGTAAGTAGCAATTCTTTGCTTTCATTTTAACTCTCATTTGATAAATCACTACAGCTGGAACAAGTTGCCCTGCAATAAATATGGTGTATGAAACTATAGTGGAACCAAGAATAACCACTGTCAAATGCAATTTTTATTAAATTTGCAATTGGAAAGATTCAATACCTTTTTAGTGCTGTTGTATATTTTAATCTGATATTACATACTTAAGGATTTATGTATAGTAATTTAAATTGACTGTTGCTAAACAAGGAAATGTACATAAAGGGTAGGTGTTATATCAACTGTAGTTAATGGTTATATGACTTTCTTCCTAGGTTACTCCCCCTCTGCCGCTCTCTTAGAAGTCAGCTGTGTGCTATATACAGGCAGTACTTTGTGACAGAAGGTCAAGGGTCCAATCAACGATTATCAGAAAATCTGCAGAAGAAGGCTTTCACTATGATGCAGTTAAGTGTCTGTCTTTAAACTGCAACATTTGGTATTTTTTGGAATTTGGTACATTTTCATAATTGAAAGGTGCTATATAAAATACAGTCTTTGTAGTGAGATAGAAGTGTTTACATACACTGTCCTGAAAGAAAAGTAAACGGGTCTATTTGCCACACTGTCACATTGTGGTGTCCCATACAGAAACACAGCTATATGGTTTATCGTATTATGCCATATGTTCTGTATGGCAAGAATTTGTCATGTTAACTCCAAAGTAATGATTTATATGCAAATAAATAATGATTAATCTATAAAAGTTATTTTGCAACTCCCATTATATTTATCATAGAAGCCATATGTGCAAAGTAATAACCAGCTATGGAGAGGCAACTAGTTCCTTTCAACATAATTAATTGGTATTTTATTTATTATTTACATGTTAAGCTAACTGTTGTATTACATATAATTTAAAAAATCCTAGTTTTTGGTAGCTTTATTATAAGTCCAAGAAAGTTCTAATCATTGGATAAAAAAAAGAATATATAAATACTTCTACCTTCTACTCAAATACATTCAATTTAGTAAACTTGCAACATATTGTCTTGCATGTACAACTTAAAGCCATTTCACGCTTCACCCAGACTTTGTTTCCAAGATAGATTAGTTTTTCAAAACTGCTGAATACAGAATTTTTGATGGTGCTTTAAATCTTAGAGTCATATTTTTTCTTCCATAAAAACCTTGATCATCATTTTTACTTACCTGTTATATTCAAGCAAAAGCACAATATGAATAGTATTTAAGTAAAGATAACTTAAAAAACTTATGTTATTGTGACAGTTTAGTGTAATTTTCTAACAAACTACCATTTGTTAGCTTGCCAGAATAATGTTATTTTTGAGTCTACTAAGTGTTCTGTATTGGAAAGTCTCTTGTTAAACCTTTACAATAAACCTTAAAAAATAAATGATGCATTTACTTCAATTTAAGGTTAGAAATTTAAAATCTATAATTAAATAATTTATTAAAGCAAGTACCATGCCATTCAGAAGTATTTAGCAATAGTTAAACATTTTCAAATATTCCTGACAATTGAATGATATTTAAACATCTTGTTCCAGTCCATATTTCTAATGCAAACTCACATGCTTGCAAAACTTTTTTGCTTCTAGCAACTTTCTTAAAGTCAAAAACGAAATGTGCCCCTTGTTAAAGTAAATATACCTCTGCACTCTAGCAACTCCTAATTATCCTAATTAGATTAATATAGCCTTCATTTTTGACATCAGCCTGTGCACCATTTAACATATTTTAATATTTTCCATATAAAAATACAGCAATACTGGAGTAACCAGGAGTGAAATCATGGTCCTTGAATGGGCTATTTATGTTCCCATCCATAGTCCCAAATAGAATCTGAAAGTGTTTGTCTGAAGACAGTGTACAACAAAATGAAATAAGCTCGAACAAATATGACAAGAGGAATGCGGTGAAAACCTACCTCAAAAGATGCAAAGCTGTTATTGCAGCGGAAAGCTGTTCAACTAAATATCTGCTAAATATAAGCAGTGAATAGACAGTTTTTGTTTTTTTTTTTCCTTTAATAATAATGTTACACTTCATTAAATTTGAAAGTGTGTCCCTACAATGAAATCCTTCCCTGCCATTAAAATTATTTAATTTTTCACATGTTTTTGCAGGGAAAAGCTGACAGATTGGAAAGATTTTTTGCTGGTGAAGAGCAAAAGGAATATCACAATGGTGTCATATCCTTATTATGTTTTAATGGTTTTCTAAAGCAATAAGCCAGTAAACCATTTTAGTGCCAGTCAGTTATCTTGCAGAACTTCAGCTGCAAAAAGAACTCCATTCTTCTGTGAACCAAACACACATTTGCCTTTTTCTATTTCTCACTTTGTTACTAAAGATTTATTTCCTTAATCAACTGCCTTACCTATTTAGAGGAGTTTCCAGGTCTAATTCATTTTATCTATGTGGATAGAACAGCAGGACAAATGATCTCCCCCTCTCTAAATGTATCCGATGACTCTACATCTGAGCTTGGCAAAGGTCCACTTGCTCACTTTATCAAAAGCAAGGTAAGTTCTAAAGTTGGTACACCAAGTCACAAGTTACTAGTGGGTTACAGAGTTTTTAACTTCATTTGTTACTCAAGGTCATTATTTTAGTTGTCTAGAATAATTCCCTTTCCCTAAAAAGTAAAGTTAAACTTTGGATGTAGAAGGTTTTCTGAAGAAGAAAAAAAAAGTGAAATCAAGTGATAATGGAAATCTTTACAAACCAGGGATGTACAAAAGTAGCCAAAAATGTTTTATGCTTATTTAAGCGATTGTAGAACTGCAGAACACCTTAAACTTGTACTGAAATGCCCTTATATATGAATATATGCAGTATTTAATTCAAATTTTGCTTGCTACTGTTCAAACACACCTTTGCTTTTTATTCAAGTGTGTTTTATCCATTTACAAAAGAGCACTATGCTCTTCTTGGGACAGTAGCAGGGTAGATGACTCTACTTGTATTATCTGCCATCTTAAAATTTTACACTTTTTTCTTTGTATTTTTGCATAAAAACTCAATTAAATGTTGGAAAGAAAGGAAAGTGAGGAACGCCCTGCAGGCTGATAGTGTCACATGGGCATTTTATATCAGAATAATACTAAAAGTAAACATTTTATGCATTGCTTAAAACATTTTAAACTTTTTCACAGAAATAAATTAAGGTAAAAACAACATTTTCCACACATCTAGTAATCCATTTTCTTACCTAATTAGTCCAACTGATGACCACAGGGTGAAGGAACTGATCCTGGTGGAATTTGGTGCTGTAGCCTTGTTAATGTAATAGAAGTTGACAGAATTTCATATAAGCACTTAATTATTATTTGAACCCAGTTTATCTATTACACGGTTGAAGCATTTAAGCATCTCCTTTCCTTAATTTTGGCTTCAACTGTGTTTGGAAACTGAATTTTCACTCCTCAGACGAAAAGCTGAAAGATCCACAGCTTTAATCCAGCAGTTTGCGCGTGTTTTTTTTTTTTGTTTTTTTTTCTTCAAAACTGCAACATTTGTAAACCTAAATTATCTCACGTAATGTGTGAAATGTTCAACAACAAGAAAATATGACCTCCCCAAGCTTTACCATTACCCCATTTCCAAAAATCAGTATATGTGAAGCTTTTACTTATTAAAATATGCACTCCATGTTGATAGTAATGCAGATGTCCTTCCATTGTAAAAAATTAAATAAGTACATGTCCTTGTATAGATGCAGTGTCCAAGTATATATTTTCAGCAAATTTACATCTCCCCTACTAATTCATAATTCATAAACATAATAACTCCTCTTCAAAAAAAAAAAAAAGATGTGTTCTTTAAAATGCATCTGTTACAGGCTCTCTCCACCCTAATGGCTGCCTTCAGTGTTCATTGATGCTATATTTAATATTATTATTATTGTCGTTATTATGATAGATGGTTCTGTGAGCCAAGGCATTGTATTTTTTCTTTATTTTGTCTTGTGTGAGGAATTTCAAATCTGTTCCCCATCCCCCAGGTCAGTGTTAACAGTGACTCGATTGTATGCAAATCGAGTTACTTGTCTTTTAAATGAACTAAAAGAGATTGAAGGAAGGGTTAATTTGTGGCAGAGGCTCTTAGACAAAATCTGCAGATAGTGAAGATCAGCAGTGGACATGTGAGGACTGCTTCAGACGAGAAGGCAGCTGACAGTCTGACTATAGTAACTGTGAAGACAAATGAACAGCTACAACAAAGAGCCCTGCAAGAGTGAGGCTGCTGTAACCATGTTTGAAAGGAATTTAAAGACCACCTACTCCGCTGCATTATTTTTATTTGTACTAAAAAATGTAAAAGTCAAATGGTCCATTTTGGAAGAGTATGGTGCTTTGAAGATGTTCTGGGAATTTAAATTTATATCAACTGCACTGAATTTGCTGGGCACACAATGTCATTGCAGAAGCTAATCTACTAAAATGAAACTAACTGTAAGCACAATGTGTTTGAGGGATGCTTCCATTTGGTTACTCATGAAATAGAATAAGTATCGGCCACACATAAGAAAATTTCTGATCATATTTTAAGACCAAAAACTGCCTGATGCTTCTTTCTAGTTGATTCATCAATACATTAGTAGTCCCTTTATTTTACACCCCTGCCTGACTGCCTGCCAGGTCCTTACACCTCAAAATAGGAAAAGGAAAGACTAAACACTCAGTTGTTTGTGAGAAAAGAGAACTTTTAATACCAGTTTAACTTGAAATAAACAGCTGTTAAGGAAGGCATAAACATGGTACATCATCTGAAAAAGAACACCTGTTCCAGCATTCACAACAGAAACTTGGGTGAATTTCTGCAGAGTGCTTGACTTAGCTGTGTGCAGGTGACTGAGAAAAAGTACAAAGGCTGGACAGCATTAAGATGTCAAATGATCCTGATATACTTCCAGCAGCAGCAAGGTGTGGTAGATGTGCTTTTTATAATGTTACTCAGAATTTCCTTTCTCGAAAATGACTCTACTGTAGTAAATGATGCATTTGCTTTAAGCACACATTCTTTATCCTTTTCTCTGTCACTAGGGCATTCTGGAACATTCTGGCTAGAAATCGGTTTCTGTGCCTAAACCTCAAAAATATGTTCATGGATGCCTGTGCTTGATAAGGGTTGGTCTTATGTCTTAAAATAATGGCATTCTCAAATAATGTCTGACCTATAATTAAAAAACTTGTTTAGTAAGCAAATTATTTTATATGTGTGTATAAATGCAGACTAAATCTAAATTTATTATTGGAGCATGTACTGTATGTCCTTTCCATTTAAAATTCAAATCACAGATATTTTTTACTAATGCTCTGGTATTTACATATTATTACCAGTTACATATGGCTATTGAAGAATGCACATTTTAATTGATTCTCAATTTTAAAGGAAATACTTTTACTTCTCAGTTAAGGTCTAAACATTAAATTATCCAACAATGTCAGTCTTTTTCCTTATACGAATGTAACTTGTAAATAATCCCTAACTAAATTAGTTATTATTGTTGGTTGTCTAAAGATTGGTAACCCTAGTGTCCTAGAGGGAAACACATCAAAAAAATTTTTATAATTATTGTCCCATTGTTCGTTGCATATGTAGTTTTTAAGTAATGAGGTTTTTGCAATATAAATTTCTTTGAAGCCTCAAACTTAAATAAATTCATAAATGACCTTATTTTTAAATATTTGCCTAATTTTTCTTTATATGTGCCTTTTTTCGGGTTTTGTATTTTGTTAACCAACATGTACTATACATGAAATCTAATAGAGAGTTGCAACAAATCAGTCTGATAAATAACTGAACACTTCTTATGATTGTTATTCTCTGATATTAGAACCACTATAACACAGGAATCCTGTTAATTTCTAAATATATTGTGATTTGTAATGCTGTAATGAATATATTTTCCCTTGCATATTAACAAAATGGTAAATGATATTGTTTTGTTCATTATAATTATTATCCTTTTAATGAATGTTTTACATTTTTTTTTTATTTTAAATAAATTATTTATACTAATAGAGGAAGGCACTCAAATGTTACTAGAACAATATCTTTAAGCTATTTAGTATTTTTGGTTTTGTTAAATTTGAAATGCTTTTCCTGTGCCACCTTATATTTGTCATTTCCTAAATACAAGTCATGAAAAAACTTACTGTAATGGATTCTTACCCTAATCATCTTTCTTTGAAAAGGTATGGTCTCTGGTAAGAACTTCACGCCGCTACCTGCAAAAAGGTTACACAACAGTGACCCTACGAGATGGGGATTATTACTTCAGCTACTTTTTGTGGTTTGAAAATGAAACGGTAATACTGCGTTAACAGTTTTAATTTAACATATCCCTATTTCCACTTTAAACATTGGCTTATCTTGATTGCTGCTAAAGTAAGGCCCAGCACTGTCAGTACACATTTAATTTAGAAATTTGATGTCTACCTTCTGGAGAAAATATGACCAAGATCTGATTTTCAAAGTAGGTATTAATGTTGCCATATCTTGTTCAGTTCAGTTCAGGGGTCTTTGAAAGTCTGATCTGAAAAAATTATTTTCCAAATCTAGTTACTTTAGTGTATATTTTTATTTCTTATAAGTAATTTAAAAAAAATGATTTCAGTGTTTTATACAGAATACATTTTGAATCAGTTTATGCAAATAACATTGTTCTTAAAAATGTGTACATTTGCCAGTAATTATCTGGTATGTCACTTTAATTGCTTTACATTCACAATTGTTATATTTAGTTACAGTGTTAGGTTTTCTTTCTAGCTGTATTTCAAGCCTTATTTACTTTTTAACAAATAGAATGATAAACATCATATTATAAGATCTATAATGTTGCAGTGTATTGTTAGATATATTTTTAAAAAGACAATTTTACTCTTCATAGGATGCTAGTGTGATAGCACTGTTGGAAAATCTGAGGAAAGCTTTATAAATTAATTCTTAATTTTTGTCTTGCCACGCAGTGCTTCAGACTGGACTCAAACTGCCTAACGTTTCACTTTTCAATTTCTTTTGTGGAATACAAGAACACTAAGTCTAATTAGACTTGAAAAGATGGCATGTTTATAGGATTTAATAATAAGCCTTCTAGCATGTTTTAAGTAAAACCAAGACCCTATACTATTACTAAATGGCTTCATATTTCATTTTCAGGGATATAAATTAGAAGTTATTGAGTTGCCAGTTTTGTCTGATGATTCAGCCCCTATAGGAATGCTGGCTGGGGACTATTACAGGCAAGTGGTTTAATATTGAAATTACACACCACAGACACACAGCAGCCTTTTGGAAGCATGAAAATAAGCTAATCCTCATTAAATGTTTATTTAAAAGTATTTTAATATATTTGGCCTTCAGAAAAAAGCTTCAAAGTTTTTAGTTGTGTGAAATATACTTGTTTTCATTTTGTAATTATTAGTATTAGTATTACCTATAATGATATCAACTTCAGCAGATTTCCTGTCTAGCTTATGTGCTTCTCCCAGATTTTATATTCTTAGTCTTATTGTTTAGCTTTTCAGATTCTAATTTTAAGGTCTTTTTTTCCCTCTTTCAGGAAGCTTTTAAGATATTACAGCAAAACACATCAAACTGAAATTATTAAATGTTACGAACTAATGACAATTCATCTGGGAGTTATCCCTCCAGACTCCATTCTGCAACAGTGTTGTGATTTAGCAAGAAAGCTATGGGAGCCCTCCAGAATCCCACTTCTCTAGAACTTGTAGAGAAAGGAGCATCTTGTATTTTATTGGACAGGAAGTGTAGGTACATAATGTGAAGCAACATAAAATTGCTCTAAACAAATAAAATTAAGTTTACTTTTTTCATACAACATTTTTCTGTCTTTAGGTGTATAAAAGTGTTAAACATGCTATTTTTACAACATATATGATACTTTCCAGTGAATTATATTTCATTTGCCTTATGTGTACTGCAGATTAAAATGTAATTCACTGTAAAATGTCTTTTTCTGATGTCAAAGTCCTTGATAAATGAATGTTTTCTTTTTGATAGAGCTGAAGGTGAAAGTGCAGTATTATTAACATTTGAATTTTATGTATATGCATTTGTGCAATGCTTTCAGTAAAAAAATATTTTTTTGTACATTTATGTGAATACTCGTTTCTTAATTCACTTTACTGTGGACCAAAAAGTGATCGACAAACTGGACAGCGCAGACCCACAAACCTTTCTCAGTATAGTTCATTTAAAGCCTGATGGATTCATTTTTGTAAAGGAGGTATGTTTTTTGTTTTGTTTTTTTAAAACATAAATATCAATATATATACTATATACTAAAGTCGGTACAAACTGGAACAACATGTTTACTAGCTGATACCACCAGACAGATCACTTATTTCCCTTGCATGAACAAGAGTTCTTAAGAAGATCTTTTCTGTTTCCACATCATGTATTGGCTGTACCTTCATTGCATCCATGCGCAGTGTATCATAATAACGTAGAGGCACATCAGGTTGCTCGAGACTATAGCCAAAGCCAGCCAAACTGACCTCATCACACAGTCTTATTGCTGCAATTACGGCAGTCATCCCTATAGTAGGAACCTGTTATGAAGCACAAGTACATTATTTCTTCTGCCAGAGAGAGGTTACATAGTTAAACTTTAATTTATCCTTTGTTGATAGCACTTACACTGATAATTAGACTTAAAGAAATAAAGAAATAAAAACAAAATAAATACCTTGTATAATTAATCCAATAACAATATGGATTTTAGATTTGATTAACACTGTAGAGTTACATTTGCATTTTAAAGTCTATCACAGCAGCTTTGACAAGCTTTTTACAGTGCTGGTGCATAGAACCAGTGTTTTTTTTATTGCCATTTCTTTTATGATCTTTTTTTCTCATGACTTTTGTTGTTGTTTAAATTGCCTGTGGAAAAACAATTGAGTGTTGCAGCAGAGTGGAATTAAAATATATATAAGTACTGTATGAATGTCAAATGTATCTTGACTTTAAAAAAGGTAACTGATTTAAATTAACCAAAATTATGCAGCACTTACACTGTAAATTGCTCTGAGAGTGCTAGTAAGAATTCTGTTTTCGTATTAGTTCATAGTGGTAGAACTAGATTAAAACCGAAGAAAACATACCCTTGGCACAATTAAATAAATGTGAGCTACAATTCTGAAAATGTAAAATTTAAATGCAAAGCATAGTTCAGTATTTGCTAGTAGAATTTATTCACCTGAGAAAATGCAGTCATCGTATTGTGGGGTTCTGGATATTGTAGAAGTTCCAGAGCTGTCTCAAGGATAATCTTGGGATTTAGGATTCGGAAATTCTCTGCTTTAATTGGAACAGATTCAACTACTGATTTCCAAAACCAAAGTTTGGTCCACCATCCCTGTAAAGAAGCATCAGATAAAAATCTTTTAAAAAATTCTGTTGACCAACAAATTGCATTGTGCCTTTGTATTTAACAGTATCAGTTACTGTAAAAAACCTTTCCTTACTAAATATTTATGGATATTTATTAAATTCAGTTAATAGGCCTGTTTCAGTAACAAGCACAAAGGCTGTTTAGCTTTATTGGGTGTAGTGTTATTTCAGTTTGACTTACAGTCCATTTTGATGTATTAACAGCGACTAGAATACAGCATGGTAATTCTAAACAACAATAGAGGAATGAAGTCAAATCAAATTCTAGATTCTTAATATAATGCTCTTATTAAGTACAGTCTTATTTATGATTAGTGATGAACAAACACTTTCAGAGTTCGTTTCACTGTGAATTCAACAAGATCACAGAAACGTTCAGAACTCCACCAAAGTCCACAAAATGCACTGAAGTCACTGGAAAAGGGGGAACTGAAGTTATTTTAAGTTAATTATAATGGTACAATGATCTTTTAAGTGTCCCTGAGGGCTAGGAAAGTGTATGCCAACTATGGTGAATCAATTAATATTGCCAAAATCTGATCAAAATACAACAAATGGCCATAAACTAACAATAAGTAAATAAAATATAGATAATTGCGCTCACAGAGCTCCAACCTTGGGGTACAAGTGGGACTGGTGCGTTCCATTGTTTGACATCATGGATCTGGACGCAGCTGGAACATCTTTTTTGTTTCCTCATTATATGTGCAAATGGTTGTTGTGATGTGAGATTTTTGCATATAACTTGATAAATATTTTGTTATGTCTTTATTTGTAACTTAGTTTTACCTAAGGCAGGAAAGTGAATTTTACAACAGAGTTGGTGGAAGTGCTTGAAACAAGTGTTTCTCTGCTAAAGTCTTTCAACCCCCGCAAGAAAGCCAGGCTGCCTAACTGCTAAGCCTTAGCTTAACAAATGGTTTTGGGAGGATGGCAGGTGTTAAGATGTTCTATTTCCTCATTAGTCTGAAGTATGGCTGTTTGAAATTGGCTTGTATAAGAAGTTTTTAAGTACCACAACGCCCTATTGGCTGTAGGGGTTGGACAGAACATCTATAAATTAGCTTGGTTAACCTCACTCTCTCTCTTACTAACATCTGATGAAGGAGCATCTCTCTGTCTTACCAAACTGATGAATAACCATCTCACACCATGAACTGAAAAGGACAACACAATGAATAATACAGCTCGGCAGCTATATTGAGACAGGCAATGCAACCTATTCTGAAGAAAGCTGATCAAAAATAATGCCTTAACTACAGACATTTTAAGTAACTAACAAGTCTGTGTGCCGCCTGAAACCACACATCACCATTTATCCAGTTGTGTGGTTGCCAATATTCAAATGTACTTTGCATATTGTTATTATTTATGAATATTAGCAATAATACATTATTTTATGTATAACTTAACTCCTGTTTGTCTTTTACTACACCTAATTGCCTAAAGTTATCGATGTAGGTGGGTAGAAGTTATATACTATAATACCTTATGAACAGTGGTAAGTCTGTGAGATTTGAGGCATTCTGACAAACACTACTTATTAATAATACAAAAGGGGAAAGTGGAGTAATATATTATTCTACCAAGGCAAAACAATGGTTCTCACTTTTTTCTCACATCAAGAAGAAAGGAATGTCTTGTAAATAGTGCTAAGTGTTTCACTATTATTATTTTGCAGGGTCTTCTCTGTTTTCTGATGTGGGAATTCTGCCCATAAGGCTTGTTTTCAGATCTTATCTGGTTGCGTGGCTGATTATGCATGTAATATCGCCATGTGGTACTATCCAGCTGGAGCAAAGGGATCAGTGTTATATATCCAGTAGCAGAACTTATGGTCCTTGAATGTGCCCCTCAAATGAAAATACTGCAAGGTTGTTTTTTTTTTTTTTTTTTTTTTATCTAACGCTTAAAGGATGAAAATCTGATTAGAGACTGGGCTGCAATATAATGGATGCATATCATCAACGGTCTTACATTAGGCTTGTATGAAAGTTCTGCTCATTGGTGCTACAGTTCTATGATGTCACACTGGTCTCTCAAAACATCATGGGGCACTGGGATTCACCTAAGCCAGCTGCAAGATGAATTTCCAGGAAAATACTCAGCAAGCAAGGTCACCAGTGAACACGGCATATTCGCTGAGAAAACACTTTGTTGACTCTGGATCTGAAGTTACTTCATCACAGTGGCATTTGCATTTGAATTGTACCTAATGTCAAATTCAGTTATTCAACTACTTACCAGTGTCTGTTTATTTACCATGCTGGAGATCCAGGCTAGGTCCACACTTTTGTAAATGGCTATGACAAGGAGGGTGTTGTTACTGTACTCTTTAGGGGACTTTGGGGCTCCTTCTGGATAGGTGAGGCGAATAGTTGTTCGTGAGCCAACATCTTCCTCAAAGTCAGACACTGGTGCATCATTTAGTCTAAAATTAGTATAGATTGAATTAAGTCACAGGCATTGTTTAACACATGGCCAATTAAAATAGTGCTTGCATAATAAGGCACACAGTCCAACCTAGCATTTGAGATGCCACGAAATTATCTCTTTTGAGTACATGTGATGTATCCATCATTGAGAGTGGCTTTAATTTGAGCTGTAAAAGCAACTGTGTCAACATTGGGCACAATGCATATAAACGAAAGCTGGCACTGCAGTTATAAGGCACATGCACACAAATTTATACTGAGCTAATCAAGTGCCATCTTGCCTGCCTTGCATGTAAATCTGAGAAAACCACTTTATTCATAGAAAACCTCACATTGGACTACACAAAACATTCACACAGACAAATGCAAACTGTTAACAGACAAGTATTCAAGTCCATTTTTTGGAGCTTTAAAGCAGCAGTGCTAATCATTGTCCCATCATAATTCTGTGTTGTTATTGGCTAAAGCTGCTTTGTTTCTGGATAAGTAGATATTTAATAAACAATATTTTGTAAAGATTTCTAACAGCTGCAGAGCTTTATTAAAATAAATATTTATTTTAAAAAGTAACACATCATGAAAAAATAAAAATGATATATGCTTCTGTTTATTTTTTTCTTACAAAAAAAAAACATTTTTTTCACACCAGCATAAAGTGACCCTTTTTTCATTGCTCATATACTTAATTTTCCATGCACAGTTTAAAATAATGACCATTGCTGGTAAAGACAGAATAACTGTAGTTAGGGCTTTGTCAATGTGACAATACTACTAGAACTACTGCTACTACTAAGGAAGATGCATTGTCTGAACCTTGATATTTAACAACTTTTTTTTTCATTCAGCCTTGGCGGAAGATCTGAGTTTAATTTGTGGTTGAACTATGATCTCTTAAGCAATTTTAAGAACATTATTTTCCTATTATCTGGGTAGGTAGCTAGGCAACATTAAATTCTGACATTTCATCTTTGCTTTTATGCACGCTAATAAGAAGCTCCTCTTCAATAACTGTTTCCTGAAAATCAAAATGATTAGTGCCAACTTCAAAAATCATACTGGAGACTTGCAAATACTGAAGAAATGCATCCTTATTCTTGTGCATTTCTGGCAGAAGGAGGACATTAACTTGCACTGTCTGGTTGTGGTAGATCCCAAATTATGGTAACTCCAGCAATACACACTTCACTCTCCGCATGAACTGACTGAGTTCAGGACACCAACAACACATGCTAATGCTGGGAAACATAACAAGAAGAGGATGCATATTTATTTAAAAAGGATTCTGTACCATGTGTAAAAGCCAAAGTGTGCACACCAATCAATCACGAGCCATGGAGTCTGTAAAGACGGCCTTACTCACCTAATGATGATATTGTGCCTGTCAATATGGCTACCAAGTTGGCTTCCGTGTAACACTCCTCCACTCCCAACAACTACACAGCGTTTGCAGGTTCTGCTGACCAGTTCAGGAGTTAAACTGGTGTGAGGCAGTCCTTGTAAGGCTTTAATAGCTAATTTTGTATTGCCTTTGAGGCCAAAAGGAGTCCGAAACTTATCTAGACCTGATTTAGTAGTCCCAACATCACCCATTTGCAGGAACACTGGAACTCCAGGAGCAAGTTTTCCAGAATACAATTCTCTCAGCCTTGCCTGGCTCCACATTAGGTGACAGGGCTGGTTTAGAAGCTCTGCGGAATGATTCAGCAACACCTGCAATGAGAAAGTAAGTAAAAAGTCACAAATCAGCAAGTTTCCTTATTTAATTAGAAAATCAGCTGACCTTTAACCCTTCTCTTTTGGGGATGCTTTGTTGTTAGTTGTACTTTGATCTCTGTCTAGTCTTCTGAACATGCAATGCAGTATTGTACTCACCATTCATTGAAATTTGTTAACTGCTTTAGTACTTACTTTGAGATAGTAACTGCCATAAAGGGCGATATATGAAATAAAAATGGATTTGTTTCTGTGCAATATGAAAGAATGGATTTCATTCTCTGTGGCCTTTGAGTATTTTCCCAGTTTAGCATTGGAAGTAGTTGGGTTTCCTCACACAGTCTAAAGAGAGGATGTAATTTTAATTGTTCATTGTAACGGCTGTAAGTGCCTAAGAGGATGGGCTGGCATCCCAGCAGGGATGGAACATGATTTCTTGCCTGGACTGTAGGCCAGGATGGAAGGACAGACAAACTGGTCAGCTGGACAAGGCAACAACTTTGTGCCCGACTGGATGAATACAGTTGTTGGACTAGTGGAAGCCAGAAGTCAGGACCAGTTCCATCCCCCTTGGCACGTGGCAGTGGTCTTCTTGTGGTGTCCTAGTTTGGGCAGCCGCAGTGATGCTTGGCAGTTGGAGTCTGGAAGTGCAACCCTGTCGGGGTCCCTGGGTGCCAGTAATGGGTGCTGTCGGGGGAAGACTCCATGCTTTCCATGTGACCTGGAAGTGCTTCCAAGAGGACTTGCTGTGGCACCAGAAGTATCCCAAGTCTGGCTTGAAAAGGAACCTCACATCAGGGAGTCAGAGTCGGGAGGCAGCGGGCAACATTCTTGGAGGAAGGAAGAAAGGAGGAATTGGCAGAATTATTGTATTTAATTATTGATGTTTTGATGGGTGATTATTGTAAGGGTGCTTGAGATAAATAATACATTGAATTAAAACTCAGAAACATGTTGGGCATTGCTATGTCTGAGATGTGGGGCTCAGAGGTGTCCCCTTGTGGTTACTGGGTGTAGCATCCTATCAAGGGCTTGACTCTAGTTACACATGTTTCATTGCTGGGTAAAGTTACACCCCATTCTGCGTTTAGAACTGCCATAATTCTTCATAGCATATACTCATTATGGTAGCATCATGTAGTTTCTACAAATCTCCCGTCCCACCACATCCCAAAGGTGCTCTATTGGATTGAGACCTGGTGACTTTGGAGGCCATTTGAGTACAGTGAACTCATTATGTTCATGAAACCAGTCTGAGATGATTTGAGCTTTGTGACATGGCTGAAGATGGGTACACCGCAGTCATAAAGAGATGGACCCAACCATCTGAATGCTGCAGCAAAATTTCAGACTCATCAGAGTTTTTCCAATCTTCTTTTGGCCAATTTTGGTGAGCCCGTGTGAATTGTAGCCTTAGTTGCCTTTTCTTAGCTAACAGGAGTGGCACCGGTGTGGTCTCTTGCTGCTGTAGCCCATTTGCTTCAAGTTTCGATGTGTTGTGCGTTCAGAGATGCTCTTCTGCGTACCTCGGTTTTAACAAATGGTTGTTTGAGTTACTGTTACCTTTGCTTTCACCTCTGGCATCAACAAAGCATTTTCACCCAGAGAACTGCCACTCACTGGGTACTTCCCCTTCTTCAGACCATTCTCTGTAAACCCTAGAGATGAGAGGAGAGGTTGGGATCCTATGTTGATAGCATTTTGCTGCACCCATCATATGACAAACCACCTGGATTGGGACACCTTGACACCACACTGAAACAGTTATGGTGGCTAGAGTGCCAATCCTGCCACCAACCCCCAAGTTTTCCCTGTAAGTTGGTGGACCTGGGTGCATGTTAGCATCATACCCACGATGAAGCAATAGCAGGTTAAGGGCCTTGCTCAAGGGCCCAACGGAGTAGAGTCACTTCTGGCTTTTATCGGTTTCTATCCGGCAACCTTCCAATTATATATATATATTATTAAAAAAAAATCTTGCGACAATACAAGACTTTTTTCCTGTGACAAGACGTGATCTTTTGAAGAGAGACTGAGAGACACTTTCTCAATAAAACACAAAAAACTGATTTTAGTAATCATAGAATTAACTAAATGGAGATCACCTGTCTGTGTTAAGTGGTTTGAATTGGTTGTACTTTAAATCCACCTGTATGTCGAAGGTCCACCTTGTGGTGAGTCAGTATTTCAGCTTAACCTACAAAATGAAGATAAAAGAATGCTGCCAGCAACTCACAAGTCATAAGGTGTCGACAAGGACATATCCAAATCACTGAATATCAGTTGGAGTACAGTTAAATCAGTCATTAAGAAATGGGCAGAGAATGGCACAGCTGTAAATCTGGATAGGCAGGCCGTTCACAAAAACTGAGTGATTGTGCAAGAAGAAGATGAATGGGGCAGGCCACCAAGGGACTTCTGAGAACTCTGAAAGGGTTACAAGCTACAGTGAATAAGAGTGGAGAAACTGTGCAGACAGCAACTGTTGGCGAGTACTTCATCCGTCATGGCTTTATGGCACAGTGACCAAAAAAACCACTGATTTACAAAAAAAAAAACAAAATGTACAAGATCTCAACTAGAGTTTGCAAGAAGGCACATGGAAGGTTTATGTTCTGATGAGAGAAAAATTGAGCATTTTGGCCATCAAACACTCACTATATTTGGAGAAAGCCAAACACTGCACATTACCAAAAACACACCATCCCCAATGTGAAGCATGGCAATAGCAGCTTCATGCTGAGGGGATGCTGCTCTGCAGCAGGAATTTGAAAGGATTTTAAGGGTAGTGGGGAAAAATAAATGCAGGATATACAGGGAATTCCTGGAGGAAAACCTGATGCCATCTGCAAGAAACCTACACCTTGGCAAAAGATTTGTTTACCAGCAAGAATAGGACCCTAAGCATAAAGTGAAAACTACACAGAAATGGCCTTAAAACAACAGTATTCTATTATATCCTATCACTATTCTATCAATGTTCTATAATATTCTATTATTTTTATGTCTAATATTGTTAATATTCTATCAATGTTCTATAATATCCTATTATGTTTGTCTAATATTATTAATATTCCATAATGTTCTATAATATTCTGTTATGTTCTATTAATATTCTGTCAATGTTCTATAATATTCTATTATGTTTGTCTAATATTATTAATATTCCATAATGTACTATAATATTCTTTTATGTTCTATTAATATTCTATCAATGTTCTATTAGAGGTCAAGTCCGAGTCCAGATTTCAATCCAGATGAGATTTTTTTAAAGAATGTGGGAAAATATAAATATGGGAAACTGTCAAAGGTGCATCTACTAAATAATGACTACATGTGTAATTAATTATTTTGTGGTTTATATTTGTAATTAGTTTCAATCACTTTGCAGTGGTTTGTGTTCACATAGTGTCGAATATAAAATGTGATTCAATGTTATATACTTAAATGGGAAAACTTCCAATGGGGTGAATACTTTTTATAGGCAATATATTTGACAGAATTCATGCAAAACTGTTTTCCTGGCAGCCTAGACAGTGGCCTGATTTTTTTTTCATAATGGACAGTTGCTGGTGGAGAAACTTCATTTACTGGCATTGCAAGGCATTGCACTTAGACACACTTTTATTGAAGTTTTCTGTTTTCTCTCCATTTGTGTGTCATGCAGGGGTAAACTAAGCTTTGAATTATTTTATGATCTTCCAATGTAGTAAACAGTACACTACCAATCAAAATTTAAAGAATTATGAAAAATTGTTTCTTTGAAATATTGGTGACTGTCACTATTAAAAAATATAAAGTCATTGTAGTTGTTGATATGACTACTGTTCTACTAGAATGTTTTAAAAAATAGCAAAGGTAAAAAGGAAGTCATTCATTGGAAAACTACGGTGATCAAAATTAGGGAATGATTACAACTGTATTTTAAAAGAAGCCTGCAAATTAATTCTCTTTTTCACTCTTTTTGACGATTACAGCTTTCTAAATTTGTTGAAAGTGTTGAGGCCCTTGCTTTCAATAACTTTGGCCCATCTGTGCCCACAGGACATGATCGATTCCTTGGACTGCACTGGCTTCATTTTTGAATTGGGCTCCAATTGGAAAACCAAAAGAAAATAAATGCTGTAAGCCGCACTGGTGTCAGCCAAACAAGTAAATGTAAGTGTAAATGTTCCACTCGCCTTCCAGCTGCTTCCACAAGTTGCTAACTGCAATACCCTTTTCTGTAGCTTTCCACCTTGTGTTTATGTGATATGTTTTCTGATGCTGCTCTGTACGTCACTCCCAGGATGCTTATTACCTTGTAACTGCGCTGTACAATTGGACAGGATTGGCGATGTCAGGGTACTAAGCAGACTGCTGTGCTGAAGTAGAAGTTGTACCTCATTGTGTTGGTGTCCTTTCATGTATTTTCTCCAAATAATTTTCTGCCTTGGGAAATAAACAGGGTACAGCAAAGCCAGGTAACATCCAATCAGAAGAACAAAGGCCCAAGTCAAATTGTACCTCCTATTAAAGAAATACACAATATTGTAATTTATCATGCATGCTAGAAAAGTTGAAGATATTAAATGTGCAAATTGTGTGTCAATTAAAAGCTGGTCCAAATAAAGCCAGGAAATTGTTTAGTCATAAATCAAAGACAACTCTTAGATATTCATCTTATCCACCCTGGTCCACTGGATTTTACCTAGAATTAATATTTTGAATTTTTTTAAAGTTGTGTTGATGTTTCTTGGAAACAAAATCAGTTCTAATTTTCATCATCCACCTGAGCAGCTTCAAAGCAAAATGACACCTTTTATTGGCTAACTAAAAAATTACAATATGCAATGTGATAAGGCGCTCTATGAGCTCCAACCCAACACAGACAGACACGGGAGGCACACGTATAAAAGCAAATAAACTTCTATTGTCTTCACCTGTTGGGCATATCTTTCCCGTGTCCCACAGGCACAGCATAGTCCCACAAACACAAAAGTAAAAAGCACAAATAAATTTCTTCACCACCACCACCACTCCTCCTCCTCACCGGCAAGTGTTGTCTCCCTCCTAACAGCTCTGGTTTCCAGAGTAACCACTGCTGGCTCTTTTTATAACACCCCCGGAAGTGCTCCAGGTGGTCGTAGACCTACTTCCAGCAGCACTTCCAGGGTTGGCAGAAAACCTGCCCAACAGGGCTCAGCAGTTGTTGCAGCACTCCCTGGCGGCACCCTTGGATCCCAACAGGGCTGTAACCAACTCCAATTCCCATGAAGCCCTGCGGGAGTCCGAGGCACCACTGCAACCCAGGGGGGCTGCCATCCTGCGACCCGGGGGAGGTATTGTGCAGTCCATGTCTGTTCCCCTGGACCATATACAGAAGGGGCATCCCAGCCGGGCATGAGCCCCGCTGTCCGCCACAGCAAGCTTTCGAGGCAACTCAGGCCCCTTCTTCAGCCTGCTTTTATATACAGTACAATACTCACCAGGACAAATAACATTTAAGTGAGACATCTTAGCCTGAAGAGGTCTATTCATTTTTTACATCTAAGATGTCTCACTTAAAGGTTTTCCAATGTTGTTTCTTGTCCTAGTGTCTATATAAACACAGGGAACTCCAGTTTCTGTATTACATCTTGCCTGAAGAAGGGGCCTGAGTTGCCTCGAAAGCTCGCATATTGTAATCCTTTTAGTTAGCCAATAAAAGGTGTCATTTTGCTTGACTTCGCACTACATTCATAATGGCTAACACGGTACAGCACCCTAGTACTACAGAATTTAAATCATTCCCAAATATACCGTGTGACTGCAACATTTTGAAGACTCTTGTCTTGAACTCTGTACAGTGGAACCTCGGTTCACGACCATAATTCTTTCCAGAACTCTGGTCGTAAACCAATTTGGTCGTGAACCGAAGTAATTTCCCCCATAGGATTGTATGTAAATACAATTAATCCGTTCTAGACCTTAAGAACTGTATGCAAATATATTTTTTTTAAAGATTTGTAAGCACAAATATAGTTAAATATACCATAGAATGCACAGTGTAATAGTAAACTAAATGTAAAAACATTGAATAACACTAAGAAAACCTTGAACAACAGAGAAAACTAACACTGCAAGAGTTGACGCTGTAGCGCTACGAACCGCTTGCTAAAAACACTTTTTTAAATGAGTTTTAAGCACAGGGAAAAAAATGAACATTTGAAAAAATCCGTAATTTAATAAACAACCAAGAAAAGTAACATTGCAACAATGCACGCTACGAACCGATCACTGTAAACAGAAGTGAAGTGGAGGTTAAAATCCAATAGAAAAAAGTTTCATTAAATACAACAAGGTTAAAACAATGCTCGAATCTGTCTCTTTAAAAACAAGCCCAGTGCATTCTTTAACTGCCTTCTCAGCCTTATGTGTCCAGCCGTCTCTCTCACGCGCAGGCGTGTATGTATGTGTCTCTCTCGCTCGCGCACGTGTGTGTGTCTCTCTCTCTCTCGCTTGCGCGCGTGTGTCTCTCTCTCTCTCTCTCTCTCTCTCTCTCTCGCTCGCGTGCGTTTGTGTCTCTCTCTCTTGCTCGCATGCGCGTGTGTCTCTCTCTCTCTCTTGCTCACGTGTGTGTGTGGCTCTCGCTCTCTCTGTCTCGCTCGCGTGCGTGTGTGTCTTTCTTTCTTTCTCTCTCTCTCGCTCGCATGCGCATGTCTGTCTCTCTCTCACTCACGTGTGTCTCTCTCTCTCTCTTGCTCGCATGTGCGTGTGTCTCTCTCTCTTGCTCGCATGCGCGTGTGGCTCTCGCTCTCTCTGTCTCGCTCATGTGCGTGCGTGTCTTTCTTTATTTCTCTCTCTCTCTCGCTCGCGTGCGCGTGTGTCTCTCTCTCTCTCTTGCTCGTGTGTGCGTGTGGCTCTCTCTCGCTCGTGTGTGTGTGTGTGGCTCTCTCTCTCGCTCACGCGCGTGTGTGGCTCTCTCTCTCGCTCACACGCGTGTGTGTCTCTCTCGCTCGTACACGCGTGTGTGTGTGTGCGTCTCTCTCTCTCTCTCACGCGTGTGTGTGCGTCTGTCTCTCTCTCACTCTTGCGTGCGTGCGTGCGTGCGTGTGTGTCTCTCTCTTGCTCGCTGCACAGGGAGAGACTGAACACGTGCGGAAATCATTGCGCGAACAAACCGAAAGGTAAACTGGCTTATTCGTATACTGAGTGTGTGGTCGTGAACAGATGCAAAAGTTTGGCGAACTTTTTGGTCGTAAACTGATTTGTACGTGTTCCGAGACGTTCATGAACCGAGGTTCCACTGTATATGTTCTATGAGAAGCAATGGGACAGAATTTTAGATTGGAAAGTAGCTGAAGAGACTACACAACACTGAAACTGAAAAATAAGCTAAGGAGAGTTCTAATACCCAAACTACCTTACAGAACATTAACTGACACAGGAGAGGGGTTTGCTTTTATATCTAGAAACTAGGACAAGGGTCATGTTCTGTACATCTGAAAATCCTGTGGTAGTAACAGGGGAGTCATTGCCAACAAACGTTACAAAATGGAGGTATATGTGATCAGAAATGGAGGGGAAAACGAACAAAATAACTTTAAAAATTAAAAATATTGCCAAAAACAAAAATAGTAACAACGTGGAGTACGTAAAAGAATAATACAAAGAAGAAAATGGCCTATTTATAACATTATGTGCCCTTTATTTAATTTTTGTATGTTATCTTCTTTAATTCGATTCACTGTATCTGTTAAACCCACCTGCTAATAAAGAAATCTTTCTGCTCAACAGCTTCCATTCCACAGCTCTCAATCTATGGCCTTTCTGTCTTTTAGCCTGTAAAAGAAAACAAAATTGCTTCATCAAAAAAATCATTCATTTATCCGTGCAGCCATTTTCAGAGGCCATTATCTATAGAATATTGGTAAATGCCTCTATAATTCTGTTGCTTTTAGTGCCCAAGAATGTGTTGTTGTTAACGAGGCAGAAGCAAAGTAATTAACATCAGTTACTGCAAACTTGATTTATCATCGTTCTGTCAGGGCCGTATGCAGATGCTGTTAAATGCAGCCGCCTCACTGCTCCAGAGGTCAGTGTTCGACTCCTCGCTAGTCATTGTTTCTGTGTCGTTTGCACGTTATTCTTATGTCTATGTACGTTTTCCCCAGGCTCTATGGTTCTCCTTCTACACAGAAAGTCAAAGGCATGAAGACACGAAGAGAAGGGAGCTCAGTGATTTCACTTTGTTTTACATCATCACTTGTGAGATCTTACAATTTATATCTAATAGTGAGCTGTTGTTTGCTTTGACAACATAACTAACTTCATAAATTTCTATAGAATTTGAATTATCAATTAATGTTTAAATTTTTTATTAATGTACTTAAAAGTAAGTATATTATTGAGACACCCTCTTAAGCATGTTATGACTAAATGCCACAAGCTCTGATTATGTCACTAAATTGTACTTTCAGAATAACCTTCATTTGTGTTTGCTAGATGGTTCACCCATTAGTGTTAGTTGAGATTAATCAAATAAAAAAGCATCATATATATAGGATATGTAAAATTTCAACTATTTGATGGTTGAAATTTAAAAAAATAGATAACTATCGTCATTGCTTGCTAATTAGTATCCCTTATTTTCAAGTAAAACAGTGAATTGTTTACATGATTAGAATGTATTCTGATTAAATCATTTGCTGTCATCAATACTTTAAAATAATCCTTTATGTTTATTCTGCAGCAGCAGGGAATGAGTCACGGAGTTGCAAAAGAAATGCCAAGCTAATGCATATCATGGCTAAATTAGCTCAAACCCTGCCTTACTATTAAGTGAGAAACACATAAATGCAAGGTCCAAAAATGAAAAAGTCATGTGATAGGCTCTTCAAGATTTAATCAAGTCAAGTCAAGTTGGGGAGCATGCACTGGTACAGTGCGTTGCCTCACCCACCACACGATTAAACAACTCGGGATCCCAGTTGGCAACCCCCCCAGACAGACCCGCAATCCAGTTCCACCCTCCAAAAAATGACTGTCTATCTGCTGCAGCCAGGTGTTATGTGGGCGACCCCTTGGCCTAGTCCAGCTGCTCAGACCCTCAACAATGAGGATTTTATGAGCTGGATCACCCTCGGGGAAACACCACACACACCTGTAGTGCCATAACTGACACTCACTCAAAATGCAGGTAATGTGCCTCATTCGGGACTCCATGAGCAACTGCTCATTCGACACAAAGTCAAATCAACGGTACCCAAGGATTTTCTGGAGAGACACCATACCAAAGGAGTCCAGTCTTCGTCTCCGGTCACTGGATACCGTCCATGTCTCACAAACATATAATCCAAGATTTAATCACTAGGAGGAAATTCAAGGATCAGCAATCCCCAAACCAAATGCCATTTCTGGTGTGCATCAGCTAGCAAAATAAACAGGAACATAATGTTTCAGGGCTTTTAAGAACAATTCATGCAAGACACACATTTACAATTAACATCTTTAACTGAACGTGCAAGGTTACAGGTATAAAACAAGCTTTGTTTTTATACATCCAGACAAGCATATGGTTTTTTAGAGTATGTCTATATTTTAAGTTAAATTTCCTGAAATCTGAGTTGCAATGTTTAATACTTTTACATCAGGTGTGGTGCTTTATAAATTTTTTAATCCCACGTGTATCAAAAAAGGGTCAGAGATGCATAGTTTAAGGCTGCATTGGACTGAAACCTGGAAACAACCTTATACTGTGCAATAGTTTATCACAGAGTAGTGGAACTAAGATTTAGAAATGCTGAAATGGATAAGGATTGCTGAAGCAAAAAATGCCCAAAATTCCTTAAACACATCAAAAAAATCACAAAATTCTGAAGGAAGTTCACAGTCTTTCACTTTGTTATTGGCAGTTTGAGGAAACTCTTCATTTTTCTGAATTTTGTCATGGAAAGGATTATGACACATGTTAATTGGGAAATGTAAATAAGCAGAACATCTTCTTCCTGCCCATCATAATTAAAATGAATATCTATTTATGCAAATTCAAACATTTCCACAAAAAATGAATGTTTGCTTTAAAAAAAATCAAAAAGGTGTAAAGAATTTCAAAACTATTTTAAAAAGTAAGCATTATTGCTGAACTGGTTGAAAAGTTGCTTACCTTTTGTAGGTGGCACACGGGATGGACAGGCATCCCAGCAAGGAGTCAGTAAGATCCCTTACCCGGACAGGTAGCACTGAGTGAATAGAAAGGCATCCCGGCCAAGGCTGCACTAACAGATGGATGGACATCCCAAAAAGAGGAGAAGATCCCTTACCCGGGAGGGAAGCCCCACATAAATGGACAGGCGTCCCAACCAGACATGTGCATAATACCTTCCCTGGTCGGGATAAAAGAAGACAGGGAAGGACAGTCTTTGAGGGATGTTTATTCTCCCTAGGTGCTAGATGGCAGCATCTTTCCATTTTGACGCCCATTTTGGAACCAGCAGGAAATTCTGGGAGTGGTAGTCCAGCAGCACAGCTCTGCTGGGGTCCATGGGTCCCGCTATATTGGACTTCCGTATGACCCGAGATTACTTCCAATGGGCAGCAGCCCTGGCACTGGAAGTATTCCCAGATCCTCAACAAAAGGGACCAGTCTCTCTTATACAGGCAAGTCAGAGCTGGAAGGAAGGAAGGCAACACTCGTCTGGAGGAGGGCAGTGCAGTGAAGAGAGGAGAAGTGAATTGTGGAGAGATAACCTGTGCATTTTGTGCTTCATTTGGAGGTATTTCTATAATAAACACACCTTTATGTGAACCCGGGACTGTGTTTGTGTGGTCGTGTTTGGGGTTTCAAGCTCACTGGCGCCCCGGTTCCATCACACTAGATTGGGGGAAAAAAAAATCAGCCTTTGGGCAACACTGAATTTGGCGTCTTGTGGTGAGCTGAGTGTTATAAATATTGAGTCACTGTAAAGAACATTATGTTTTTGCTTCGGTATCAATGCAGAAACCTTTGGAAATTAAAAGGTATTATGCTTAGATGCTTGGCTAAGATTAAAGTAACTTGATTTTCCTTAATTGTACTATTGTATATACTAGTAAACTGGTCTATTTTCCTCTTTAAAATGACTACAACACAATAATATTAGCTGTTAGTTTCCCTAGAAAACTCCATACCAAAGCAGAGTCTATTTGCTGTTGGATTTTACTTAGCATCATTTGATTTTCACCTTATTCTTTGTCTGTATGATATCTTTTTGGCTGTACCATGCTGTTTCTGTTTATTTTGCCATACTGATGCATACTTTTATAGTTTTGTTTTATTATATGGGTTTCCACTAAGGACCAAGTCTTCTTTCCACAGGCCAACAACTTCTAGTTAGGTCAGTGAGTTTAAACTTTTCATGGACTGCCATCCTATCCAAAGTTGGTTTCTACTCTGAAGCCCTGTGCTGCCGAAAATAAGAGGTGCAGTTAAAAGTATGTGTAAGAGCCATTCTTACTGAGTTAATGTTACATTTGTGTTAGGAAATAAGAAATCTGACAAATGAGAGGTGACCATTCAGTCCATCAAGTTTGATTGTTTAGTCCAGCGTTTCTCAGCCTTTAAGTATTTGCGACCCGAGTTTTCATAACAGTTTTAATTGCGTCCCCGCTAACATTTTTTTGAAATGTACATGCATATTTTATTATACCTACTTAACTTTTATTGACATTTATCTAACTCAATATTTATTGTTCTAGTATCAGCATGTAGTCTAAGTTAATTTGTTTTGGTTTCAACAGATGTTTTTTTCATATTTTTGATTCTTGTTTTCTTTTTTGCACATCTTCACGGCCCCCTTTTTATTATTTCGCGCCCCACAGGTTGAGAACCACTGGTTTAGTCAGTAGCTAAGCTATGTCATCCAGATACTTCTTAAAGGTTGTCAAGGCAACTACATGTCTCGATAGCTTCTTCCCAATTCTTTGAGTAAAGATGTGCTTCCTGGCTGCACCCTTACATGCACTTCCCCCTTATTTCAAAGTGGTATTTATTAAGATAAATGTATAGCTTTGCATCGATACACAGAATACCATCCATCCATCCATCCATCCTCTTCCACTTATCTGAGATCGGGTCACGGGGGCAGCAGCTTGAGCAGAGATGCCCAGACTTCCCTCTCTCTGACCACTTCTTCTAGCTCTTCCGGGGGAATCCTGAGGCGTTCCCAGGCCAGCCGGGAGACATAGTCCCCCCAGCGTGTCCTGGGTCTTCCCCGGGGACTCCTCCTGGTTGGACGTGCCCGGAACACCTCACCAAGGAGGCATCCAGGAGGCATCCTGATCAAATGACCGAGCCACCTTATCTGACTCCTCTCGATGCGGAGGAGAAGCGGCTCTACTCTGAGCCCATCCCAGATGACTGAGCTTCTCACCCTATGTTTAAGAGAAAGCCCAGACACCCTGTGGGGGAAACTCATTTCAGCCGCTTGTATTCGCAATCTCGTTCTTTCGGTCACTACCCATAGCTCATGACCATAGGTGAGGGTAGCAACATAGATGGACTGGTAAACTGAGTGCTTTGCCTTACAGCTCAGCTCCTTTTTCACCATGACAGATAAATGCAGAGTCCGCATCACTGCGGACACCGCACCAATCTGCCTGTCGATCTCACGCTCCATTCTTCCCTCACTCATGAACAAGACCCCGAGATACTTGAACTCCTCCACTTGGGTCAGGATCTCTCCCCCAACCCTGAGAGGGCACTCCACCCTTTTCTGGCTGAGGACCATGGTCTCGGATTTGGAGGTGCTGATTCCCATCCCAGCCGCTTCACACTCAGCTGCGAACCGATCCAGAGAGAGCTGAAGATCACGGCCTGATGAAGCAAACAGGACAACATCATCTGCAAAAAGCAGTGACCCAATCCTGAGCCCACCAAACCAGACCCACTCAATGCCCTGGCTGCACCTAGAAATTCTGTCCATAAAACTTATGAACAGAATCGGTGACAAAGGGTAGCCCTGGCGGACTCCAACTCTCACTGGAAACAGGTTCAACTTACTGCTGGCAATGCGGACCAAGGGTACAGGGACCGAACAGCCCTTATCAGGGGATCCGGTACCCCATACTCCTGGAGCACCCCCCACATGATTCCCAGAGGGACATGGTCGAACACCTTTTCCAAGTCCACAAAACCCATGTGGACTGGTTGGGCAAACTCCCATGCACCTTCCAGGACCCTGCTAAGGGTGAAGAGCTGGTCCACTGTTCTGCGACCAGGACGAAAACCACACAGTTCCTCCTGAATCCAAGGTTCGACTATTCGATGGACCCTCCTCTCCAGGACCCCTGAATAGACTTTTCCAGGGAGGCTGAGGAGTGTGATCCCTCTGTAGTTGGAACACTGCCAATCCAGAGGCACTGTCCCCGAGTTCCATGCGATGTTGCAGAGGCGTGTCAGCCAAGACAGTCCTACAACATCCAGAGCCTTAAGGAACTCTGGGCGTATCTCATTCACCCCCGAGGCCCTGCCACCAAGGAGTTTTTTGACCACCTCAGTGACCTCAGTCCCAGAGATGGGGGAGCCCACCTCCGAGTCTGCTTCCTCATTGGAAGGCATGTTAGTGGGATTCAGGAGGTCTTCAAAGTACTCCCCCCACCGACCCACAACGTCCCGAGTCAAGGTCAGCAGTGCACCATCTCCACCATATACAGTGTTGACACTGCACTGCTTCCCCATCCTGAGACACCGGATGGTGGACCAGAATCTCCTCAAAGCCGTCCGAAAGTCGTTCTCCATGGCCTCCCCAAACTCCTCCCACACCCGAGTCTTTGCCTCAGCAACCACCGAAGCCGCATTCCACTTGGCCTGCCGGTACCTATTAGCTGCCTCCAGAGTCCCACAGGACAAAAGGGTCCTATAGGACTCCTTCTTCAACTTGACAGCATCCCTCACCGCCGGTGTCCACCAACGGGTTCGGAGATTGCTACCACAACAGGCACTGACCACCTTGCGGCCACAGCTCCGGTCAGCCGCCTCAACAATAGAGGCACAGAACATGGCCCAGTCGCACTCAATGTCCCCCACCTCCCTCGGGACATGGTCGAAGTTCTGCCGAAGGTGGGAGTTGAAGCTGCTTCTGACAGGGGACTCATTTGGGCCTACCAGGCCTGACCGGCATCCTCCCCCACCATCGAAGCCTACTCACCACCTGGTGGTGATCAGTTGACAGCTCCGCCCCTCTCTTCACCTGAGTGTCCAAGACATGTCAAGTCTGACGACATGACCACAAAGTTGATCATCGAACTGAGGCCTAGGGTGTCGAGGTGCCAATTGCGAATATGAACACCCCTATGCTTGAACATGGTGTTCGTTATGGACAATCCGGACAATCTGTTCGCCGCATACGCACAAACAACAGTTAGGACCCATCCCCCCACCCAAAGGCGGAGGGAGGCTACCCTCTCGTCCACTGGGGTAAATCACAATGAACAGGCCCCAAGTCGGGGGGCAATAAACACCCGCTCAGCGGCTCTCACCGGGAGCAGCTCTAGAGTGGTAGAGAGTCCAGCCCCTCTCAAGGAGATTGGTTTCAGAGTCCAAGCTGTGTGTCGAGGTGAGCCCGGCTATATCTAGCCAGAACCTCTCGACCTCGCGCACTAGCTCAGGCTCCTTCCCCTTCAGAGAGCTGACATTCCAGGTCCCAATAGCCAGCTTCTGTAGCCAAGGATCAGACCGCCAAAGTCCCCGCCTTCGGCCAGCACCCAACTCACACTGCACACAACCTCCTTGGCCCCTCCCATAGGTGGTGAGCCCATGGGAAGGGGGACCCACATTGCCTCTTCGGGCTGTGCTCGGCCGAGCCCCATGGGTGCAGGCCCAACCACCAGGTGCTCGCCATCGAGCCCCACCTCCAGGCCTGGCTCCAGAAGGGGGCCCCAGTGACCTGCGTCCGGGTGAGGGAAAACGCCGTCCAAATTTTTTATTCTTCATAGGAGGTTTTGTTGAACTGCTCTTTGTCTCATCCCTCACCTACGACCAGTTTGCCTTGGGTGGCCCTACCAGGGGCATAAAGCCCCGGACAACAGAGCTCCTAGGATCACTGGGACACGCAAACCCCTCCACCATGATAAGGTGGCGGTTCAACGACATGTATATAGAATACATAAATAGATAAAGGAATGTTCTACCTTATACCCTGTAAGCAGACATGAAAATGGAACAGCACAGCTCTCTTACAATGATTCTATTGAAATAGCAAATGTATTTTCAAGTGCATTATCCAACCCGCTATATCCTAACTACAGGGTCACGGGGGTCTGCTGGAGCCAATCTCAGCCAACACAGGGCACAAGGCAGGAAACAAACCCCGGGCAGGGTGCCATCCCAATACAGGGCACACACACACACCAAGCACACACACTAGGGACAATCTAGAATCGCCAATGCACCTAACCTGCATGTCTTTGGACTGTGGGAGGAAACCGGAGTACCCGGAAGAAACCCATGCAGACACGGGGAGAACATGTAAACTCCACGCAGGGAGGACCCGGGTCTCCTAACTGCGAGGCAGCAGCGCTACCCACTCCACCACCGTGCTGCCCATTTTGAATAATCCATCCATTAATTAATTTGTGTAATCTTATTTGTAGGGGTGATTCAGCTTATGAAGCAATAGGCAGGGACCAACCCTAGATGTGGCTGAAAAAAATTAAGTTTTATTTAGGATATTGTCCCTTTATTCATTAGCACCACAAAGGCCATTATGAAGACACTATAGCAAAAGATGTTTAATTGATTAAAATGCAATAAGTTTTGCTTTTATAATAAATTACAGTATATGAAATTAAGATTAAATGTTGATTATAACTGGCAATATTTAACATAACTGCTGCTTGGATACAGCACTAACACTCCTATGAAAGAAGCTATGAAAATGTTCATATACCAAATGCACAAAAAAAGCTCACTGTAAATGAAACTGTAAAAAATCAAGGATTTCAAGATTAAAAGAAGATGGTATGTAATATAATAGATAATAAAATAAGTAGTCATTAATTGTACGTGTTATTTAAAATGTGGTATGTAAAGAAACATTGATTTGAAATTAGATTTTTAGTTTAGACCAAAGTAACACTGCTAAAAAGAATATGCATTATAAAAGGCTGAGTTAATTTGGAAAGGCTTTGTGTTCAATAAGGATTAATTAGCTGATAGCAGTTTGCTTACTCTGAAGGGTGAATTTAATCTGATAAGATACCAGTGAGTTTTCAGTATAAGGTATAAAAATAAAAAACAATTACAGTATACGAGATAAAGTAGTATGTTTTATGAGATGCTTTATTATTTGATAACATTAATTAAAAAATAGTCAGTTGTATATTATGAGATGGTATGATCTGAAAGGTGGCATGAAAAATGGACTGATTATCTGAGATAAAATAATGTTCACTAAGAAAGGCACGAAACAAGACAGAAGTAGCATTGTGCTCATTATGCCACTTATTACAAAAAGTAAACCGTACATCGACAGAAGATGTCACTTGCTAAGAAAGGGCAATATTAAGTATGATTTATAAAACCTTTGAGAGACACTATATAAAGATTAACTAGTGGATAAAGAGAAAATGCAGAAGTAAAACAATATTCCACAGTTCATAAATGATCTACGGAATGTGCCAGGGTCAGTAAGCTCTACATTTTAATCATTAATTGAACATTTTGAGCAGAGCTTTGGCTGACCTATCGTTATGTTGTGTCCTGCTTGCCAAGAATGAATCTCAAATTACATTACCTAAAGACTTTGATCTTAACAAAAAAGAAATGGACAAAACTAAATTTCTGATATATGATTTAGTGTTTTCACAACAGTAAGGCTTTATGTGTTATAAGAGGAATGTTTTGCAGTACATCTGTTAATGTGCTGATGCTTAAAGCTCAACTAACTGTATGACTCCCTGATCAGTTTCTAGTTAAGCTTTATTGTCAAATGTACCGAGTATATTCTTATTTGCATGTCTGACCAATCTGCAACACTTTTTGTCTAAAGTTCCTTACCTTAGTTTCCAGAGTACATCAGGAAGAAAAAAGGAACGTGATGACAAAGAAGAGATGAACTTCATAGTAGATGGCAGAGTAAAGTCATGGCTGCAGACTCTGCTGCTTAATAATTGCTGTTTGTGTACCTGAGAAAGACAATTAGGAGGACTTTGATCTTTACGCACCATTGGTGAGAAAGAGAATAAACATGGAGGTAGTCATCAGGGCGCATTGTTATCTACAGATGAGTGACTAAATCAGTGCTGCGTCTGTGGAAAAAAAAACAAGGGAAAAGTACAAATTGATGGCAAGATTTCACTTTAACATTCCTGTGGGTTTTATTTTAGTCATTTTGTGAATTTAAGAATTAAATCAAACTACTTGGTTTGAGTTATTCTGTGCCCACATTTTTCATCTTTTTTTTTGTTGTTGTTCTTTATTTCACCTTATACAATTTCTTGCATTAGGAATTTGTTAATTTTCTCATACCCCTTGGGGGTCAGAGCGCAGGGTCAGCCATTGTACAGCGCCCCTGGAGTAATTGAAGGTTAAGGGCCTTGCTCAAGGGCCCAGCAGAGTTGGATCTCTTTTGTCAGTGGCGGGGATTCAAACCAGCAACCTTTGGGATACCAGTGCAGATCCTTAGCCTCAGAGCCACCACTGTACTGTACTGTATGTTAGGTGTTTAGGGGCTGTGTTTTCTGAGCTATGAAAGGCGCCATGATAAGTTAAGAAGGAAATGAGGCGTTAAGCATGTTGTGTCTTTGATTTGTTTCTCTCGATGGGTGAATCTCACTACAAAGTAAGCAGTATTTTAGGGAAGTGCTCTCTTATTTAGGGTTGAGACACAGTGGTCACACTTTCACTGTCTGTGTAAGAGAGACTCAGTTTCAGCAATATTCTTTAAAGAATATGGCAACAATAAACCACATATTCTAAATGCAAGATTAATTTGTGTGCCTCGTAGATTCATTTCTTCTTTGTTCAGCATTGCTCTCTCTTGTTTAATTTTGTAAACACAGATTAGCCAGACATGTCACATTTATTGTACCAAACCTCTCAGGGGAGTCATCTGTCACAACAAGGAATACTTCTGCCTTTTTTTGCTCAAGTAGTACAACAATGCACTACCGTCATGTTTCCTAATAAAGGCAGTCTAACAGCAGGCTTGATTCTGAGCCCCTCCAACCCCCCACCAATGTACTGAGTCCGCTGGTTTAAGGGTTAAAGATTTTGAATGCCATTTGGGCTTTTGTGTGGTGACAGAGATTGTCAACACAGAATGTCAGCCTTATAGTCACTAATGGGACAGCTGCATTGTTCTTTCTATTTTCCCCTGTTTGTTAAGGATTCATAGCTCACACTTGCACAGACCTGGCCTTACTTATTTCACATTTCCGGCTTCCAGTGCATATAATGGAAGCTATCATCACTTCAAACGCTTAGCAGTTCAGAGTTTATTGTATAACATTATTACCTTAGTAGCCGCTTTAATTGAATGAGACTTACAAATCCCAAGTGCGCAAACACAGTGGTTTTCATGCGTGTCTCCACAGTAAGAGAGCTGGCGAGATAAGTAGCTTCCTGATGATCACACAATAAATCAGTGGACAGGATTTGAGCAGTAACCTAAGTAACCTTAGCCATTCTGACACACGTTTACAATACATGGAGAAGATGTATGTCAGCATAATCAGAACACAATGAGCTTTAACAAGAAACTTGCAAACGCAACCACACTATAAACAAAAGTCTGTTTTAAACAGAAAAGAATTAGTTTCCTCTTACACAAATTAATTTTAAGATTAATTCATCTTCTGAGCCTGCTTATAAGATTGAGGGGCAATGGCATGAGGAGCTTATCCCAGCAGTATCAGGCACAAGGCAAGAATCAGCCCTGGGTGGAGCTTTGGTTTGTGGCCTGGCTTAAAAATTTAATGTGCAGACTGTATTGAGTGGAGGGAGAAGACCACACAGACAGCGACCGGCCCAAGATTCAAATGCTGGAGCTGTGCTGAAGTAGGGCTAAACAATACACCACAATGTTTCCTTTTTGTTTTTATGGCCGTAATGATTTGAATATCGGAAAATCTTGTCAATTGTGAGAAGAGTTTTGTTCTTTTCTCTATAATTCTTGCATCAAAATGACAAAGAAAGTTAGCCTGACAAGATTTAGGGTTCATATTGCTGGAGGTGAGTTGCAGGAGGACTGCACTTTCCTTCCAGGCTTCTACATGGCAGTCCATGGCCCCAATTTATCATAAATGGCACTTGGTTCACTTTTTAAGATATCTTCACTAAGACACAGCTCATTGTCTAATTAAAGAAGATTTGCATTCCGATTTTGTTTTATATAAATGTTGACTTCCCCACCTTTTTGGTTTTGCCAATCTTTCCTAAATAATGGGTGTAACTGTTTAAGTTCTACTTATCCTCATCTCTACTACTTAGCCAGATGTCTTTTATTACTATTATATCATAACTAAGGGGTTCACCCCCTGCTCGCTTCGCTCGTCAACCCCCCTTTGCCTACACTACGCACCTGCCACTTCGCTTCTCTACTGCTCGCATTGTGAAGAGGGGGGCTGAACACACCCCAAGGAGACGTGGTTGCTCCTCTGAAACCCCTCTTAAACAGTGATACAGTGGGAAACAAATACAGTTTTTATTTGTTACCTCCTTTTTGCTTGATCAGCTGCTGATGTGCTGTGTGATCTGCATCTTACGCGGTGCTTCGAACGTTTAAAAACCTTGGTCTCGTCCGTTGTGAGAGATGGACGTCTGAAGTGAAGCTCCGCTAGCAGTGGTGTTATTTTTCATATTTTTTGCTTATTATCCTGAGATATCCTGTATTTATTCAACCCGAGAGGGACTGGTACAGTATATGTAAGCACATATAAACATGGCCAACAAGAAGGGGGGTTCGAAAGAATCGAAAACTAAAGCTACACCCAAGCTGCGATCAGCAAGCCCCAGTTCTAGATACGGCCTTTCAGAGACAGACCTGGATCAGATGGGCGAAAGCACAGACTCCTCGGGACCACGGTCCGTTACATCGTCGCCGACTGAGAGCGAAAAGGGGAGCGAAGGTGAGATCGTGAGTGCAGATCTGGATAGCTCGTCGATTGGAGAAGATCACATGAAACTGGAAAGGGCCTTGAAGTCCGCGGCTTCAATTACGCAATTACGCGAGCCTGGAGCAGCGGGGACACCGGCTACAGCAAAGTCTGCTGCTTCATCTACGGTACAAGAAAGCACAATTGAACTATCTGAACTGAAGGTGTTGCTCACTGAGCTCACGCAAGATATAAAGAAAAGCGAGAAGGCTAATGAGAAAGCAAGGGCAAAGGCACATGAGAGACTGAAACAGGAATTGAAACAGGAGATGAAACAGGCCAATGAATGGCTGCGACAGGAATTCCAACAGGCAAATGAAAGGCTGCGTCAAGAGGTGCAACTTGAGCTTCGACAGGTGCTGGGTAAAATTGAAGAGCGCATTCAGGAAAACTCGGTTAAACTGAGCACGCTTACTGATCAATTGGAGCATCTCAAGGAGACATTCACGAATCGGATTGAAGTGGTCGAACATTCAGCTGCCAGTGCCGAAGAAAGAGCAATAAACGTCAGTTCCGAATGCAAAAAACTCGGAGAAAAACTTGGAGACAGACTGGCTGCTTTAGAAAATGGGAGTAGAAGGTATAATGTCAGAATTGAAGGTCTGCCTGAGAATCGAGAAAGTTCAAACCCGGTGAAATTCGCAGCGGAACTTTTTTCTAAAATAATCGGGGACGACTTTAAAGCAGAATCTGAGATAGCAGCGGTTTACCGCGTACGCGGATCAAACACCGTCAGACCCCGACCAAGATCTTTTATAGTTCGTTTTGAACGATTATCATTTAAGCTAGAAGTGATGGCACTTCTCAGAAACAAGGAAGATATTATATATGAAAATAACCACATTCTTATCATCCCTGACTTCTCTCCAGCAACAGCTACTAAACGCGCAGCCTTCTATAATATTAAACAGCGGCTACTGCAAGCCAGTGTCAAATACAGCCTCCTGTATCCGGCAAAACTGAAAGTGGAATGGCAGGGTCAATTCTATGTCTTCGCTAGCAAGGATGAAGCAGAAAAGGAATTAAGAAAGCTGATCCCGGGACTATTCTGATACATAATAGTGAGTCATGGCGGTTAAAATGATAAAGCAAAGATTAATAATCTTTTGTCTGATCTATTCGTTTTAAAATATGGGTTTTTATCTGCATATATTCTCATTATTACTTAGTATTACTAGGGCGCTATCTGTTTATGTTTTATTGTGCTTAATTATTATTATTTTTTTTTTTTTTTTATTTTCTATTATTTCATCTCTACCCTAAACGAGACTGTTCAATATCATACCCTAGGTTTACTGTTATTGCTATTACTGCATTAACACTGGTTATGCTTCTTCTGGACACATTTTTAATACCATCCCCCGGGTTTATTATCTGGGTGTCTTAATGCACTAAAATTGCTGAAGACTATATATATATTTTAAGTGCAAAATTCTTTTTTCTATTGGTAATAGATATCTCTAGCTTTTAACCCTAAAGCGCCGCTGCATTGGAGCTTGTTTTGCTTTGGACGTACTCTGTCTCTGGGTATGTCAGAGGACTGGGACTGTGTGAAGTGGGTTTTAGCCTCACTTGGGGAGGCAAAAAGGGAGGGTGGGGGGTTAAGGGGGGGAGAGAAAGAGAGCAGGCCTGATCTATACCTAATCTATCCTCTCAGTCTTTATAATTATAATAAGACTATAAAATGACATCAAAAACTCAGAATCAGTGTCTCCATGATGGGACAGTTAACTTCTTAAGCTGGAATGTTAAAGGCCTGAATCACGAATTAAAGAGAAAGAAAGTACTCTCTCACCTAACAGGTCTAAATGCTAAAATAGTATTTTTACAGGAAACTCACTTAATAAGCAAGGATCAGTTCCAGCTGCAAAAAGACTGGACTGGCCAAATGTTCCATTCTAGCTTTACGAAGAAAACTAGAGGTGTGGGAATTCTCATACATAGAACTGTTCCATTTGTAGCATCAGATGTAGTATTGGATCCTGAAGGGAGATATGTAATGGTTATGGGAGACTTATCTAACTGTAAAATGATCTTGATAAATGTTTATGCACCTAATGTTGATGATAAGGAATTTATACAAAATTTATTTGCATCCATTCCCAATCTGAACACTCATAAAGTTATAATGGCTGGGGACTTTAATTGTGTTCTAAATCCACTTTTAGATAGGACTTCCTCCACAGGGGGAACGGCATCTAATACTGCAAAAATAATTACAAAGTTTATAACTGACCACAACGTATCAGACCCCTGGAGGTTTTTAAACCCAAATTCAAGAACATATTCTTTCTACTCACCAGTACATCATTGTTACTCAAGGATCGATTACTTCTTTATAGACAATAACTTCTTGCCTAAGATTAAATCTTGCAAATACGATGCTATTGTTATTTCTGACCATGCACCTATGATCTTGGAGCTAAAATTACTAAGCCCCATGCACTCACCCCGCAGATGGCGCCTTAACCCACTTCTATTAGATGACGAGAATTATACTGAATTTATATCCAAACAAATCAAATTCTTTCTAGAGACAAATACACCCCCCGAGATCTCTGCAGGAATACTCTGGGAAACTCTTAAGGCCTTCTTAAGAGGACAGATTATCTCATATCTTTCCCACTGAAATAAATCTGAGACCAAGAAAATAGCAGAGATAAAAAGCGAAATTACTAAAATAGATGAAGAACATGCCAGACTACCAAGCGAGACTCTACATAGGAGAAGGCAGGCCCTACATTCGGAATTAAACCTCTTGACAACTAAAGAAACTGAACAACTAATTTACAAATCCAGACATCATTACTATGAACATGGGGAGAAAGCTAATAAGCTTTTAGCTCAACAAATTCACAAGCAAGAAGTGCGCAACGCAATCTCGGTAATCACTAGCACGAATGGAGATAAAATCATCGAACACCAAAATATAATGCACACTTTCAGAGACTACTATAAATCCCTATATACTACTGAGTTTAAGGAAGACAATACACAATCTAATGCATTTCTGGATACATTACAGATACCACAAATAGACGCTTTTAGTGCAGAGGAACTTGATAAACCTCTGACGTTATCAGAATTACTAGATGCTATAAAATCACTCCAAGGCAGGAAAGCAGCAGGCCCTGATGGTTACCCTGCAGAATTTTACAAGAAATTCTCCGCTCAGCTAGCTCCCCTCTTATTAGCAACATTTACAGAAGCCAGAGATAACCAATCTCTTCCACAAACCTTTCGCCAAGCACTAATCACTGTCTTTCCAAAACAAAATAAGGACTTATTACAATGTGCATCATACAGACCAATTTCACTTCTGAATAATGATGTTAAAATACTCTCTAAAATCTTAGCCAGAAGGATGGAGAAAGTGCTCCCCTCGGTAATATCACAAGACCAAACTGGATTTATTAGGGGCCGGCACTTATCTTCGACGCCTGTTTGATTTAGTTGGTGAGTATATTACATTAAACACCCCAGAAATATTATTATCATTGGATGCAGAAAAAGCATTCAACATGATTGAATGGAAATACCTTTTTACTACATTTGAGAAGTTTGGGTTTGGCCCAAACATCTGTGCATGGATTAAATTACTGTATACTAACCCAGAAGCTTCAGTTTGCATCAACAACATTTGCTCAGACTACTTTAAACTAGAACGTGGTACTAGACAAGGATGCCCCTTGTCACCGCTGCTGTTTGCGATTGCCATTGAACCACTGGCAATACATTGTCGATATACTGATCAGATAATGTTAAGAGTGGTGTTCCACAGGGGTCAGTGCTAGGGCCGCTGCTATTTTTAATATATATAAATGATTTAGATAGGAATACAAGTAACAAGCTGGTTAAGTTTGCAGATGATACCAAGATAGGTGGATTAGCAGATAATTTGGAATCTGTTATATCATTACAGAAGGACTTGGATAGCATACAGGCTTGGGCAGATTTGTGGCAGATGAAATTTAATGTCAGTAAATGTAAAGTATTACACATAGGAAGTAAAAATATTGGGTTTGAATACACAATGGGCGGTCGGAAAATCGAGAGTACACCTTATGAGAAGGATTTAGGAGTCATAGTGGATTCTAAGCTATCAACTTCCCGACAGTGTTCAGAAGCCATTAAGAAGGCTAACAGAATGTTATGTTATATAGCACGATGTGTGGAGTACAAGTCCAAGGAGGTTATGCTCAACCTTTATAATGCACTGGTTAGGCCTCATCTTGAGTACTGTGTGCAGTTTTGGTCTCCAGGCTACAAAAAGGACATAGCAGCACTAGAAAAGGTCCAGAGAAGAGCAACTAGGCTGATTCCAGGACTACAGGGGTTGAATTATGAGGAAAGATTAAAAGAGCTGAGCCTTTACAGTTTAAGCAAAAGAAGATTAAGAGGTGACATGATTGAAGTGTTTAAAATTATGAAGGGAATTAGTACAGTGGATCGAGACTTGTATTTTAAAATGAGTTCATCAAGAACACGGGGACACAGTTGGAAACTTGTTAAGGTTAAATTTCGCACAAACATTAGGAAGTTTTTCTTTACACAAAGAACGATAGACACTTGGAATAAGCTACCAAGTAGTGTGGTAGACAGTAAGACGTTAGGGACTTTCAAAACTCGACTTGATGTTTTCTTGGAGGAAACAAGTGGATAGGACTGGCGAGCTTTGTTGGGCTGAATGGCCTGTTCTCGTCTGGAATGTTCTAATGTTCTAATGTTCTAATAAAGGGGATTAGCAGAGAAGGACTGGAACAGAAAATCTCATTATATGCAGATGACATGGTACTGTATATATCAGACCCAGAAAATTCTGTGCCTGCAGTCTTAGCAGCACCTTGACAGAATTTCAAAAGATCTCTGGTCTCAGAATTAATCTGAATAAAAGTGTACTCTTTCCAGTGAACTCTCAAGCATATAATATTAGATTAGATACCCTACCTTTTATCATTGCAGAACAGTTTAAATACCTAGGGGTAAACATCACAAGTAAACATAAAGCTCTATATCAACAAAATTTCGCCGTTTGCATGGAAAAAATTAAACAAGACTTGCATAGATGCTCAACCCTTCATCTCACACTAGCTGGAAGAATTAACACTGTTAAGATGAATATTCTTTCTAAACTCCTTTTTTTATTTCAAAACATCCCAATATATATTAATAAATCATTTTTTAGGCAATTAGATTCGACAATAACCTAATTTATTTGGAATTCAAAACATCCATGCATCAAAAGAGCGACCTTACAAAGACAAAAGGCAGAAGGCGGCATGGCTCTATCTAACTTCCAGTTTTATTACTGGGCAGCAAATATACAGGCGATAAGAACCTGGACACAAATAGAAGAACATACACAGGCATGGACCACAATAGAAGTAAAATCCTGCAGTACTTCTTTGTATTCCTTGCTCTGTGCTCCAATAAATACACGTTATCGGCAATACACTAATAACCCAATTGTGCTCCACTCACTTAGAATCTGGAACCAATGTAGAAAGCATTTTAAGATGGAGAAGCTTCTATCTGTGGCACCCCTGCAAGAGAACCACCTCTTTCAACCCTCACAAACATATGCAGTTTTTAATATTTGGAAAAAATTTGGAATTAACTTGCTTAGAGATCTTTATATAGACAACGTCTTTGCATCCTATGAGCAATTACATTCCAAATTTAACATTCCAGCTACACATTTCTTTCACTATCTTCAAATCAGAAACTTTGTTAAACAAAACCTTCCAGATTTTCCTCATCTTGCACCCTCATCCATGCTGGAAAAAATATTGCTCAATCTCAAGGAGCACAACAGTGGTTTTTCAAAGAGGGTGCCACAGCCCCTGCATTTTGAAGCTACAGCACACTTGTTGAGGCTGGTGTTCCTAAAAAAATCCATTTTTAAATGGCTTTTTAATTGTTGTTTGTAGTTTATGAATAAACAAAAATCAAAATGGTTTTTCTGTTGTTGCATAACACTAGTCCTTCAACCCGATAAACAAATAACATCAATGGGGAAAAATGGCCCCTAAAATGATTGTTGGTTACACAGTGGCTAAGCCCAAGCTGCCATGCCTGGCTGCATTTCAGTTCCACTGTTCCATCTCACAGCGCTCCTGCTGCACGTCTTTGTTCCTAGATAACAGCTTCTCTTGCTTCCCACCTTTGTGAGCTGATCCATGACAGGATTGAGATTACCTGGAAACCACACACCAAGACCACATGGATTTTTGTAAAAGAGCATATAATTGGTGAGTGCTGTCTTTTTCAGCCCCTCATTGTAACGTGTCTTTGTCTGTCTGCCAATGTTAGAATATTTTTGGTGAACTTGTTATGTGTATCATCATTTGCGAAGCAGTTTTAAAAACAAAAGAATAATATACATTGAAGAACAAAGATAAATATTAGCAATTATTAATAATAAATATTTCTAATATTCCATTTTAGTGTTCATTAATATTAATCAACAATACAATATTTGCCACTATTAATCATTTCTTACAAAACAAATACAGGAACAGTTGGAACATAGATGGACAACTGCACAGTCATGAAGCAGGTTCAGCCTTCACATTGACTTCATGTTATTTTCCATTTTTTTAACCTTAAATGTTGTGTAACTTAGTTTTTTTATGCTTCTTTTGATCTGAATTTATATACACTCACTGTGCAAATTATTAGGAACTCTATATTAATACTGAGTAGGATCTAGTTTTACTCTCAACAGTGTCTCCATTTTTCATGGCTTGAACTCCACAAAATGTTGGAAACATTCCTTTGAGATTCCATGTTGTCATAATTGCATCACACAGTTTCTGCAGATTTATCATCTGCACAGTTATGCTGGAAATCTCCTGTTCTACCACATCCCAAAGGTGTTCTATTAGATTCAGATCCAGTGGCTGGGGCCATTGAAGAACACTGAGCTCTATGTCATGTTCATGAAACCAGACTGAGATGACTTTTACTTTGTGATGGCACGTTATCATGCTGAAAGCAGCCATTAGAAGATGTGTAAATTGTGGCCATGAAAAGATGCACATGGCTAGCAACAATACTTAAATAGGCCGTCACATTTAAGAAATGATTGATTGGTATTAGTAGGCCAACCACCTCCAGCCTGGACTGCTGTTGATGCTATTGGCACCCACCATCTGTGTGTCGCAACCGAAACTGAAATTTGTCAGAGCAGTCTACATTTTTCCAGTCTTTAGCTGTCCAATTTTGGTAAGCCTGTGCCAACTGCAGGTTCAACGTTTTGTTCTGGGCTAGCAGGAGTGGAACCTGTGGTCTTCTGCTTTTGTAGCCATCTGTCAATGTGTTATGCATTTTAAGGTACTTTTCTGCTCACCGCAGTTGTTATCTGAGTTACCTTAGACTTCCTGTTAGCTCAAACTAGTCTGACCATTCGCCTCTGACCTCTCTCATTAACAAGCCATTTCCATCTGCAGAATTGCTTCTCTCTGGATGTTTTTTGTTTTTCACACCATTCTGAGTAAACTCTACAGACTGCTGTACATGAAAATCCCAGAAGATTTCCCCACTTATCTTAAACTAGCCCATCTAGCACCAACAGTCATGCCATGGTCAAAATCAATGAGATCACATTTTTTCCCAATTGTGGTGTTTGATTTGAACATTAACTGAAACTCCTGACCTGTATCTGCATGATTTTATGCATTGCACTATAACCGCATGAGTAGATAATTTCATGGATAAATAAGTGTACAGGGTGGTCCAGGTCTAATTATGCAGATCCAGATTGTCTGGATGACTTTTATTTATGCTGGGACGATTCCAGTTCGGCACAAAGACGATTCTGTATGTCGTCACTTCGCACACATCTCGATGGTCCGGGATTTTTCGGGTGATTTTCTATGTAATAAACTTAATAAGTTATAGCGTAATGAAAACTGCATAATTAGATCTGGACCACCCTATACAAGTGTTCCTAATAATTTTCTCAGTGAGTTTATAAATGTATGATGTTTGTAATTTAAAGTATGGACATTTAGTCTTTCTATTTTTATTCCATACAAAGCCACATACCTGTTCTTAAATTTTACAAAAATCATTAAAAAGGCAATTGGCATACATTAGAAAATGAGAAGGTGCAGCCACTTCCAAAAATCTGTAATCCTTTGTTAATATCACCAAATGAAATACTAGAAATATCAGTTTAGTACTTAACAATTAAAGACCAAAAAAAGTGATGGCACTGCAAAACATTTCAATTCCTGCAGGTATATGTCCTTTAAAAAGGCTGAGAACCCCTGATCTAGAGATACAGCACCACATTTGATCACACATGCATCAATAGTGTACTCTAGTTAGAATTTGCTTTGAATAATAGGTCAGCTATTATCCAAAATCATGTTAGCAGTAACCAAAATCCAAGATTACACCCCACTTTGCAACATTATGTTTATATTAGTGGGGAGCCCTGACCTGATGGTACAACTATAAAAAGCTTGGGATCCTCCAGACTAGAACTTTTAAAATTTTCTTATATATTTGTACTTATCCAACTGTCTGTCTCATTATTTGAAGTTCTAAACCTGGCGCTGTTCTCACATTCTTCTCACATTCCCTAGTTTAAAGAATCTCCAACTAACCTACTCATACAATTCCCCACTAGAGTTGTACCCCTCTGAATTAAATATAACCCATTATGGATAGACTGGTCCAATTTGTTCCAGAAAGACTCCCAATGTTCCATAAATCTCTGCCCCCCTATACTAAACTAAGATCTGAGCCACCTTCTCATTTCTGCAGTGTTACCTGGACTCATGCATAACATGGGCAGAACTTCAATGACCCCCAGTTTATTAATTCTCCACCTCAGCATGACCCCTATCTTTTGAAATTTTGTATTGCAAAGCTGACAGCCTGCCCATACATATGTCATTTGCTCCAGTTTGGATAGTGACAGCAGGAACCAGACCTGCTCCTGCCAAATGTAACACCATATGAGATTCTCTGTCTCTGGAAGCAAACCTACATCTCAGTAACCCTAATATCTCAGTCACCCATTATCACTACTTCTTTCTTTCTGGGGACTTGTTGGGGCTCCCTGCCTCTGCCTATCACTTCAGAGTTATCAGAGTCACTATCCAGCTTTGTAAGGTTCTGGAAACCATTGGGTACCTTTTGTTGATGTCCCTGGACAGTGTGCACCTCTTACCTGACTCTTATGTCTGACCAGGACACGTCATTTGTTTTTACATGTCTGTTCTGAAGTGTCATCCTGCACTATTTTGGGGTGCCCACTATCTCTCACAAGAACACTACGGCAACATCTGCTAGTTCAACATACACTAGTCACCTCTTCCTTAAATTCAGCAACCCCGAGCCAGAAGTGCTGGATCAGCTGACTTCTCCTCAGTAGGCCTCCTGGACTTAGACCTCACTGAAGCCAGCACCCAAATTTGTATGGGTGACAGTTAAGCCTTTCTAAAATTAAGTATTAATTAAATTTGTGTTGAAACAAACTACAGTTTAATACCTACTCTCCCTTTCAAGGCCCCTAAATGTACTGTTTAAGATATACTACTACTAAATGCCTTTTTCTCATCTGCTGCTCACGCATTTTAAGCTTCCTTCTGAATGTATTTTTATCTCTACTAGACTTTTCTTTATACTTCCCTGGTTTCCTTTGTTTCAGACAGATGCACCTATCATTATAATAATTGCTTAATTGCTCCCCTTTTTTGTCTCCACCTTTCTCCTAATGCCTGTGCTTGTTGGTTTATATACAAAGTACCACACTTAACTTGTATTTCTTCATTTCCTTCGTTCCTTCCTTATTGGGAAAGTCGCTCACTTGTTTAAGTCCACGTCACATTAGACGACTTTTGCTGCGATTTTCAAAGTGATACCCTACATTAGGGTGTTTCATTTTCTAAGGCAAAAAATAAAATGTTAAATTTTTGCAGGCTTTGCTTAAGCCCCGAGTCTCAGTGATATAAATGATATATGCCAAATTTCAAGAAGATTGGATAATATTTAGAGGTTGCACACTTTGATCAGTTTTGTAAAAGTAGGCAAAAAATAAGATTTTTCAGTGTTAATTACTTTTATTGGGAAAACTAGAAATCACAAACTTAAAATAATATTAAAACTAGACACTAAGATTAATAGGTAGTATGCAAAGCATGTGTTATATTAATCAACTTTGAACAATGCAATCCCTTCTTTTGTTCACTTGGTGATGACTTTTCTGTGATGCTTGACTACCCTCAACAAGAATTGTTTTTGTTGTTCGTCCCCGACCGATTCGTTAAACTTTTTTATCAGAGTAATTCCTCTTTCTGCGGTATCATTGACCACCTTAAGAACGTTCACATGGCTTCTTAGAGAATCACTGCAGTATTCTGTCACGTCGTGGATCCCAAACAATTCAAAGAACGTCTTTGTTTTATTAGTAACGAAATGGCTCAGGTCTTTTCCTTCAAAAACTAGGTTTTTACCCTCTAATCGTTTCATTTCCTTTTTCTTTGCAGGTTTGGTTTCTAAATTTTTAGTCATATTTTCCTTTTCAGCCTGAGTAATACGTTCGTCCAAAAAAGCCAATCCTACGTTTGTTTCTGACAGATACAAAAGGTGTCTTTTAGCAACTGTGAGAGCACTTTTTTTGATGTCTGCATCTGGGTAAGTGCTCAGAAGCTGTAGCATATCCAAATCATTCTTTGGAGCCCATCGACTTACAATTGCCTCGTGCCAAAAGCGAACATATATGAGGCTGACAAAATGTGCAACCCGTTTCATTCCTTTCAATTCTCGTTGAGGAATATTTAACTGTTTAGTGAAAAGGACAATTTTAAGTGCATATATTGCCTTTGCCATCCACCTTCAATATTACATAAAGCACTTCAATATTAGAAATTTCACTAGTTTGAAATAAAAGTGATCAATGTGTGCAACCCCTAAATATTATCCAATCTTCTGGAAATTTGGCATATATATCTTTTACATCACTGAGACTCGGGGCGTAAGCAAAGTCATATGAAAATCACATCTTTGGAAAAATGAAACACCCTACCCTACATTTGCATAATCTTTGCCAATTGGCTGCACACTCACACTCCCATGAAGCCAATTGCCTAGAGTAACATGCCTAATTAGTATGCGATTGGCTACAATACAATCAAACAGGTTTGAGTTGAAGGGTGGGCTGTATATGCAGGAGAGCTGAGAACTAATGAATGCTCATCCTGTAATTCAATTCATAGAAGGTGGTGACAAGGAATAAGAAACATGTGTGTTTTGAGCACACAGAAGAGAGGCTTGTCTTTCTGATGGCTTGTGTTTTATGCATTAAAACAGAATGAAAAAAGGGCCAAAACTGCAGCTCAACTTACTGCAGCTGTTAACCCTTCACACAGCACCAGATCTGTCAGGCAGCATGGGGGCTTTGGACCTCACAGACAGAATCACAGTGTCTTGAGGTTTAAGTATTATGACAGAATGGGAAAAATAAAAAAGAATGGGAGATATTGATGCTAAACTTGCTGCAGTTGTTAACCGTTTAGAGTGCTGGCACCAAAAAAGGGGTGAGCATGGCTGTGGTAGAAAGTTGTAACTCAGTCAATAAGTACTGTAGACATGCCCAGAAATTTCAGTTGTGTAATTTGACATGCAGTAACATGCCTTACAACATAAACTTACATAATTTGATATTGGCTTAACAGAGATAAAGCAAGTTAATTATTACCTTACTTCCTTAATGCCTAGTTTCGCTACCCCTGCTGCCACTTCCCCTGAATTCAGTGCTGAGATGCACATACACAATTCACAACTTGCCCTTACTCCTGTGCAGATGAAAAAAAAGGAAATAAACTTCTCCAAAGGGAAAAGCTGTAAAAGTACTGCTTGACCTTTATCATTTTTAGGAGTAAATGCTGTACAGTATATTCATAAAGTTTCAGACAGCAATCAAACTTTCACACAAGTCATTCTGATTGTAAGCTGGAGAGGAGTGTGTGTTGATCAGAATTCTTTGTCTTTCCACTATCAGAGTTCTTTAACACTGGGATTATACCTTTGGTGTGAGATGTATGGATATCTGCATATAAAATACCTGGTGGTGTAGCTAATGTAAAAGCAATCAGGTATTTTTAACTAGCATTGCAATAAGGCTTCATGATTCTTCTTATGAAATGTTAGGATATTTCCACTCTACTGTAAATCTACAGTACTAGAAGCACAAATATGAGTACTGCTGCAGTTTTATTTCAGTAGTTTAGTGGTAAGATATGTTTATTACATTCATATTGTGTTCATTCATTTGACGTAAAACTTATTGGTCATTGATTAATGACAAGTGGAACTACTCATGTTAATTTAAGAATGTGTTTTTTATGGAAAAATGATATTTTGTTTAATTGACCATTCTATCATTCTGAAACTTTTAAATTGTATATTAAAACATTTTATATAATTTTTAAGAAAGCCCAAATGCTGTGGTTGTGATACAAAATCACAAACAATGTGAAATGGGTGCGAGGACTCTCAAGAATCCCAAAAAGCAGACCAGGAGCTTCCCTGGCGTGCTCAGGTATGGCCTCACCACAGGCAGCCAGCCCCCAACCACCAACAGCAGGGTTAGACCATAAAGGCCCAAAAATGGGGAGCTGGTTTTAAAAGTTCAAAATGCAAAAAAAATGCCTTATGAGAGTGAGGAACCCTAGAATCCCTGGCACAGTGGGACAAGACACATAAAGAATCTTTAAAAATGAAGAATTTGTTTAAATAAAAAAACAAAAAAAGTACAAAACATAGGCAAGGCAAAGATAAAAGCAAACAGGATTTGCCTAAAAAGGTGATCCAAGACAAACAACTTTAATAAAAGGAGGACCCAGGAGCAGTAACGCCAGGGTGGCCCCACTTCCTGGAGTTCCGCCGACAAAACACAAGGATTGGAGGGGCAGTTAAAGAAATAGAACATAAATACTAAACAATAAAGAAACATAACAATATTAAAAATACATAAAAACATTAAAAAAAATTTAAAAAACAAAAACTGACAAGAAAATAAACACAAGCCAGGGAGTAAACCCCAGTTGTAACATATTATCTATTATGTGTTAGATTAGACTTGGAAAATCTCAGTTTCTTATAAAGATGCTCAGAATGAAAGCAGTCACATTACAATTAGTACATGATACACCTTTGTCTTAGACCTTTGGATGTGCTTTATCTATCCCAAAAATAAAGAAAATGAAAAAAAAATTAAACACGCAAACTGGCTTATTCCCCTGTCAGTTTCTTCACTGCTTAGATTCCCCTCCAAGTAGAACATTTTCTTCCTTCTTTGCGATAATTATAGATCACTAAGTAAAATCGATTCTCAGCAACCATCCAGGGCCATCAGTTCCTCCCTTTCTGGTATAAATCCATCCGTTAGGGGGATAGAAAAAAGAAAGTGAAGCCAATGGAAGCACATGTTTATGAAAGAATCTGTGTGAAAAAAGTCCATTCTTATGCTACCATTCAAATCATGCCACAGCGTTAAATCAGTCCTCCTCCTCCTCTTGAACTGCAGCCTTGTTTTGACCTTTGCTAACATATTATTTTGCATTCAGCTAGAGCTTAAAAGCAGTCTCTTGTTACACATTATGGTGTTACAGGCAAATTGAATATTTTGGCTATGTCTTTTATGTGCTTACATATCTCAAATCAAAAAGTAATGTCACTAAGTTCACGCTAATATTTGTCTACAGGCAGTAAGTGGCATTAATTTGTGCTGGCATCTCTGCTCTGAGTTTATAGAAGTTTATTGGGTTATTACTGTAAAGGTGCTGATTTTCTTTCTTGATTATCTTTTCAAAACAGGCCCATTCAGTTGTGACAGCTCTTCTCTAAAGCCCCTTTAAAATTTGCAGGTTAACCAAGGAAGTTACTTGTAAATTGCCCGGCCAAGTGCCTGTGTCCACAAATGAGGCAAATATCTCCGAAAACTCAACCCAGCAACTTTCTTGGTCAAGGCATTCACAGAGAACATCATAATGGCCACATGTGACACGTGCCAATGGTGATACAAGTGAAGCTCATTCACTATATAGAAGAATAGTTGTGTTTTTATGCATTTGAAAATGTTGATTAAAATGAATCAGTACATTTTTGCAACCAAGGCACTGGAAGGTTTTTTTCTCTTTTAAAAATTATCTGCTTATTTTTCACTTAAGATTTGATGAACAGCAGTGCTTATTACCATTAAAAATATCCTGCATGGTTTGTCTTGTTCTCAGCCTTTGCAACCACAAAGGCTGAAATTTCAATATCTTATACTCTTATATGTATAGCATAACGCAAAATATGCGATACAAGTATTAAATAAGGTCATGATTAAAAGCAAAATACTGTATATTTTTTTAGATCAATCAGTGAATGGTTGAAATTGTTGTCACTCAGATTTAGTAAGGGATGACAGCAGAGTGCTGTTAGTTGCAGCTGACCAAGCTCTCAGCCAGGCCGTGGATCATGTGGATGTACAGAGCGCTGCTCCCAGAGCACACCTGTCACTCTCCGCCTCACACACACACAAATCCACAATCCATGGCGTGCTCAGGGGATAAAATAAAACCCACCATGCTCATCATTACTATGTTGTCCTTCTCGTTTGGAGTAACAGCCGGTACAATGTTTCCACCTTCACACTTCACTGGAGTATAAAAGTGGCTAGTGAATCAGAGTCAAGGAAAGTTCATTATATATTTAGTTACAGGCAGCAACCTGCCTTTTGTTCTCTTAGTGCTACATAATGTATAGTTAGGTGGTTATAACCTTGTACTAGTGTTTATCGTAAGGTTTGTACTCAAAGATGGACACTGAAGTTGGCTGGGCAGCTAACCTGATTGACCACAAACTGCACCTAGATGAAAAACACAATGTAAGTTGTCTGTTATCTGGGGTGTATTTTCTGATGCATGATGTAAAAATAAACTGAAGGAATGAGGTGAAAGAGAATGGCGGATGAAAGATCTTTTCATGTGAAACTGTTTCTTTTCATTTTTAGAATCCTGAAAGTGTGTTTTAATAATATATATGAATGTCACTCTAGGACTGTCATTCCATATTCTCATAGACACTGATTACACGGAGCTATGTTTTTTGGAGTGTGATATTTTGACTTTTTAACATTGTGTTCTGAATTAGATTTTGCAGTTATGCCACTTTTTTGTGAGTCAGCACTGCCCATTAGGTGCAATGATCTACATTTATGGAGATTTACATGATCTCCAGCTTAAACAGTGTCTGCATGCAGTTTGCTTGTGCCCTCTGTATCCAAGTTGGTTTCCAGCTCAGTCTAGTTGCACTCCAATTTAGAAAGACATGACCATTTGGTAGATTTATTACTTTAAAGTGTGTCCTATGGTGGCCTGCTTTTCTGTTCGAGGTTGATTCCTGCCTTGCCCTTACACTGCCAGAGCAGCCTGTGGTTTCCTGCAACCCTTTAGTGTAAGAAGTATACTCGGAGAATGAATGGAGCGCCACATTATACACAAAGTCAATTAAATGAATAATCTAGAGCTTTCAGCAGCTTCAGCTTCCTGGACTGTAACTGGCATGTCATACAGCCCGGGGCTATATGTGGAATTTTTTTCCAATTAAACAATTGATTGAGACTACAAGCCTTTCTTTAAAGCAAATAAATGCTAAGACAGAGAAATGGAATGGTCGGTTGAAATTTTATAAAACATAAAGACAGTAAATGTGGCAATATTTGATTGAACTTGTTAAAATTCTATTTCTGAATGTTTTACATAGACATAAAGAGCACCATTTAGCATTGATGGAATATTGTAAGTATAACTATGGAAGCGCAGGCAGGCTCATTTATCAGCTGAAGTGCTGGAGAGTATAAACCTCGACACTGCCAGTGTAGTCTCTAGTGACTGTCGCTCTGAGTAAGCTACTTTAGCTGCTTGTAAATTGTTCTGTATCTCTGAACAAGTAAAGTGCCAAGGGACAGTTTTCACTAAAGAGAGAATATAAACAATGAAGTGTATTTGTGTTTGCTTAAAGTTACAAGGCAGCAAGATAACTGGGTATCCCTAAATGTGGCTGAAGTTGCTCACTTTTCACTTCAAAAGAAAATTAAGTCGTATCATCAACCTGTTGTATTCTGTTTAAATATTTTTAATATGGTGTTTACATGAAGAAACACTAGGAAATTAATTATCATAAAGGTTTTGTTGTTTTAGTAGAAGCAGAGCTGACTGAACATCCCAGAAGTGACATATGTGTGCGTGAATACAGTTTTTTTTTTTATTGTGTTTTTAGAAACGTGAAAGAGATACTGATCAGAAACTGGAAATTGTGAAGATATTTACAAAAGAGCTGGAAGGGGAAAAGTACAAACCATCAAAAACACCAACATTTCAGTTTACGCAGGTAAGAGACGTAAGACAATAAAGGGCATAATGAAATGTTAGAAACATAATCAAGCCACTAAGCCCACTTCCTTTGGCTACTCTTAGATCTCTGTAATGCACAACACACAGGGGTTTCCAAAGTGAACTTTGTGTTATTTCCATGATCCTGTCATCTTTTTAGTGAACTCAATTTTCATATTTTTCTTTTTACAAATAAAAGGTAACAATAGGAAGATGTCTAAACAAATATATGAATCAGTTTAAATTATCCTTCAAAGGTGAACTCTCACCTGGCGTGTAGGTTCCTGGACTTGTTAAACTCACAGACTCCATTACTGCAAAATTCCACCGTGATCCCAAGCAGTCCTGTTTTTCATTTTATTTATGGGTAATTTAAAGAAAACTACAGAAGAAAGAATAGATGACCTTGTGACCTAGCATTGGAAGATGTGATTTTAGCAAAAGGACAGATAAAGTGATTACTCATTTTCCAGTGTCACAATCCGTCTTCCTGTCATGCATGAATATGCAAGAAAACACACACAGAGAACACAGCAGAACATGTCTTTATTTATTAGCATATTTTATTAATGAATGCTATATTTGTTCAAATTTCACACTAAGGCACTGTGTTGTGTCTAATTATTGAGCTGTAGAATAGACTGAATTCTCTTAAGCCGCTTTGTAGCGGCAGGACGTTTACAGTCAAGAATGATTCATTGATTATGAAAAATCAAGTACTCTGTGCCCCATCTAACTTCCACGCACTTGCTCTTAAATCTCAAATAACTCTGACAAGGTTTACACAATGTTACGCTATTATGTATTTTATCAGCTGTTAGATCCACACTGTTACAACTGATTTACTTCTAAACAACTTCTCAAGTAAATTAATTCATCTGACTTTAGGTGTCTTCAGATTCAGAGAAGTGACTGTGAGTGAAACTGGTTAGTACAGCATTTTGAGGAATGTGGCCGCTGCTAACTGCTGCGAGTGGCCTTAACAGCTCAGACAATAAAAATACTCGTGGTATTTGCCATTCAAATGACCTAAAGGTGTTAATCTGGTGATCTCAGAACAGTTCAACTGAGTGTAGAATGGTAAAGACTTAGAAAATCATGTATGTGTGTGAAAGTGGTATGCATTGCTAGCAACATGTGTGGAAAAACTGCTGTGGGGCCTAACACTATGGCAGGACACAAGGATGATCACTGTATTTTTTATTGCATTAGGCTGATTGTCATCATGTGTATCTAGATGGCAAATAGTACCACCCATGTGGTTCTAAAAACAAATATTAATTCTAGATACATACATCATTATCAGGCACTTGGACCCGAGTTCAGTTGATGTGGCTAATGAGCCTATGATGTGGAGCTTACATGCACTCCCCTAGGTTCCAGTGGGGTTTTTTCAAAGGACTCCAATTTGTTCACACAGTCCAAGGATATATTAATAGGTTTACTGGTCCTGTATAGGTACGTGTGGGTGTGTTAGGCAGACTGGCACATCATGATTGTGTAAAATCAAGATCTGTGTGTCCTATCTAATTTGCACCCACTTGCTCCTAAATCTCAAATGAAGGTTGAAAACATTTTTCGCACTTACAGTATGTATAGTTATTATAAACACTATTCCTCCTGCCTTGCACCTAGTGCTATCAGGATACCCCAATGTTTTACAGTGACGAGTTTAAAAATAAAGGAAATTATAACTTTACCAAAATGAGTTCTTAATGACATTGTGCCTAAACCCACTTGTCCCTATCACTCCTGTTGCCCAAAAGTGTTCCTCTTCCCTTTTTATCTCCATCCCTGATGTATAAGGTCAGATAACCCAGACAATACTACTTATGCCTCAGTGGTATTGTGATTTGTGAGGCTGTTTTCTTCTTACATAATTTTTGTTCCTATTGATTTTTAAGGAGTTTTGATGTTGGATTCTGTGATTATTTCTGTTATTATGCATCTCTGGGAGGAAGTTCAGTTTTATTATTGTTATGCTTTTTATACACTTTAGAACACCATTTTGTTTTTCTATGAGCACTGTCATTTTGAGTAATAAAAACTATGCCATGCCCCCCAGAAGTTACTTTATGTGATGCTACTAGCGCAATACCATTTAAGCCGGTGTCAAGTCACATTCTTTGTTCAACATTGTGGATACATTGATACTCTCTAGCGCTTGTTCTTTATTATTTTGTAAATTCTGGTTTGCAGTTTTTCTCATTGCTTTTGACAATAATTTAGGCTAGGTATTTGGTTTTGATTTTTATATTTTATGAGTTCCCAGTTACAAATTTTTGCCTTTTATGCATAAGCGTGCATTTTTTGTGCTTTGTCACATGGGTTGTTAGGATGAGAGAATATGTTTTCCTTAAAGAATATTACAAGTTTTCAATATAGATATTCATTGTGGACTGACATTGTTTCTGAGTAGGTCCTTACAATTAGTGATCACAAACTATGAACAATAGACTGATAGTTGCATGAATGGTATCATTAAGTGGAACGGAGTGGGATTTAATTCATTGTAAATTCCTATCTTGCATCCATTGTTACCAGATTAGATTCTGGCTCAGTACCACTGTAAATTGATAAGTATGTAAAATTGAAAGGATCTAAAACATCTTCGTTACCCAGTAATTAGTACATCCCTTGGAATGAAAGCTAAAAGGGAATTTACCCCATTAGCCACGTTTGTATCACAAGTCTACTTGAAACAAGTATGCAGCTGTGTATCACAGTAAATTACTTCAGTTTTGCATTTCATTTTTTTTATTGATTTTAATTAAAAGCAAATAATATTCCATACAATCAAATCAAACTTAACAAACCAAAACTCAACCCCCTCCCAAAAGAGAGGAGAGCAAACCAACAAAGCAAGTCTTTCTTTAAAAGCAGCAAGAAAGGATGAGCATCCTTTTCCTCGAAATAGAAGTTTATTCTAAAATGTTATTGATTAGATCCTGCCATAGTTTTAAAAAGTTTGAACAGATTCTTTACATGTGAATTAAATTTTTTCCAATTTCAAATAGTACAGGACATCAGTTACCCACTGACTTAAAAGTGTTGGGCTGCCATTCTTCCAGTTCAGCAAGATAAGTCTGTGTGCTAGTAATGGGGTAAAGGCAATTACAATTTACTTGTCCATCTCCACTTTAAGCCCATCTGAGAGTCCACAAAACAGAGCTGCTAATTGTTTAAGAGTGATTGTGATGCCAAGGGTGTCTGATAGGCATTCAAAGATTTTTGTCCAAAATTATGTTAATTTGGTGCACGTCAAAAACATGTTGCCCAGCGAGGCAGGAGCTCAATTGCAACGTTCACAGGTTGAATCTTGCCCTGGAAACATTTTGAATAATTTTAAATGAGATAAATGCACTCAATTGAAGATGTTAAGTTAGATGATTGAGTGCTTTGCCTATATGGAGCTTGAGTGAATTCTGTGCATGGCTGCCTTCCACTCCTTTTCTGAAATACTGAGTGAAAGATTCTTTCCCCATTGTACCCTAGGATCTCTGAAAGTCTTCAAGACTGATCAATATTTCTTCTGGAATAGAAATAGGTGGAAGATATGGAAAATTGGGCAGGTTTTGTTTAGCAAAGTTTCTTGTTTAAAAGTAGTGGAAAAATTGTGTTGATGAGAAGTTAAATTTGAAGCTTAATTGCTCATAGGATGCAAAGATCTTGTCTATATACAAGTCTCTAAATGTTTTAATCTCAGACATTTTTCAAACACCAAATACTGTATATGTTTGAGAGGGTCGAAAAAAGCGTTTGTCATGTAGCTGTGCAACAGATAAGGGCTTCTCTGTCTTAAAGTGCTTCCTACATTGGTTCCATTTTCTGAGTGAATGAAGGGCAATTGTTTGTTGTTGGTGTATTGATGATAACTTGTATTTATTGGGGCACAAAGCAGGGAATATAAAGAAGTACTGCAAGATTTGAATTCTATTGCAGACCAGGCTTTTGTATATCCATCAATCTGTGTCAATATCCAGGTCTGCATATTTGCCGTTAAGTAATAAAATTTAAAGTTAGGTAGTGCCATGCCCCCTTCTGGTTTAGGTTGTTGTAGAGTCGCCCTTTAGATGCGTGGATGTCTTGAACTTCAAATAAATGAGGTTATGATTGAATCTAATTTTTTTGAAAATGATTTGTTAATTTATATGGGGGATGCTTTGAAATAGAAAAATAAGCTGGGGAAGGATGGTCATATTAACAATGTTGATTCTTCCTGTTAATGTGAGATGGAAGGTAGACCATCTATGCACATCTTCTTTCATGCAGACAGCAACATTTTTTTGAAAAAGAGTTTTATATTTACTTGTGATATTTACCCCTAGATATTTAAACTGATCTGCTAAGATAAGTGGGAAGGTGTCTGATCTAATATTGTGTGCTAGAGAGTTCACTGGAAAAAACAAACTTTTATTCAAAGTGATTTTGAGTCCAGATATCTTTTGAAAATCTGCTAGTGCTTTTAGGACGGAATTTTGTGGGTCAGATATGTACAGTACCACATCAACTACATATAGTGATATTTTCTGTTCAAGTCCTTCTCTGAAAATCCCCTTTATCTCTGATGCATCCTGAAGGTAGAAAACCCCTGAGTGGTGGATGCTGGCCCTTTTTATAGCCCACTTCCGGGCGGGGCTGTAGAGGTGTCCATACAGGCTCCGGGATCCATGCAGCACCCCCTGGCGGCCACCCCAGATCCCCACAGGGTTGTGGAGAACTCCATCTCCCATGGAGCCCTGCGGGAAACTGAGGCACCCACATCACCCAGGGAGGCTGCCTCCAAGCATCCCGGGGAGGTACTAAGGAGCCCACGGCTACTCCCCCGGAACATATGCAGAAGGGGCGTCCCGGCCGGGCATGGGACCTGGTCGCCCGCCACAGTCTGTAGTTAAATATTTCAAGCATATTGTATTTTAGAAAGACATGATCTATAACAGTGTCCTATGTTTTGTTTTTAAAAATGCAGTAAATCACTGTACGAAAAACAAAACTTAATTATACATATGGAGTTTTTTAAAAAGTTAATTTACAAGTATCTGTGGTATGAATATGTTTTTATTATATCTTGTTGTTGCATTTTACTTTTCATTCATGGTGGATCATCTTTGTTGACTGGAAGCTCTCCCAGACATTCAGTCTGTAAAATTTTCTCTGGGAATTCAGTTTTCTTTCCACATACCAATAATGTGCATTTTCAGTTGATTGGAAACTCTAAATTGATCAGGTATGAGAGAGTCACCCTTGTAAAGGACTAGCACCCTGCACAGTAATAGTGCCTGTCTTGCTTCCAGTGCCATAGTTTCTGACTCTTTGTGACTCTGACATTGAATAAGCACCTTTAAAAAATGGATGAACAAGTGAATATTTTCCCCAAATTGACTTAAGAAATCTAAGAAGCACACACCAATAAGTCTCCTCAAATAAACACAAATAATTACAAAAAGGTAATTATACCTATTAATGTAGTTGTAAAGAAGCCCCAGTAGAGTTTTTACACACTTGTGCTGAATAATTTGTTGGCTAAAATCACTCACTGCTAATGTGTCAGAGACAGGATACAGTATGCAGCATTGTTCAGAATGACCATCAGTTTTGTCTTCTTTCTCTCCTTCACTTGTACCTCCAGCAGGTTGAGAGTGAGTCCCATTAACAGAGCCTGCCATCTCAATCAGCTTGTTGGATTGGTTAGACTTTCTTGAAGTGATGTTACCAGCCCAGAAGGCCAGAGTCTAGATATGTGCCCTGGCTATCACAGATTTATATAATCTGTGCTATACTACATACATCTGGGACAGTTCATTGAATATTCTTATAAAAATTACTTTGTTTTGTGGAAATTTACATTAGCTTGAATGTACTATTGGGAAATTCATCTTATTTCTGGCCTAAAACAAGTCTCTCTGTGGATGGTGTCAGATGTTGTTTCAGTCTAACCAAGCAACAATAAAGTGAAGGTAGTCACACATAAATTCTGAAACAACACAGATGCTGTGACAATTCATCTGCCAAAATGTCTCAGGACTTTGGAATGATGACTGACATGAAACAAAAGAATTTCTTGCAAAGGACACTCATGCAAACATTCTAAAAGGGAAATATATTGAAATAATAAAAAACGTGATTTGTTTAACTACTGAGAGCTCAAAATAAAAATATGGTCTACTCTGTTTGCTTATGTTTAGTGGCATCCCTATCAGTTTGTTGAAATTTAGTGTTTTTGTGTAGGTGGATGACAAAGTTCGAAAATCTTCAGTGGACCTGCGTAGGGAGATCATTGATGTCGGCAGCATCCAGAATCTTATAGAGTTGCGTAAAAAGAGAAAGAACAAAAACAATACAGCATCTTCTTCAACTGATTCTGAGCCTGAGCAGCAAGAAGTTGTAAGTGTGCTGGTAAATTTGTCATATATAGGCAAATTGGACTCAATAAGATGTCAGTATGAAACTAGCCACTCCCATTAGTACACAGACAGTTTTATTTTATTTGTTCTCCTGTTTGCAATCTGATTGCTTCCATGTGGATGTGAGTACCTTGTAATATCTGGTCAAGTCATATTTTATAGTAACATGAGGTCAGAGCATTCCGTAAGCCTCTTCTCCTACTTCTTCCCCTAGCTTTTTCATCTACCACCCAGCTCTATTACTTGATTAGTCTTGACTGAAGTTATTAAGTCCTCATCTAATACTTTGATGTCCACAACAGATGTCTTCCCCCCGTCATAATCACACTGAAAACACAATTTGCCGAAATAATATCTTACAAATCAGCAGAATAAAACTCTAACACTCTTACTCAGTTTATCTAACTTGCCAGTTGCCAAGAGTCTTGTCTCAAGACCTATACACTATTACACCACCACCCTTGTAGTAATGCTCATCAAGTAGGCAATGCATTTAAAGATAATTCATGTCCAAAGCATCAAAGCTAAGAGGCAGTTGCTCAGAATAATCTGTAGTTGCATCTGTCAAAGTCATTTTTATATTTTCTTTAATATCCTACTTTGTTTGTTTATGTATTACCAATGTAAAGGATTTGGAAACATTTCTAGATGTTTTTTAGCCAGGACCAGTGAACAGTATTCATTTCTTGTGGGCAGCTGTAGAAGGGAAGGTGAAAGTCATTGAAAAGTTCCTTGAAGGTAATGGGAATCCAGATACTTGTGATGAGGTGAGTTTCCGTGGCATACTTTTTGGCTAGTGTCACTGACATGCTACTTTTATAATAGGGAGCTATTGCTTACATATTTATAAACAGACAAGTATATTATTATTATTATTATTATTATTATTATTATTATTATTATTATTATTGTACACATCCTCAAAATGAGTGGATCTTTTTATAAGTGGGAATGTCACCAAGCAGAGCAAAATATACAAAAAAGCACATTTATTGAATAAATAAACACAAAGAGAGATTGAGCAAAGGGAGAAAAAAAGGACTAAATAGAACTCAAAACAACAAGCTTGCAAGCCTTCTAGGCCTAACTAAACTGGTGCTGATTCACGTCTATCAGATGGGTTGGCTTACCTACTTGTAGGTGTTAAATTTCTAAAAAGAACTTTCCTTTTGCTGATCTGTTCTGTCTTTCATTTTATATCCTATCCTCTGTTTCTGATGTAGTATAAACCCCAATCGAAGCTTACTCACAAATCTAAGCTCAAAAGCCTTTATGTTTGATCCAGTGTGAAACACCATATTGTGGAACATGACAAAGAGTTCAAGTTGTTAATTTAGCCTCTAAATTCAGCAAATATTATGGAATGTGCTGGTGGAGGTCCCTTATAGCTTATTTAGGGATTCTGCTGTGAATGTCTTGGTGCCAGATACCAGAGGACACCTTCAGATGTCTTGTGGGGTCCATGCCTATGAATATATATATATATATTCATTCTTAGGTCTGAGTCACATTCTGATTATTTGGATTCTTATCTACCAGGTAACGCTTCTGGTTGGTCGGCCAGTTGGCCAACATTCGCCATGTCCTCTCAGTTGTGAAAAGCAGATTATAGATATGTTCTACCACGGCAGCTGACTCGCTTATTTGACAGGGTGAAGACTGGAGTATTACATTCTGATAGTAGTAGAAGTAGAAATCTGATTATTTGGGCGGTTACCTACCAGGTAACGTTTGTGGCCTGTCAATAAGTGAGCCAGTCGCCCAATAAGGGCGAAACACGTGTCGTCTACTCTCTGTAATATTTGGCAGACACTGTATCACATAAACACACACACACACACACACATTTTATATATATATATATATATATATATATATGTGAATATATGTATATATGTATATAAATACAGTATATATGTATGTGTATGTATATATATATATGTATATGTATGTATATATATATGTACAGTATATATATATATATATATAATATATTCATTGTTGTTAATATGCCCTATTTCCTGACTCAAAAGCTAGAACATAATCCATCAAATAGGATAAAAAAGAAAAAGTAGTCAAGGCATTTAATCTACAGTAAAAGAATAATTATGACCATTACAGAATATTTGAAATTTTTTACTTAATGAAAAACTCTCTTTATATTTTTTATAATGTGTGCATATTTCAACATAATTTTTATTATAATCCATATTTTTTTTATCCAGTTCAAAAGGACCGCTCTTCATCGTGCCTCTCTCGAAGGACACACTAAGATTGTACAAAAACTCTTAGACAGTGGAGCAGCTGTTAATTTCCAAGACAGGGTAAGCTAATCGTAGCATTGTTGTGTTACGTACTGCAATATTATACTGGGCCAAATGTTTGGTAGCCATTCAGGATTAGACACTCCTCAACATTCATAGGGATGAAGCTCTAAATTATCCTGGCAGTGATACAATGTAAATCTAACATTTATAAACAATTAAATCTTTAATTTTGCATTTTGTAGTACCGTTCATCACATGTGACAATACTTCAAAGCAAAAAAAGGAAGGGGAGTGAATGGCAGTATATTAATATAAAGTGTCTACTAATTTAATTTTTGTAAAGCCCCAATCATGGTGCACCTTTGTTTTATTAAACAATACTGTAAACCCACCTTCACTATCTTATGTAGAAAGATTTGTTTTGGCAAACATAAGTGTTACAGAGCTCAATAAATGACTCTTCTGCAGTTGGACAGCACTGCAATGCATTGGGCGTGTCGGGGAGGACAGCTGGAAGTTCTCAAAGTGCTGCAGAAGAGTGGTGCTGACCTTAACATGAAGGATAAAGTAAGTGCAGACAATTTCAAATTTATCTTTAAATATTCCTTGCATTACCATTGTGCACAGACCATGTTATCTGTGTCATGCAGTAGAAATATGAATCTTACATTTCACATGGACCACACAATTACAGATGTTCAGCACCTTATTTTCAGAATGATCATGAAACATTTGACTTGATCAAATTATTATTACAGAGGCACCCCAGCCAAGCCTTAATTAGAATACATTGACTGTGGAGTTAACTAAAAGAATTCATATAATGTGTGTATTTTATCACACTTGTCTACAGCTGATGAGCACTCCTCTGCATGTGGCAACGAGGACTGGCCGCTTTGATCTGGTAGAATATCTTATTGCCAGTGGAGTGGACATCAATGCTAAAGACAGGGTAGGCAACTTTGTTTATTAAATTTTACTTTGTTGTACAATGTCCTAAGTGGCTATAAATAGTTTCTAAATGGTAGCTATCTTAAAATGCTGTGTCATTTGTATTATACTCTAATTCATCATCTTCTCTGTTGCTTTACATCAATCAACTTCCCTGTTACTTTCAATATAAAAGAGTAAGTTGCATATGTCGTTTTGAAATGGTGAATAAGAAATGTTTGTGATGTGTCAATTGGTGCTACATTTTACTTATTTTCACATAATAATAAAAAGAAACACGATTTAATGGTACGTGTTCTCAATATGTGAGACTGACTTTGTTTGACTGCACAGAAATATTGGTAAAAGAATTTTTAACACCATCTGCCACCAAAGTTAATAATGAGTTTGTTTTTGGGTCAGTTCCATTTAGTTTCTTTTTGTAAAAGACACTTCATTGAATATACCCTCAGAGCCCTTCAACTATTTAAAACTAGCACCGGCAGTAAACTAATAAACTATAAACTGTTATAAAAATAAACACACAAATTAATTTAAACTCATAAAATATGAAATGATGGGACAACTCTTTCTATTGTTACAGTGATAAGAGTAAAACCATTATTAAAAATAACTACGGCCTAACTCTAATTTGAAAGCTGTGAAAGAATGGTTGTAAACATGAAATACTGTAGTCACAAAATTAAATGTGTAAAGCACATATTTAATTGGGGTGGTACTTTGGCAGAGTGGTTCAGAACTGCTGCCTCATAATTCCAGAATCCTAGGTTTGATTCTTAAGCATCAACTGACTGCATATTTTCTTCATGCCTGAATGTGTTTTCTTCCCACATCACACAAACATGCAGGTTTGGTTATTTAATAACTCTAACTTGACCTGGTGTGAGTGTGCATGGTGTGCATGAGTGTGTTCTGTGATGGACTAGTGCCATATCCAGGGCTGATTGACATCTTGCACCCAGTTCTGCTGATTGAGGTACATCCTCTTCACAATCCTAAACAGGATATGAATCGATGTATATTTTAAATTTGATATGAAAGCTAGATAAAATGGCTACTTGCAAATATGAATGCCTAAATATGCCTTCTGGTTTGTTTTATGCTTAGGTTTTCTGAGTCTTAATGTTTTAGAAATACATAAATCTAGAAATCTATTCCTAAATCTGCACATATGGAAAGTCATTTACAGGGAAAAAAATTCTTTTTGCTAGCTCAAAAAGTGAACATTTAGTGTTAAATCCAAAAATCTTTTAAAAACACGTACTTTCAATAGAGGGATTATTTATAGGCATAGACAGGTATGAAGTAACCTGAAACATTCTCAGTCAAGCATGTTTACTTGCTTTAGAAATGATTGCAGTGGACACTTAAAATATATGCTTTTATTGCTGTATTTTTTTATAATGAGACTTTCAGAGTACACCATTTAAAGGTGCTTAACAAGAAGAGTTACAACAAAACTGTGTACATATTTCTGTGTACTTTTGCAAATGAAGCAAATGAATCAGAGGGACTAGGATAGCAGACATGTGGTCCAGTGCCATTAGGACACATGGCCTATCTTACCAGGAGTTGTCTTTAATCAAAAGAATCACCATTTTTTACTGAACCATTACAGCAGAAGAGAGATTTTTCTTAGAGATGGCTCTTTTATTGTGTTGCACAAACTGTTCATTCACCTTAAGCATTAGGAGATGTCTCTGGTTTGGTGGTAAAGGTAGGTGGCATCACACAATCTACAGCTATTTGCCCTTTTATCCTAAAAGGTTTCCTCAATTAAATTTAACTGTAATCTAGGTAATCATCGATTACCGGCTATAACCTTGGCTGTTTAAGAAAGGAGATGCCACACTCAGGGCACGACTATTTTGTTTGTGATTTCATTAAATACAAAGGTTCATTTTATTTAAAAACACTTAAAAGAACAATTATTTTTAAATTTGTAAATTCACATATTCCCAGAACAAAGTATACTAAGGAGGATGCTTTGCCTTGCCCTTCTGATGAAAGCCCAATTGATATATTTCTCCTAGTTATAGTCACAATAGTTTTAGGAGGAAAGAGCATACTGTATATCAAATAAACTGATTTGTGTTTTCTACTAACTACAATAATGTAATTTATTATAATATATTCTTATTTTATCATGGTGATGTTTTGCTTGTTAGTCAGATTTGCTAGTAAGGATTTCACGTGACAATACTACTGTTGCTAAAATTCTCAAAGGTGCTGAAAAACCATCAGATAATGTTCCTCAAAACCCCATATTTGTGTCCAATATGTTTCATACATCTTTTCTAAAATTTGGAACTTAATTCATTGATGCCATAAAATTTTGGGTGGAAAGAGTGAGGATTATTAAATATTGTTCTTAGTGACCTTCAGTATTAGAAGATTGCACAGCATGTCAGGGCTTGTAAGGCACATGGCTGTTTTAAAGATGCAGGTTGGATGATGGATGGATAGATGGATGGATTCCAGGCTGCAGATTTATTCTTTACTTTAATTAAACTAATTCATTATATTTTAAGGCTTATTTGGCACCTTGTATGGCTTACACAACTACTCCAGTGGTTATTGATAGTGTAGTGAGAATCCCTACTGGAAACTGTTTTGCAGGCTGCACACAGAGCTATGGGACAGAGTCAGGGCCATACAAGCACTGGTAATGTAAAAAAGACTGACAGTGGTGGTTAAAGTTGACATTCCTGAGCAACGACATAATCACCGCCGAGGATGCTAAGGGTATCTTAGGTGTATGACAAGTGCCCCAGCACTGTTGTAAGTGGTGTATAAGCATTAAAAACACAGAGATACTGAGTGAATAAATGGAAGTAATGTGTTAACTCCTCCAGACCAATAGGTGGCACAAAGCCTCACTAGAATATGTGAGTGCGCTACAACTTTAATTCAACAGGTTTAATGGCTGTTAACATTGACTTTCGGACTTATAAAATCTCAGGGTTGCAGGAACACCTTGGGCCACTTAAGAAAGTTCTAGCAGACCCTCTCTTAAAAAACATAGGGCTGCTCTCGTATCTGGAGTTGATTCTGTAACGTCAATAAGAGAGTTTGGTTTTAAGGTTTGCATCACTTTTATAAAAAACAGAATATCAGAGGATAAAGGGACCTGTTTGGTGCTTGGAATCATGGGCAAGTGAACAAGCCTCCCAGTGAATAGTCAGGGTGAGCAGATCCATTCTAGGAAGGCCTAGAAAGGCATCACATGATTCATATATGGGTCCTGTTACTGTTCTCCTGATTTTTGACTATTATTATCCTTTAATATCTGTATTTGTTTAATAAAAAACAGTTGTTTAGTGCTACAGATTTCAAAACAATGCCCTTTTTAGAGGTCAATCACTGGCATTAAATTAACTTCTCACTTAATTTGCCTTCGTGCTCATTCTGCAACCTCAGAAATTAAAAACAGTGATAGTTTTATTTTTATTCCAGAATATAATTATATGTTACAGTCTTTTTAGTCCACAGTATTCTATATCTACATTTTTTATTTTCTTTTAACTCACCTTTTTAAGATTTTGGGTTTTTCTAACCATTCATTTTCTGGGTCTGCTTTTTCCATTAAAGGGTAACAGGCAGCGGATTCCCATCCCAGCAGCATCAGGAACAAAGCAAGAATCAGCTTTACGAGGCAAATTTAGATTCAATTCAATCTATGTACAGTGCATATCATTCAAATGAGAGAGGAGAATTAAATACCTGCAGAAAACATCCAGACACAAGGGAATTGAACTCAGCTTTCTGGAGCTGGGAGGCAGAGATGCTAGTAACTGTGCCACCCTTCTGAAGACTTAGTTTTTATTTTTCTCAAAAAGGAGTGCCCTTACAATGGGGTTCAAATAAAATGGTAGCCAATAACTAATCACTGTAGCTTACTTGGCACTATTTGCACCTCTGGGTGTTTGTCATGAAGAAGTTGTTGTAATATTTAGGACTACTGATCCACTCTGTTCCATAGACCATTTTGGTAATTTTCTCAGGAGAGTAAAATTACACTGGCAGAAAGAAATTCTTTCAATGCGTTCATTTAAATGCCCCATAAGTAGAAAGAACTGGCATCTAGCTAAGAAACTGGTTGGAAGAGAAGCCCATAGCCCCAGGCCCAGGACCAGAGTTGCCTACTCCTGCTCTAAAGCTTGACATTCTGGAAATTTTGGAGGAGGCACAATAGGACAATAGTTCACCCATTCTCTTTGTGTTTGCGTAGGTTTACTCTTGGGAGTCTGCTATCCTCCCACAATTCAACGACAAGCTGTCAAGCTAATTGCTATGCTAAATTGCTTGGTGTACTTGCATGTGCATGGAAGAACAGAAAATTGCGAGTCTATGTGCTTATATGTGTGTGTGTGTGTGTGTGTGTGTGTGTGTGTGTGTGTGTGTGTGTACGGGTGCTATCTGCAACAGACTGACAAGATGTTTCAAAATGTAATTCTGTCCAGAAAATGGATGGATAAGCATCAGAGATTTCTAAGGATGATACATTTTAAAATAGAAAAAAGAAATCAAAACAAAAAACAGATTAATCTGTTTACATACTATACCATTACTAATATTTCTGCTTAGGCTCTGAGTTTCTGTAAACATTACTAATTACTTGATTCTCTATCAATTGTTTACAACTACTTCAATATTGGTTAGTACCTTCTCTTGCATTGTTTGAGAGAAACAGGCTTTGTCCACACACAACCAGTTCTATTCCACTGTGTTTTTTGAGCAGTGATTTGATGGACCTTTCTTATCATCTTAAGTGCTGCAGCTGATGTTACCCCAGCATTCAAATTTATTAAAATAATTTACATTAGCTTCATGCTAATCAGACTAAATTAGATTATATGGAGACTTTACATTTGGCCCAATGAAGGTTAGAATGTAATAGTTTTGACAATGATCACTCAGTACATCAGACCTTTTTATTAGTTAATAGCTTAGTCTCCTCACCCAGGTACTTCTAAAAGTTGTCTAGTGTTCACATGCCTCACTACTTTGTTTCAGGCGCCCACAACGCTTTTTGTGAAGCATTTCTTCATGGCTACTATTTAGCATGCACTTTGCGTTAATCTCCACCATTGTGCCCAGTGATGCTGGAGTAGACCCAGCCAGAAATCTTTAACTTGGGTTAAGTAGATTCAGAAATCTAATGGATGGACTGGCAAATATTAAACTGTAGGCAATTCTTCATATTACATGTATACAGTTTACACTGCATATCAGCAGTTCATCTCTTTTATCCACTGCGTAAAACTAACAGCATGATTTTTCAACATACGTTTTCTTTTATTTAAATGGCAAAACACAATGAACAAAATAAAATCCCAAAAAAATGTATATGTTCCAAGGACAATTCATACAACTCTCAAATCCATCTTAGAGAGCTTATACATCAAGAGAGCGCCATCTATAGTAGTTCTAGAAAACAGAAAATTACACACAGGTCACACATGCATAGCTTAAAATTATGTAATTAGTAATGAATCTTGTCAAATTCTGAAAAATTCTAAATGGATCTTCATGAAAGGATAGTGATTTTTGGTACAATATAGAACATTGCCCTCCCGCTTAGTTATAGAAGATTAATTTGGATTCCTCCAGTTGAGCAAAGTAAATCTTTGTACAGGTAGTGAGAAGAGTCAGAAGCGATTTTTCATAGTAAAATGTTACTCCTAGAGGTATGCAAAACATTTTCCCCAAAACAGCTACAGTGTAAAACATTCCCAAATCATGTGACCAAGCAATGCAGATGCTTGGTGACATCACTCTCAGTTTGGATCTTGCATTTTAGACAACTGAAGACAAGATGTATGTGGGCAATGAATTTGGTTGAATTATGGCATGCTTGGTGTGTATTGAACCAGATCATGCTATATTTTATGAATTTCATTCATTTTCAGAGATTTTAGTTCAGAGATCCTCAAAGACCGCCCCCCCCCCCCCCCTTTTCTTTTTTCATCTTATTTATTTATTTATTTATTTGTTTGTTTGTTTGTTTTTAAGAAACTTGATTAGGACTAATAGTATGTGTGATTAAACATATTAAAAATAATTCACATTTTTTTCAAATTGTGGTATAGTGTAATGATATGGGACTGGACTCCAAGTGAATTAACCTGCCTGTGGTCCAACTGCAAAAATACATATAAACAGTTATAAAATGTCAGTTCTTATAAAGTGTCTTGGTATGGTGTTTGCTACTATATGGTAAAGCCACTATGTAAAAAAATAAAGATTTTACTTTGCACTACTAGTCTAAAAGTGAAAAAAGATATATTATTGTTAAGATCTAGTGCCAGCTTTAGGAATGTTCGTGAAATAAATTGTCCATATACTGGTGAGTATATAACAATACCTGCAATCCATGTGTTTACTTCTATAAAACCCATATGTAATATTTATGCATTATAATTCCTTAGAAGCAAAATAATCACATTTCATTTTAGGCTAGAATTATGAAGTATTCCTCCTTTTGAAACAGTGGGTGCAGATGCAGTTGTTCAGAATTGATTACTGTCATTGAACTCATTATTTAACATACTGTAAATATTACCAACTAAATAAAAGAGCACACTTTGTTTTTATGAATAAGAACAGAATTATTAAATTTTACAACTGTTTACTTATTCTGAGCAACTAGAGCACCAGTTATATATTCAGAACTGATTAAAGAATATGTTTATGCTGCAGTCTTACATCTGGTGGGGAATTCAAAGATGAAAATGCTAATTATTTTTAAGGGAAGCAAAACCCAGCCACAGAGGATGCACAAACCAGTGTGTTTCTTCGTGCCGGTCCCAAGCCTGGATAAATGGGGAGGGTTACGTCAGGAAGGGCATCCAGTGTAAAATTTTGCCAAATCCATCCATGTGGACAGATGATCCACTGTGGCAACCCCTAACGGGAGCAGCCGAAAGAAGAAGATGGATACTTTATGTTAATTCTTCCTCAATGGTACTGAAAGTGCAATGCAGCTTTTCTGTCACAAGAGGGTGTCAGTTCGATTTGCTGAAGCTTTTTTCTAACAAATGGTGTTTATTTTAATTAGTCTTTATTTTATATAGTACCTTATATACTTGTTGATACTGTAGAGCACCTAAAAAATACAAGTAGAAGCTAAGAAATGTGCATTTTTATTGGTACATTAATAATGCATGTCTGGGCCATATTGTCAATGTTCACCTGTAAATCTTGTCAGAAAATCTGAATGGAGGAACTGGTGGAGCTACAGTAATGGTTATTTTCAATATGTTGCTTTTTTCACTCCTTCATGTGAGTAATAAGGAAAACAAAACTATGTGGGGGTAATATATTAATCTTATCATGGTAAAAATCAAATCCAAGCGAAAGTATATTGCCTATTTTGGAAGCAATTCCTTTTCTCATCTCTGTGTCCCTGTTTACTTCCACCATTAGGAAGGTGACATGGCTCTTCATGATGCTGTTCGTCTGAATCGCTACCGAATTGTCAAGCTGCTCCTTCAACATGGTGCTGATGTGCAAGCCAAGAATGCTGTGAGGCTTTTACATTACCAAAACAGGAACTCTACACCCTGTACAATCCAGAGGTTTAAAGGGAAGCCTATGTAGATAAATATATGTACTGTAGAATTTAGATATTAACAGAAAGATAGCAGTAAATAATAACAAAATAGTTTACAGTGTGACATGGGTTGGCTTTCTAACATGTAAATCAGGAAAAATATAATTTTTCCTATAAATGAATTCTTTCACTGCACAATAAAGAATGGCAGCACAATTGTGAAGTGATTAGAACTGCTGCCTCATAGTTTCAGGGTCCTGTATTCACATTTCATTTGTAGGTGCGCAGCTTGCATGGTTTTACTTTGTTGGCATTGGTTTTTCTCAGGGTACTACAGTGTCCACCCTCATACCAAACATGTCAGAGTTAGGCTAATTGGTGACTCTAAATTGGCTCCATATATCTTGATGTAAGTGTGTGCGTGAGCATGCCCTACAAAGGACTGTGCCCAATTACTTCCCATCTTGTACTCATTGTTGCTGAGATAGGATCCAATCCCAATTAATCATGTATTAGAAAAAGCAGGTTCAGAAAAGTGGACAAACATACAATGAATAAATACCAAAGCAGTTTACTTTTCATTACAGCAATAAACAACTTCCAGGAGGAGTGGTTAGGAGCAGAATTTTATTTGAATATAAGAACCTGTTCTAATATATATGTTAAAAGATGGATGTTTAAAAAGTCTTGAACTATTTGTAATCTGAATGTATAATAAGTCTACAGTCAAAATAATTTTCATTTTGATGATAGTGTAATAGGAATAATGGATGGGTATCTGCTCTCTGTTTCTTTCTGCATTTCTCAAGGCAATAAAAGCATGCATGGATGAAGCTTCACGGCCTTGTTAGATTTATTTTATTTGAGCATTATGTTCTCTTGATTGGTTCGTTGGGTTTATTAAGAAATTAATCAATAAGACAAGTACCAGACATAGCAGAGAATGATTGATTACAATTTTGCAATGACTTATTAAGTTGTATGTGTTTTCTTCAGGAAGAAAAAACTCCCAGTGAACTGGTAAAGGAGTGGCAGTTGGACATGAAAGACATTCTGGAGAAAGTGCTTCTGAGAACCGGCTGTACAAATGACAAAGAAGACTTAAAGTTATGAGTAAGCCTAGCAAAGTCTAAAGATCTCATTGAAAGGGTGAGATTTCTTGGAATTCTTCATCTGCAGTAGGAAACGCTGCTCCCTGTTTATCCTAGGTGGAATTATAAGATTTTCAAAACAAATGAAACACAGTGATTTAACTATAATTTCATCTCATATACTGTTTACTTGTACATGCTTTTACATTTCATCTACTGCTGGGCTTTCATTAAAATGACTTAATTATCAGAAAAAAACATCTCAAGTGCATATTTCTATAAATAGAAATCCAACCTCAAAGACAAAATGCAGCAAATTGACTTAATTTTGTTGCCATCTGTTATTTTCATGGTAGTGGAAAGTGACTAGAAAAAGATCAGACTGAACAGCTAACAGACCTCACATGAGTATGGTTTGCCCTCTGTGTGACCTCCCGTGCATAAGTTTCAATACTTAAAATTCAAATCATTGGCTATTCAACATTATGCACAAAACGTGGCGTTGCTATTTAGAATTCTTGTTCCCAGACAACTAAGGGTTACTGTCTTTGTGCTCATAAATGAATTCCCGTCCCACAACTGACTCCCACCCACACCCACACACACCCACACACATTTCCACTAAATAAATGAAATTGCAGCTTTAAGTCCCTCTGTTGAGAAGCATAGCATTTAAAAACTGCTGCTCATTGTATAACATAATTGTTACTCAGTGTCTCATAGCCAAAAAAAGTTCACAACACCATCTTTATACAAATTAAAATGAGGCTCAAAATGACATTTTCATCAGCATTCCACACTTTTTGATTCAGTTACTTACCAGATGTACAGTCTGGGAGAATAATAATATAACAATTAATATATGTTGGCCAAGTTATATAGAAGTAATTCATAGTTTGAAGACAAAAATCCAATAAAATTGTGGTTAATGATTACACAAACTATGCACGAAAATGACATAAGAATGTATCTACAGTCCCAAATTGACAAATAATTTGTGGGTTATGCTGTTAATACACTCAGAATTTATCAGATCAGCTGCTTAATTTATCCTTATGTCCATGGCCTCTGGAATTGGGGAGGCTTGGGTTACTTTTAGTCTATTGCTTTGTACATTGTAATATTTTACATAACCCAAGGAGCAAGATTCACGGCTCCATAACGTGGCATATGTTGTGTATTTGTCAGACGTGCAAATAAGAATTTAATGGTACTCTGTACACGTGACAATACATTTGAACTGAACAGATTACACTGCATTGCATTTTTTTTGTCAAATCAAAACATTACATTTTGAAAACAACAGCAACATTGGTAATTTGCATATGGCCAATAAGTGTGCAATACCAATCTACAATTAGCATTATGCATTTTCTGTGGCATGGAGTGTGCACACACAATAAAGAAAATGCTTAGGAAATGAAAAAAACACACATAATGCAATATATCTAAGCCTAAAGGAAACAAAATGAAGCACCACCAACCCAATTTTAATTTATTTTTTATAGTGCATACTGTAAGGCAATTCTGACTCTTAGGCAATTATTTAAATCCATAATGTGATAAAGAAACTCTGTTTTTTGGCTTTAATGCCAGTGCAGCTTTGTGATTTGTAGCAATTTAAAATCTTTGAGTGAATTTTAATTATCTTCGTATCATTTCTGTATACCACTTCTGGTCATACAGTAGGTAGTCCTACAGCAATCTCGGTGTACCAGATTCCCCCACCACCACCTATTCCCCTGTGGGGGATGCAAATGTTTTGTGCAGTCTATGGTCACATCTGCGTGCTACATATGATGTCTTCTATTGAACTGCTAATTTGACATGCTCTTTAATATAAAATAGCTTCTACCAGAAGAAGCTGAAAAATGGCTTACAGGATACTGTATATGCTTAGAAAATGGGGGCAGATATCATTTGGGTATTTCCAGAAAATGACAACCATGTGTGGTTAAGCATTATCCTATGAAAGATAGCATCTATTCAAAAGTTCTTAAGTATCCAGCAGGCTTTTACTATTAATTGAACATGCTGAACTATTTCAGGCTCTTAGAGTAATAACCTCATATAAAATCTTTTTCTTTATTCTCTAAATGCTACCCATGGTTCATGTCATGTCATTTCCTAACCCACTTGATCCAGACCAGGGTCACAGGTGGTGCTGAGGTCTATCTCAGCTAGCATAAGGGTTCAAGGCAGGAACAAACCCTGGACAAGGCCCCAGTCCATCGAAAAGCAAACACACACACAGACACCAGACACCAGACACAAACTAGGGCTAATTTAGCATCACCAATTCACCTTTGAACAGTGGGTGAGTTAAAAAGAGAAACCGACATTGGACAGGACAACAATCTGTTTCAATGATCTCATTTACAGTTATTCCCACTTGAACAGTTTAGAGTCACCACTAAATTTAATATGTGTGTTTTTGGCATTTTCTGAGAACCCCAAATGACTATTAGGAAAATATGGAAACGTTACCATGCAGTGACAAGACTGAGAACTGAAGTAAGGGAATGAGTATAATAATAATTTCTTGATGTATTTCCTGAAGTGCTATACATGTTTAACAAGATCTGTAATTGAATAAACCAAATGTCATCTTAACAATACATTTTTTTGATTAGGATGAGCTGTGTTGCTGTAAGGAATTCATTTAAATACAAATGTTAACTTAAGCCCACAGCTGAGTAAGATGTACAACTTGAATCAAGTTCTTCTTGTTCTACATGTAGCAACATTATGGCTTTCTTTGTCAAAACTTTGGCCAACTTTTTTCAATGCCATGTTATCCTTATTGGTGTGTGCATCACTTTTCTTTGAAAAGCTTATTTCACGCATACACTACATCAACAAAGTGTGGTAACTGATTACAATTTCTGGTATATTTCTAAATTTGACTTCAGTTCAGGTTTTTGTTTTCTTAAATGTAATGTTTTATAATCTGTACAAAGTTGAGACAAAGTAAATGCACCTTTTGTTAAGTGTTCACTTCCTGATCATTTAAATTAATTAGAAATTATGCTTGTAAATGAGACCTTGTTTTGCACATTTGTGTTATTGTTTTCTAGTTATAAATACATATAAGGACTCTGAGCTTTTCTTCTGAAATAAAAGTAAATAAGAATAAATTGAATTTAGAAAAGAGAAACGGAGTTGGAAGAGCACAGTGGTTACTGACAGCCTCTGAGTTATAGATTCAAATCTCAGTCCTGACAAGTCTGTGTGAAGTTTGTTTGTTCTTACTGTGTTTGTGTGGGTTTTTCTCGTGATGTTGTGGTGTTTTGCCAATTCCATTATTTTTGCCAGTAGAGCTGAATGAACTCTAAATCCATTTGGTATGTGGAATGTGTCCTGCCGATATACGCCCTATCCAGGACTGGTTCTTAACTTGCATACAATACTGGCATACTGAAATAGAAATTCTAAAAAACAAATGAATGAAACTGAATTTTTAATTATTTCACTGGAAGTACATCTAGAGGTTGTAAGCAGTGTAGTATAACCTTAGCAAGAAATCAAAAAAGAGAAAAGGCAGATTTAGGTGGAAATAATACACATGCTGACAAATCACTAATTACTAATTACTGGAATAGCTCACCCATATTTTCAAATTTCTTTGTACTTTTCTTACTTCAGAAATCATTTCTGAGCAAAGAATGAACAAAAAATAATTAAGCAGTTTGCTATAAATGCATCCTAAACCTTTTACTATGGGATTCAGTCATCCACGGTTGAGAGATTGTAAATAGAATTGAGAAGTTTTCACAGATAATCTGCAGTGAAACAGCATGTAAATTTGTACTGGGAATGTAGGTGGCATTACTTTTGTAAATATCTCCGTAATTTTAAGAAGTGAAATAAACTGTTCTATTAAAGTTGTAAACACTGATTTTGTTTCAGGATGATTATAGGAAATCTGTGAAAATGAGTACTTTAATATGTATAATATGTTCCACAGTGCAAAGCACACATACACACAAAAACCTTTATAAACTTTTATAATATATAAAAACAAAAAATGATTAAATTTTTTTGAAAATATTAATTGTTTAAATTGGTTAATAATGTATGTACTTAACTACTTTATTTTTTTACATCTGCCCCATTCTCCAGCCAAGCAAAAATATACATTCTCTCCCTCCGATGATGCCACGAAGGATCTTTGGGCAATGAAATATTTAAAGAAATAACTTCCATATGCGCTTACCTTCCAAAATATGTGCTGTATATACAGTGTTTAGATTATTATTCCTGCCTTCCTTAGAAGTATGATAAGTGATCATACTTTATTCGCCATCTGTACTACACTAATATGAGCCCAGTAGCCTGAGCCAAAATATGTCCTTTTCCTGGAAGAAGCAATTGGAAGAGATCAGTCAGTATGATAATGAACTTTATAGCTTATAAGTCTAGCAAAGCTCGTCTAGACAGCTGTTCATGTAGCTGGAGGTATGTGCCCATTTTGCTGATACTATTGGTACTCTGACAAAGTACACAGCTGTGTCATGCTAGTTTCAAAACATACAATTTCTAAACAGAGTTTCTTTTAAAGATGTCAAACAAAAAAGATGTACAGTATTTCATGACAGCTGGCCAAAAAAGATTAAAATAAATTAAAATTAGACTTGTTAGACAATACAGTATGTTAAATACCGCCCAGTCAAGGATTTTATTACTCTGAAGGAACTTCAGAATTGATTCCAGGAGGTTTATCTTTCTCATACTGTCACTGACCATTAACACCATTTAAAATCCAAACTCAAAATAATCACTTGCAACCGTGTCTTTTATGTCATTTCTCTCTCAAAGAATTAAAAGCTACCACTTTATTATAGTTAAGCAAGATTTTGTCACATATGAGACTTACCCAGCAAAGCCTAAGCATGAAACAGACACCAGTGTGGTGGGTGACCATTACATAATACTCTGGTTTTATATGAAACAATATACGTCCTAGTTATGGAGTGTATTTTTATCACTACAAATTCATCTTATTGTATAGCATCAAGATTTTGAACCAAAGTCGTTCTCAGCCAGAACATGAAATGAACCTGGACTGGTAAGGCCTTGACAGCAGTTGATTTGTTTTGCCATTCTGTGTTCATCATTTTACAGTCAAGAATTCCCTCTTGAGATATTGAGTGTCCCATAGCAAAAATACATAAGGCATGCTGATCTCTGCCCTAAACATTGTTCACACCTGGGTGTGGTTGTTCTGCTGAAATCCTCTGCACAGATGTGACACTAGTGACACACAAAGGATATCAGGCTGCAACTCTAGGGATTCGGGACACATTTTTTCCAAGTGCCATCAGTGAGTAAAAAGGAGACTGAGGACAATTGCCGGCTAGACCCCTTTGGGATCATACAGAATAGAATTTGAAATGAACTTTCAGCTAAGCCAATACTGTAAGGCCAGGTGTGACTAAGATAAATTTCCTGTGGCACAAAACTGCTCACATGTTCAGGGTGAATAGTAGTGGTATAACTTTTATTTATAGCAGGGGATCATTAGCTTGTTCTTAATATAAAACATTAAACATGTAGTAGATGCAGTCACTTTGCAAAATCCTACTATCACTATTAGATGTACTGAATGCATAATATCACATGGCCATCTTAAGGCAGGAGCTTGTATTGTGATCGCCAGTACTCACACAATACAAATAATGGTTTTACCACATAATTAAATAAATTCACCACAAAGCAGGTCTAAGAGGAGAAATTAAGCCAGTGCTGCACTTTCACAATTGCACTACTTGGACCTTATTAGAGCAAAGTTTACAAACATCCATCCATCAATCCATTATCCACCTCTTACCCGAGGTCGGGTCACAGGGGCAGCAGCCTAAGCAGGGAAGCCCAGACCTCCCTCTCCCCGGGCACCTCCTCCAGCTCCTCTGGGAGGACCCTGAGGCATTCCAAGGCCAGCCGGGAGATATAATCCCTCCAGCCTGTCCTGGGTCTGCCCCGTGGCCTTCTCCCAGTGGGGTATGCCCGGAACACCCCCCCAGGGAGGCGTCCAGGGGGCATCCTAACCAGATGCCCAAACCACCTCAACTGATTCTTCTCAATGCGGAGGAGCAGCGACTCTACTCCGAGTCTCTCCCGGATAACTGAACTCCTCACCCTATCTGTAAGGGAACGTCCAGCCACCCTGCGAAGAAAACTCATTTCGACTGCTTGTATCTGCGATCTTGCTCTTTCGGTCACTACCCAAAGCTCGTGGCCATAGGTGAGGGTAGGAACATAGATCGACTGGTAAATCGACAGCCTCGTATTTTCGCTCAGCTCTCTCTTCACCACGATGGACCATTGCAGAGCCCACATTACTGCGGATGCTGCACCGATCTGTCTATCAACCTCCCGCTCTATTCTTCCCTCACTCGTGAACAAGACCCCGAGATATTTGAACTCATCCACTTGAGGCAGTAATGTGTTCCCAACCCGGAAAGAGCATTCCACCCTTTCCGGCTGAGAACCATGGCCTCGGATTTAGAGGTGCAGACTCTCATCCCCGCCGCTTCACACTCGGCTGCGAACCGCTCCAGTGAGAGCTGGAGGTCACTGTCTGATGAAGCCAACAGAACCACGTCATCCGCAAATAGCAGAGATGAGATTCTGAGGTCACCAAACCAGACCCCCTCCGCTCCTTGGCTGCACCTAAAAATTCTGTCCATATAACTTATGAACAGAATCAGTGACAAAGGGCAGCCCTGGCGGTGTTCAACCTCAACAGGAAACAAGTTTGACTTATTACCGGCAATGCGGACCAAGCTCCTGCTCCTCCTGTACAGGGACTGAATGGCTCGTAACAACGAGCCTTGTACCCCATACTCTTAGAGCACACCCCACAGGATGCTTCGAGGGACACGATCAAATGCCTTCTCCAAATCCACAAAACACATGTGGACTGGATGGGCAAACTCCCATGCCCCCTCCAGGATCCTGGCAAGGGTGTAGAGCTGGGCCAGTGTTCCACGGCCAGGACGGAATCCGCATTGCTCCTCTTGAATCCGAGATTCGACCATCGACCAAACTCTCTTCTCCAGCACCCCTGAATAGACCTTACCGGGGAGGCTGAGGAGTGTGATCCCCCTATAGTTGGATCACATCCTCCAGTCACCCTTCTTAAAAAGTGGGACCACCACCCCGGTTTGCCAATCCGGAGGCACTTCCTCCAATGTCCATGCGATGTTGCAGAGACATGTCAACCAGGACAGCCCCACAACATCCAGAGCCTTGAGCAACCCAGGGTAGACCTCATCACCCCAGGGGCCCCGCCACGATGGAGCTTTTTAACTACCTCGGCGACCTCGGCCCCTGTTATGGACGGCCCCCCCACCCCCATCCCCCGGAGTCCTCCAGCTCTCCTTCCTCTAAGGTGGGATTGAGAAGATTCTTGAAGTATTCCTTCCACCGGTCAATAACGTCTGCAGGTGAAGTCAGTAGGGCCCCATCTCCACTGTACACAGTGTTGGAGGAGGACTGCTTTCCCCTCCTGAGGAGCCTGACGGTTTGCCAGAATCTTCTCGGTGCCGACCGAAAGATGTTTTCCATGGCTTCCCCAAACTCCTCCCACGCCCGAGTTTTTACCTCTACAACAGCCGATGCCGCCACATGCTTGGCCCGCCGGTACCCCTCAGCTTCCTCTGGAGTCCCACTGGTCAACCAGACCCGATAGGACTCTTTCTTCAGCTTGACGACCTCTCGAACTTTAGGTCTCCACCACCGGGTTCGTAGATTGCTGCCACAAAAGGCACTGACAACCTTGCGGCCACAGCTCCGTTCTGCTGCTTTGACAATGGAGGCTCAGAACATGGCCCATTCAGATTTAATGTACTTCGCCTCCCTTGGAATGAGGTTGAAGTTCTGCCGGAGGTGACAGTTAAAGATCTTTCTGACCAGTTCCTCCGCCATACATTCCCAGCAGACCCTCATTATATGTTTGGGTTTGCCTGGTCTGTCCGGTAGCCTCTCCCACCATCTGATCCAACTTACCACCAGGTGGTGATCAGTTGACAGCTCATCCCCTCTCTTCACCCGAGTGTCCAAGACATAAGGTCGCAGATCCGATGACACGATTACAAAGTCGATCATCGAGCTGCGACCTTGGGCATCCTGGCACCAAGTGCACTTATGGACACCCTCATGCTCGAACATGGTGTTCGTTATGGACTATCCATGACCAGCACAGAAGTCCAACAACTGAACACCACTCGAGTTTAGATCAGGGAGGCCTTTCCTCCCAATCACACCTCTCCAGGTTTCACTGTCGTTGCCAACGTGAGCGTTTAATTCTCCCAGCAGGACGATAGAGTCCCCAGGAGCTGCGCCTCGCAGCACCTCTTCCAGGGACTCCAAGAAGGCTGGGTACTCTGAACTGTCATTTGGCGCATAAGCACAAACAAGAGTCAGAGTCCTTCCCCCAACTCATAGGGAAGGCATAAGGAAACAACCCTCTCGTCCAACAGGGAGAACCCTAACCTGCAGGCCTCGAGCCGGGGGGCCATAAACAAGCCCACCCCTGCCCGATGCCTCTCACCCACAGCAACTCCAGAGTCATGAGAGGAATGGTTCCAGAGCCCAGACCATGCGTAGAGGTGAGCCCGACTATATCTAGCCGGTACCTCTCAACCTCTCACACCAGTTCAGGCTCCTTCCCTTCCAGAGATGTAACATTCCATGTCCCAAGAGCCAGTTTCGGCAACCGAGGCTCGGAATGCCAGAGTTCACGCCTTCGGCTACCACCCATATCGCATTGCATCCAACCCCTATGGCCTCTCTTGCAGGTGGTGGGCCCACAGGAGAGCGGAACCACGTTGCTCCTTCAGGCTGAGCCCGGCTGGGCCCCGTGGTCGAAGGTCCAGCCACCAGGTGCTCGCCAGCCAGCCCCTCCCCTGGGCCTGACTCCAGGGTGGGGCCCTGGTTATCCTTTTCCGGGCAAGGGAAACACCAATTGTTGGTTTAACTCCATATGGGGTCCAACTGTTTACAAACAGTTTATATAATTCACAACTTATCCTTTTCAACTGGCACTGTGAATTCCTTGGATTGTGACCTCAGGGCAAAAACAAAACTCAATAGAAATGGTATCCTGCAGTATTTTTCATGTGAAACTGGAAATGTCATCTGCACCAGTGAATCTAATGGAAAAAGCTCCAGCTAATAGGTCTCCTGTTAATTAGAGAGTACACTTGACTGCAAGTGTTATATGGTAAGCTTCACATTGCCCTAAGTGCAAACCTTATCAAGAAAATCATTCCTTAATACTCAATAAGTGCACATATTTTCTGTAAGTGCCTTGAGCATGGGAAAGGCGCTATATAAATAAAATGTATTATTATTAATTATTATTATTATTATTATTATTTATGACCAGCTTGATTTGTAACTGCGTATTAGTGACATTGTCTAGAAGTTAACAATTATGCTGTATCCGTATTGTGCATTTTTGCAAGGGCATTATGGTTACCGATGTTGTAACTACCACTGTGTTTGTCTGATGTGTTAGCATTAGTTTCTGCCTTTCAGTAGTAAACGTGTGCAAACTAACACACTTGAATTTCTGTTCATTTTATTCTCAAGCCATGAAAAGCTTTAGAGAGCCCTGTAAAAATCTGTATGGCTGCTGCATGTTTTTTCACTTCTGGTCATCTGTTAGCTTTTATTGTAAGTCAGCTGATATTCACTGAATCCTTTTGTTACAATTGAGAGGCTGCTGATTCCCATCTTCTTAGTTCTAGGTTTGAATTCCAATTTGGTCACTATAAGTATGGCATTTAAAACATTGTCCCTATGTCTGTGTGAATTTTTACATGCAAACTCCAATCTTACCTTTTCATTTCTGAAAACATGTATGTTAGACTAATTAGCACTTACAAATGGTTTCTTGTTGAGTGAGTGTCTAGATCTGGCTCTTTGTCAGTGTTCCCTGTGATGGACTGGTACTCTTACACTAGAAATGGATAACTGAGGTTCATGGATGGGTGGATAATTGTGTAATTGTCACCTTTAATTTTGTTTGATTAAAGAGCTGCTGAATCTGCCTGGCATGAGGCTACGTAAGAAACTGTGCATCTCAGTGTCATTTCTTATATGCTCACAGTGGCCACCTGCACTCTCACGCTCAGGAGGCTAGGGATAGGAAAATGAACACTAGGATGACCAGTATTTGTTTTAGTTGTGTTTGTAGTGTGTCAAATCCTGAAAAAGGGATGGTCAAGTACTGTACGCCAAAAGCCTTGGCACTCTGCTAAGAACCCATCAGTTGTACATGACTAAGTTCACTTCTCACTCTGTTATACAAATTAAAATCAAAAATTGGCAGTAATTAAGAACATATTATAGTCTTCAGGTTTTGTGTAGCAGCTGTACTTTTAAGTCATATTCCTTTGTTGGTGCCTAGTATACCTAAACATCATCTATTAGTCTTTATTTAAAACCTTTCAATGTAGACACCATCCTGCCCACTCTTTAGCCTTTTTTTCATTTGATGTCATGAAAGCTCACCTCACACATCTAGCTCCTAAAATAATGAAACATTAGGGGTGATATAGTGGAAAGGAGAGATGTGCTAATACTACCAAATTCAAAGCCATATTTTGAGTCCAGCTCGCACAGAAACCATACTTATTACTATTTATTTTTACCTAGTACATAACCATTACGTAATTGCCTTTATACAACATGTCATGACTATGTGTGCTGGTTAATTAGTAATTAATGTAAAGCTGCATATAATCTTATACACACTTTAAGTATTATCAGTTGTAAAGATCCATACATCATGCACTACGCTTACTAAAAATATATACTGTAATTACTAGCATAGTGAAATGCCTGTTTATTAAGACTGGCTTAATTGTACAATAGTACAATCTGTTTCAATCACATTGTGCATTTACAAACCTCTGTTCACCTGATATGCTTGCCTTATCCCTCTTTCTTTGTGCTTCTTGTTGCCTTTCTTCGTCGGAAATTCCAGCCCTATTATGGACACCTGACAACGTGACGCCCAGACGCATACCACATGATTTATTATCTTACGCCAGCCACTTGCCTTTGTTCATCGGACATTCCCACTCTCTTTTGGATGCCAGATGACATTACATTTAGGTTTGGATGCCGGACGGCCAGACGTTATATCACTTTATATACAGAAAGATTATATTGTAAGATTTACATTTCAACTTTTTATTTTTAATGTTAAACTATTTTGATGAGTAATCTTTAATGACAACAGCTCTTATTTGTGTCATATTGAATTTGTCAGATTTGTTGATTCCTTTATTAACTGCAGTTATGAAAACAAATACATTAAAAAGATGCAATGTGTAAATTTAGATAATAAAAGATAATATATCACAACAGAATTGGGATACTTTTACAACTTTAAGGTTCTCTACATGAAGAGCAGATTTCCTTTATATTATATTTGATGAAGGTTTTAACAGGGTTTAAATGTACCCTGCAAAGTGTCTGCCAGAGCATCCAGCATGGCTCTGCAGTTGACAAGGTGGTAGGGCCACGCTTGGTTTGATAGGTTTTTTTTTGTCAGCTCTGCTACATAATATGCATTTATTCTAATGTCTTTTGTTTATCAACAGACAAATTAAAACATATCTACTTAATAAGAGATCCACTTTATTTTATAATTTCTGCTTTTCACCAGCAATTTTCGGTGGATTGTTCCTTTTTGGAAAAATAGTTTTCTGCTGTGAAAATAAAACTGATCAGTGCAAGACAATTGAAGTGATTAACAGTAGCAACAAAGATAAGGTTGACATTTGATATATCAGTTATTCATGTGAATCTTGTCCTTAAATGTTGTCAAAAGACATATATCAACCAAGAACATATTATCAAAGTTGTGGTCTCAGAATGCTGTCAGCATATTGTGTAAGATTAATTAATTTCTTTATTTGTCACTTGTAAAGCAACCTACAGTAGGTCTTTCAAAGACGTGATCATAGTCTTAGACAGATAGAGAGTTGTTTTACAACAGTAGATAGATAAATGGACTATTTTCAAAAATCTGACAGCTTGTTAATTGTTCTGTTAAAATTCAATCAATTAGAACATGATCACATAAAAGATCAATAGATAGATCTTTATAATGAACAATCATACACAAAAATACAATTTGCCACCGGGATATTTAAATATTTGTGCAGCATTCCAGTTTTATCTGGAAATCTTTGGCAGGAGTGTTTTCTTTTTCACATTAAAAAAAAAAACTATTATTTTATGGTCTTCAGTCACTCACAAAACTTTTGTCTGTTTGCTCTGCATTAAAACTCAATTTAAAAGCATAATTTTCAGCAATAAAGGCTCAAATTAAATTTATTCAGTTAAATGTATGCTAAACTGTATAATGTAGTTATGTTTAATAGAAGCTACTGCGTAAATTTATATTTTTAATAATATAGAGAAGAAATATAAAGGACACTATTTTCTAAAGTTAATTGTGGTTTGTTGGAATTACGTATAAAAAGCAAATTTAATTATTGTTGTGAATATACAGCTGAAAAATATGATTAAAACATTATTTGCTTTGCTACATGTTATTTTTATAAATCTGATATATGTCTCAAAGAATAAGTTATTAATTTATTATTATTATTGTAGATTTAAATATTATGAATAATAAAAAAAATATTTAAGACTAGTTGCTGTACAAATAACATTATTATTTATCTTTTCTTCAAAGTGGGTGTTTCAGTTTACTTTGGATTTAGTCCAAGAGAAGACATGTCTCTTAAGGAAGACATCATTTAATTGGAAATTCTTTTAGGAGTCTTTATGTGAGATTAGTGTGTCAATTAGTCAACTGCTACCTTGTTTTCTATTCAAATAAACAAATTAACCTGTAGCACTATATGTTCCAAACTGTGATACACTGTCATGTCAAAAGTATTCCTGTTTCTGTCTTACAACAATATTAGTTCTACAACATGACTTCTGTGACTGATGGCTTTATTTTTAACCAATTTACGTATTTATCAGGCAAGATTAGTCAAAAGAATTTTGTTTTCCTTGCCTTTAATAACAATGAGAATAAGTGCAATTAGTTGTGCTATAATCACCATTCAAAGGGTCATCAACATAATAGCAGGAAGTAGTATTCAGGACAATTTGGTTCAAGACAGAATCAAGATAACACTGCAGTTTTGCAATGAAAACATTTGTAAACACCATCAAGATAGTATACCCAACAATGCCATTTGTAAAGAACCAGCTTACTCCACCTATGATGTTGACTTCCATCCAGATATTCTGACAAATAAGGAAGGATTGCTGATTCTCCACCTGGTTTTGCTATTTTTGAAAAAAAATCACTTTTTTAGTTAAATTTTCTCAATTGGGATTAACCCTGAGATTTAAAATATGCAAGCATTTCATGGATACAAGTGTTTTTTAACAGCCAAAGCAATCTTATTTCTTTTTCATATGTTATTTCCTTCTTTGTGTTTGTACAAAGTGGGAGGAGCATGAAAAATATCTTGGAGAAAGTGAAAACAACACTATTGTACAACCAGCCATATCTTTCAAAAATGCAATAAAAAATGTAACAAAATATAATTATTTGTGGAAAATCTGCTCAACCATTTGTAGTGTTGTCCTCCAGCACTGCATGTCCTTTTTGTAAGCAAGCTCTGTGGAACAAGCTGGTCGGAAATAACACTGAATATCTTAAATGAAACAGGTACAATATGATGGAGATGCGCATAAACGCATTCATTTAATTGTTTTAATTATCTTTAATCAGAACATAATGAACTTTGACATGACTTGCTGTTGCTAATGGGGGTTGGTGCATAATGTAGAACATCAGGTTTAAGTGACTTCCTTGGAATCTGACTTGAGAATAAGGTTCTTGCTGATGTCTTGTGAACAAAAAACACTGCCTTGTTTCATTTGTTACCTTTGTCTACCTTATTTGTTCCAACTATGGCCTTGTCCTCTCCAGCTATAGCTTCCTGTGTTATTGCAGTTGTATTCAAGGTCTTATGTAACAACAGTCCACCACCGTGCCCCCATGCGGAAATCTGGCATTCACCTTGTTCCAGATGATCAACTGAATGTATAGATTATTACTATAATGGAACAATCACTTCCCTACAAGTGATAAAATAATCATCTTTCTAAAGTCACACAGCAGGAAAGTGTGGTCATAATTGTTCTGATCAATTGCTGAGTGTTTTTAAATGATAACTTTGATATTTTTCAAGTCAAAGTTATTTCTTCTCAGTCATTGTATATATTAATTTGTCACAAGCAATTGCATTGTAAAGTGAAGCATGTTTTATAAATTTTAAAAATAACTATGCCTCTTCTGTGCTTTATAATGGAGCTTATGGGTAGTGGAGTCCTATTGTGAAAAAAAGCCTTTAAACTTACTGAAAATGTCAATTTTTCAATTCATAATGTCATTGAGTATTGATATGAATCTTCAGATTACACACATATTGCAAAACAGCATATCCATGATACGAAGGAAAAAAAGAAAACCATTGTTTTAAGATTCAGACATTTTAAAAGGCTGTGCACTTCACTTTGCAGCTCTTCTGCAGTACCCTTTCAGCCCCTGGGGCGTGGATTCACCTTGGAAAGTCATTGTGAAGCACTGTTATTGATATTATTGAATGTTGCTGCTCAGATGTGAATTGCTGCCTGCATTATGTAGACAACAAGAAAATTATAACTGAAAAAACTCACAGTCACTTATATTCTTTCACTATATGTAGCGACGGGCACTAAGCAAGCTCCTGTCAATCATGGAGAATCCACTGCATCCACTGAACAGTGTCATCTCCAGGCAGAGGAGTAGCTTCAGTGACAGACTGAGGAGATTGTTCCTCCCCCACACTATGCGACTCTTCAATTCCACCCGGGGAGGTAAACGCTAAAATTATTCAAAGTTATTGTCTGTTTTTTACATGCATTTTTATTACTCTTTAATTTAATATTGTTTTTTGTATCAGTATACTGCTGCTGGATTATGTGAATTTCCCCTTGGGATTAATAAAGTATCTATCTATCTATCTATGTAAGCTGTAAGGATAGTGCTAACTGGTACTAATAATAATGCATGTGTGTACTTGGGTGAGAAAGAATAATGAGCACAATAAATTGACAAGAAATGAACAGATGTTATTGACATACTTCCTAACCCGCTTATCCAAGGCAGGGCTGTGGTACAGCTGGAGCCTAGCCTAACAAACATCAGATAAAAGGCAATAATAATCCTTGAACAGGGCACCAGTTCATCACAAGGTGAACACACACACACACACACACACACACCAGGGCCAATTTAGCAATGCCAATTCATGTAACTTAAATCAGCTTAAAGTCTAGTAACTTTAGTATTGATTTTTTAGAATAGGCTGAGTGGTAGTGCAGAGCTGTCATTCTTGACTCACAGTGCCAGAGTCTATATGGAGTCTGTAGGTTCTCTCTTTGGCTTTAAAAATTGATTGGCATCAGTGAGTTTGTTCAGTCAAAAAGATTGCCCTTGGTTCTTTTATCAAAATATCCTCAACAAGAGTGACTCCTCATGCATTGGAGATGTGGCACTTCAATCTGCTCTATGGCACAATACCTTTTTCACAGAATATAGAAAGTATGACTTTGCTGCAGGTGACTTGGCTATTTCAAAAATTTAAAGCTATCTAAAAGTACAATGCAGTGTAATTGGCTCTGAGATTTGGATTATCCGATTTAGGACTTAATTGTTAGTTATGTCCAGTGTGATGAAATAATTTCCACACAAAAACAATAAAGTGTTGGGGAATTGCCCTGTATATTGCTTGGTAGCAAAATTGGTCAAAAAGTTGATTATGAATCAAGACAATCGACAATAGTGGTTTGTTGAGAGTGGTTTTTATACTGTAGAAAATGGCTGAAGGAAATGATCTGGCAGGAAGTTGTGTATAACGGAAGTGACATCATCAGAGCTGGACCGGAAGTGGCATCATCAGTGATGGACCGGAAGTGACGTCATCAGCGATGGACTGGAAGTGGCGCCATCAGGGCTGGGCAGAACTGACATCATCAGGGCTGGATGCCAGCGAACCGGAAGTGATGTCATCAGAGCTGGATGGAAGGATTATTGAAGAGGAGCCATTTTCACTGGTGATCTTATTTGATATTGCGTGGGTCTGTTAATTTTTCTTCTTTATTTCTATAAAGGCAGAGAGAAACGCATCATTAACACAATTCAACCCCCCATCTGTTACAGTATCACTCACCTCTGGGCTTGTTGACTGCCTCCTAAACGCACGTGTGTGACACCAGGTATGTAGAATGACACAATTAGACGATGCAACCATGTCAAGATTCCAAGCTTCCAGTTAACAGAATGAAAAGCTTTAATCATTAAATGGGGCTTTGACTGCAGCAGACAAAAGAGTCAAAACATTGGACAACAACGTGAAAAATACGTTTTTGGATTTTTTTTCTCACCAAAAGGTATTTGAGACTCATATATTAGAGTTTAAAGAAGGGATTCCCTGCCCATCCATAGCTCACTTTAACTTGCCAAGCCCTCTGCTCTCATCTCAACGCAACAATTTACATACAGTTAGGTCCATAAATATTTGGACAGAGACAACTTTTTTTAAATTTTGGTTCTGTACATTACCGCAATGAATTCTAAATGAAATAACTCAGATGCAGTTGAAGTGCAGACTTTCAGCTTTAATTCAGTGGGTTAAACAAAACGATTGCATAAAAATGTGAGGCAACTAAAGCATTTTTTTAACACATTCCCTTCATTTCAAGTGCTCAAAAGTAATTGGACAATTGACTCAAAGGCTATTTCATGGACAGGTGTGGGCAAGTCCGTCGTTATGTCATTATCAATTAAGCAGATAAAAGGCCTGGAGTTGATTTGAGGTGTGGTGCTTGCATGTGGAAGATTTTGCTGTGAACAGACAACATGCGGTCAAAGGAGCTCCCCATGCAGGTGAAAGAAGCCATCCTTAAGCTGCGAAAACAGAAAAAAAACCCATCCAAGAAATTGCTACAATATTACGAGTGGCAAAATCTACAGTGTGGTACATCCTGAGAAAGAAAGCAAGCACTGGTGAACTCAGCAACGCAAAAAGACCTGGACGTCCACGGAAGACAACAGTGGTGGATGATCGCAGAATCATTTCCATGGTGAAGAGAAACCAATTCACAACAGCCAACCAAATGAACAACACTCTCCAGGGGGTAGGCGTATCGATATCCAAGTCTACCATAAAGAGAAGACTGCATGAAAGTAAATACAGAGGGTGCACTGCAAGGTGCAAGCCACTCATAAGCCTCAAGAATAGAAAGGCTAGATTGGACTTTGCTAAAGAACATCTAAAAAAGCCAACACAGTTCTGGAAAAACATTCTTTGGACAGATGAAACCAAGATCAACCTCTACCAGAATGATGGCAAGAAAAAAGTATGGAGAAGGTGTGGAACAGCTCATTATCCAAAGCATACCACATCATCAGTAAAACACGATGGAGGCAGTGTGATGGCTTGGGCGTGCATGGCTGCCAGTGGCACTGGGACACTAGTGTTTATTGATGATGTGACACAGGACAGAAGCAGCCGAATGAATTCTGAGGTGTTCAGAGACATACTGTCTGTTCAAATCCAGCTAAATGCAGTCAAACTGATTGGGCAGCGTTTCATGATACAGATGGACAATGACCCAAAACATACAGCCAAAGCAACCCAGGAGTTTATTAAAGCAACGAAGTGGAAAATTCTTGAATGGCCAAGTCAGTCACCTGATCTTAACCCAATTGAGCCTGCATTTCACTTGTTGAAGACTAAACTTCGGACAGAAAGGCCCACAAACAAACAGCAACTGAAAGGCAGAGCATTAAAAAGGAGGAAACCCAGCATATGGTGATGTCCATGAGTTCAAGACTTCAGGCTGTCATTGCCAGCAAAGGGTTTTCAACCAAGTATTAGAAATCAATATTTTATTTCCAGTTATTTAATTTGTCCAATTACTTTTGAGCCCCTGAAATAAAGGGATTGTTTTAATAAAATACTTTAGTTGCCTCACATTTTTATGCAATCGTTTTGTACAACCCACTGAATTAAAGCTGAAAGTCTGCACTTCAACTGCATCTGAGTTGTTTCATTTAAAATTCATTGTGGTAATGTACAGAACCAAAATTAAAAAAAAGTTGTCTCTGTTCAAATATTTATGGACCTAACTGTATCTAGCTTGGGGAGTCAGTCCCCATTTCCTAAATGACTATAACTACATCCAAATACCAAATTTTATATGGGCACCTTTGGAAAAAAACTATAAAGTCCTGTGAAAAATTCTTACATATTTGCAAACAAATGCTTCCAAAAATAGTGCCATGAATAGTTGTTACTAATCAGAAAATATAATAGTGCTATAAACAGAATACGACCTAAATGAGATCAATAGGTAGTGTGACCACATTTTGTCTTCTATTATGTCAAGTGCCAGGCCGCTTCTGAAGGTTCATGTGGTCAGTTGCTCCCTTGCCACATCTCCACTGCAGACTTTTAAAATAACACCAAATGTAATGGGCAAAAAGTGGGCGCCATATAGGAAAAAATATCTGTCTGTTATTACAAGCTATGGCAGACCACAATTGCTAAAGAAACAAAATTGCATAAGCAAAAATAGGATAAGCACAATATTACTTGGCAAATTGGGGGGGCGGGGGGCTACAGCTGTGAGCAGGCAAGCAAGCAAGCAAGAAACGTATCCTTATCAAGTACAAAGAGTATGTGATAAAATGCATTATTTCTAGTTTTATTTTGTTATCATAAGTATGCATGCCTCAGAAACATAGAAGGCACTTTTTAACATCAAAACCTTTGCCTCCTCACAGTGGATGTATTCAGTATGTTTTAAGGCTTTTTTTCAGAATGGGACCCTAGTACCCATAAGCTCAATATAAAATTCAAGAGAAGACTAGCTATTTTTTTTACATGGATATGTTTCAGTTTAGAATTCAATTCCTTGTAGCACATTAATATATCCCATGATTTTGAACAAATAACTTTGACTTGAAAAATACCCAACTTACTTTTTAAGAACTGAGTTATGAGATATCTACAAGATATGTTAGTTCCACAGCATAAATCTTTATCACATATTGAGCAGTTTTATCACTTTTAGTTATTTTGTTATACTTGTAACAGTTTCTACAGTATTAGAAACATCAATTGCAGCAGAGTAAATATTATTAATTAAGATCTTGTCAGAATGAATGCCATTAACTCTTGTGGTGGTTCAGCACTGAGATTGGGAATTCCCGATTTAGATCTGTGGTTCCAGAGGGTTTACAATTAACAGAATTCTTACATTCCTTCGGCAGGTGGGAACTTTCAGTGTACATTTCTTATGTATCATTTGAAGGACTAGGTATTGAGACAGACTTGTGTACATTAGATACAATAGTGGTGATGAGGTATTCAGTGGCAGCTGGTGAAAAATATTTGGGTGGGGGTGCAGTTTTTGGAGGTAAACTAAAACAGCACTTCTCTATTATATATTGCCTTTCATACCTATCTATCTGGTCATTCCACATGCTCTTGTGGTCCTCATCATAATGTCAATGCACATCTTGGCCTGTCCAGTACAAGACCCATAGGACAAATCCAGTCTAAATGTATTATACCCTTTCCAACTTGCTGCCCAACCTGATGCCAGCTTTCCCATTTCTACTGCGGTTCAAAACTTTAACCTGTGACATCCGTGGCTCCCTTATTCTTCCCATAACTTACTCTATAGATGTATAAAGGAACAGGTGCTGCCACCTAAATTTTATACTATACCTGTCTCTAAATTGCTCAGTCCTCAGTCAACTTGCCCAGTTGCTTATTAATGAATTCTTTGGATGGGTTTGATACCAGTTCTCCATTGACAGCATTATGAAAATGTGTGTTCTCCATTCACAATATATTGTAGTCAGGCTTCAAGAATGGTGACACCTACTGCTCTCATAATACACAATTTATGTCTATAAAAACTGCATAAAGGGTTCATTAGTGAGCATCAACTAAATGAAAATAATACATCAAAGTTCATTTTACCCAAAAAAATAACAAAATGTTAGAAAGGCAATGTTTCCGCTGTTAAGCCTCCACAAGTGGATCAACAGCTTCTATTTCTTCCAGCACAAGCCTTGTTATTCCATCATGTATACATGTATTCCTTGTGGATCACTGCTGCTACACAACAGAGCTAAAGCTGAGTGGGCATTGTCTTTTCAAACAAAAATAAGGTGGTAGCTTTTACAATAATGCAAAGTGGATCGAAGCCATTAAACTGAACCTGATTAAACCTAATATGAAATGAGTCTTTATAAACAAATACATAGTATGATCTTAAATTTGAACTATAAATATTAACTTAGTATGCACAAATAAATGTTCCTAAATCCTTCCACCTCAGGGTCTGTTTATAAATCAAAAATCATCTCATATTTGTGCAAGTTATCTTCACCCAAAAAGCACTCTCTCCTTATCTATACTAATAAAAGGCAAAGCCCTCACTGACTGACTGACTGACTGACTGACTCATCACTAATTCTCCAACTTCCCGTGTAGGTAGAAGGCTGAAATTTGGCAGGCTTATTCCTTACAGCTTCCTTACAAAAGTTGGGCAGGTTTCATTTCGAAATTCTACGTGTAATGGTCATAACTGGAAGCTGTTTTTCTCCATTTACTGTAATGGAGATGAGCTTGAAACCCGTGGGGGCGGAGTTTCGTCTGACATCATCACGCCTCCCACGTAATCACGCAGTATGTAGAAAACCAGGAAGAGGCCCAAAAAGCACTTAAGAAAACATGCATTATATAATTGAGAAGGCAGCGAAACAATAAGAAGCGAGCGAGTGACATATACAACCATATTCATGAGTTCTGCTACTTCGGAAACAAAGCACAGTGTAAACCTACACTTTAAATTAAGTTCATAGACAGGCTGCCGCTGGCGTTTGTAATTTAGTGCCTGCCCATATAAGGCCGTCCGTCAGCGGCAATCCAATAGCAAACTGCCACGGGTAAATATTCACGGGTGAAGGACTGTGCTTATGCAGAGGAAGATGAGATGGTCAGGGTGGTGTTTGGCACAAACTCAGCGAAACTGCGAGAGAAAGTTTTAAGTACCGGGACTTCGGTAGCATTAGATACAGCCATGGACATAGCACGACATGGCA
>JANRMT010062813.1:18077894-18092040 GCA_026402145.1 Polypterus bichir lapradei | reverse complement strand
TTAACACACTACTTCTCCGCTGCGAAGCGCGGGTATTTTGCTAGTCTATACTAATAAAAGGCAAAGCCCTCACTGACTCACTCACTGACTCACTCAGCACTAATTCTCCAACTTCCCGTGTAGGTAGAAGGCTGAAATTTGGCAGGCGTATTCCTTACAGCTTACTTGCAAAAGTTAAGCAGGTTTCATTTCGAAATTCTACACGTAATGGTCATAACGGTCGACAACGTCCGCCATGTTGAACTTTCTTATTTATGGCCCCATCTTCACGAAATTTGGTAGGCGGCTTCCCTGCGCTAACCAAAACCGATGTACGTACTTATTTCGGTGGTATGATGCCACTGTCGACCGCCATATTGAACTTTCCAACATCACTAATTCTCCAACTTCCCGTGTAGGTAGAAGGCTGAAATTTGGCAGGATTTGGTACACGGGTTCCCAAAGCTAACTGAATTCTACTTATGTACATATATACGTCCATAGCCTTCAGCTCGGTGATCGTGTGAGGCGGCGTTGGGTTCCCCATCCCAATGCCTCCCACGTTGTTGGCTGGCTGCCTATATAAGGCCGTCCGTCGCTCCAGTCTCTACATTCCCTTCCTTGCTTCCCAACGGGATTCACATCTCCCTGCTGATAACTGCAGCCTTTTTATTTAATCCACGGCTTCTCCGCTGTTTTAATGTTTGTTTATTACGATTATAGTTATTGTGTAGGTATTTTAGACTTACTTTACATTATTTCCTTTATCATTCCAACCTTACCCCCATTAACATGTCTATCGAGGTGATCACCATCGATCAAAGAACTGTAACTTACCGAATGGTTTCCATGCCCGGAGATGGCACCTGCCTTTTCCATTCTCTTTGTTACATATTGCACGGCCATATCAGGCTCACTCTTGATATCCAGAGGAACATTGTGTCTTATGTATTGAATGACTGGGACAGGTTCAAGGTGTGGACTGATGACGGTACAGGAGATAATTGTACTACACAGGAGCACTATAAGAGTGAAATGCTTAGGCCCTTCACCTATGGTTCTGCATGTGAGTTGATGGCTGCCGCTGAATTGTTTGGTTGTCGCTTTCAAGTGTACCAAAATGGCCAAATATTTTACACCTTTTGACAACCGCCAATGCCTCTTAAACATCTTAGATTCACAGGTGACAATTTCAGTAGTGGACACTTTGATGTTTATGAATGTTTAAACTCTCAAAAGCTGGATGTGAAGTTATTGATGAAACTGGTTGTATGCTTACAATGCTTGACAGATGCTGAATGTCACTTCAACACACGTCCTGCAAATACTGTCGTAATTGAAACAAACCATGAAACTCAAACCGATTATGACAGCAGCAATCCAAGCTGTGAGATTTGAAACAAGATTACTTTTCATATGGCCAACTGTACGTTACATGCTCAAGAGTAAGCTCGGCGCACAGTTTGGTCATATTACAACCGGAGGGCCGAACTGACAATGTGGTATACAAAGAGATCCTTAACAAATAAATTTTCCCTCAGTTTAAAAAGGTTTAATTTTCTTCTTAATAAAAATTTTAAGGCAGTACTTCCCGACTGCGAAGCGCGGGTATTTTGCTAGTATCTTTATATAAAAAGATCTAACATCATATAAATGGCAAGAAACTATTCATGGCCGACTCTATTAAAATGGCATGTAAAACGACAGATGATTTGAACGTTTATTGAATATTAGTTTTGCTTGTTCACATATACATGTTTATTCACTGAAGCTGCTGGTATGGCAACATAGAGGTAATCTACTACACAGATAATGATTGAGAATTCCACCTTCTGGTCAGATCCGATCTTAATTTTAACCTTGAGCTCTTTCATTGTAGAGGAAACTGATAAACAATTGAGACATGGGAATGAAAGCCTTCACAACAGCAGGCAGCTGGACTCCCAATTTGTCTGTATGCACTCTGAAAGACCCCTGTTAAAAGGAACCAATATGTGAAGAGAACTTGCACTTCCTCTTGAATATCATGATTTCATGTAGCTGAGCTATCAAGGATGGGATTCATCTGCTGATGTGGTGAATGTCACATTTTAACCAAGTGATATTTTAAGTAATGACACATAAACAGTGGGTGTTTTATTACAGTTCACTGCAAAATCAACATAACACATCCACTTGCAACAAAATCACAGTTTGAGAATAAAACTTACTATTACTGATAAAAATACATGTCGCCACTCAATGGTGTCATGATCAGCGAGTATGATTATCTTAAAAGGAAACCTCAGTCTTCCTTACCTAAAAGAACTAGTGGAATCTTTGAGAACAGCATGGGGTAAGTCCTCATTCAAAAGGAAGTATTGCCAACCAGGTTACAGTTCACCTCACCTTTGAGCATAGGCTTGAGTGCCTGTATGTTTATCATTAATAGTAAGTTTTAGATAGATAGATAGATATTTCTCAAACTGTGATTTTGCTGCAAGTAGATGTATTACTTTATTATTCCAGCAATGTATATTTAAAAGATCTTCTTCCCACAGAAAGCCTGAAAATTAAAAAAAATGAATTTAGAATAAATCATGGATGACAGACTCCCAAGAATCTTTTGTTTTTCTTCATGTATTAATCTCAAGGTTGCAATCAATTACAACTGGAGGGCTCCTCTTTCTTTGCTTTCCCTAGTAGACAACATTTTTTCAGAATCCTCTGCACCACGAAACAATAACTTTGGTCTAGTGTAATCTCCACTTCACACTAGGGTGGTTGAATGCATACTCTGACAAAGGAGAATGACTTGCCAAGACATTGTCACATAAATGGCTGGTAGACTTTGCTGATTTTTACTGTTACTTTTTTCCTTTAGCTTGAGCACTAAAGTAGGTGGTGAGTAGTGGCTCTGAGGATAGGGATCTGTGCCGGAAATCGTAAGGTTGCTGCTTCAGATCTCATAAATGCCAGAAATGATTCCACCCCATTGACAAACCCGCAATTGCTCTGTCCAGGGTATGTCATTAACCTGCATCCAGCCCTGCAAGCAGGTCTTCCAACTTGCAGGGAAAACTTGGGGGTTGGTGGCAGGATTGGCATCCCAGCCACTGTAAAAAAAAACTCACACTGTTTCATTCCATTTGAACTAGTGTGGTGCAGAGGTGCCATCCATTGCATGGCTGTGCTTGGGTCCTAATTTGGGATCATGAGATGGTTCCTTGTGTGGTGGGCGCAGCAATGCACTGTATCAGTGTATGCTCCCAACCTCTCCCTTCTTTTGAGCACTAAAGAGATAAGCATATTTACATGAAATCTCATCCCATCTACTCAAAAGGGCAGGCATCATCTATATAAAGAAACTCTCTTTTCCCACTAATATCTCAAAATTTCTCGTTTATCTTTGTGTACTCAGCATTTACTTTTGATAAGTGTATTTTCTGACTCTGCTTAATTGAATTCAAGATTGCAAGGTGCTAGTGTGTATCCCACGTATGTAAAATATGCAAGCATTTATTTAAAGTTTTTTGTGATAAAAAAAAAAATGTAATTTGTTAATGAAAATGCTGTGCTGTTGCAGGACCCTACCATGTACAGGCCTAAAAAATAAGTGTTTTTCCACCCTCTCTGGGGTCAGATGGAAAAATGAGGATTGGTAACATTTTATGAAAACATCTCTTACAATTATTTCTCACATAATTTGCACTCTGGTTCAGTTTTCTTCCCTTGTCTGCATTGGTCTACTCCTGAGACATGCTGTTAGGTGATATTAATCGGTCCATTCTTAGTGTTGCTGTCTACATACAGTATCTATGTCTAGTGATGGACTAGCACCCTTTAAACTGCTGCCAAGATAGACTTCCTTTAACTGAGTATTGGAAAAAAGATTTCTGATAATGGATATCTGGAGTGTTGTACATTTGAAAAAAATATGTACTGTACATAAACAGGTGAGCATACATTCATATGCCAACTTAAAAATCATTTTAGCTACACTGTAGCCTTATTTTTTAACTTGTCATCATTTACCAGGCTACCATATACATACACTTAAAGAAATGTGTGTTTTTTTTGCACTGTGATAGTTATGATATAAAATACAGTATTGTGTCCACATGTACCAGCACGTTCTACCCCAATCATTCCTGTAAGCCAAGTTTAATGTCCAAACCTCTTTTGAGTCTATAGCTGAACTGTTAGAACCAGAAAAGTTAAATCTATTTCAGACATTAGTCTTTAACAAAATGTTCAAAAAATATGCAACTTACTAACCTATAGTAAATCATAGGGCTTCCACTACCTCTGAAACTTCATCGTTTGCATTGCACTAACAAAGCTTCTGTAAGCTTCAAAGCCTGTGTGCAGCTGGTATGACTGCATTCTTTAGTAAGTATTATGTCTTTGCTACTACTATAGACAGAAAACCATAGGGCATATCACTAACCCATTCAGAGTTCCAAACCTGCAAGATAAGAACCTCTTTTGCTTCATATTCCTCTGATATTATTGTTTTCTGCATTATAGCTGCAACTGTATTGATCACACTGGGAACATCACTTCTTGCCAGATTGTTATATGTGTATACTTTTGTAAATTTAAGTGATCACACAAGGTGATTTATTAATTAGAAACCCTTTAGGTTAGGTTAATTAAAGATGACACAGATGTGAAATATAAGCGATTATGGATGTGTGTGTGTGTTTGCACATGCTGCAATGAACTGGATCATTGCTCCATCTAGGGCTCGCTCTTGTTTTGCACTTAATGCTGCTAGAATAGGCCTTTGCTACCTCAAACCAGAACTGAATTAATAGAGTTCACTAGATGGATGGGTGAGTACTGTAATGTCAGCTACATTTGTGTACATACTGAAATCAATATGATAAATGTTAACTAAACCACACAAAGGCAGTGCCCAAGAATCCAACACAATTTTCCATCCTATGTAACAAAATAGAGTGGTCAATAGTGTTAAAGTTGTGCTTAAATATGAACAGTTACATTCATCAGAGGATAGTGGAATATCCTCAATAATACTAGTTAGTACTGCTTCTGTACTATGACTGGTGTGAAAACTGGTCCATAAAAAAGTACTACATATAGGCAAGAGGAAAAGAAGTTGACAAAAAATAAGAGCTTGCATATTATAAAACTGTGCCAAGTAAAATAAAAGAATATAAAAAAGGAAAACAGGAATAATTATCACCACGGTAATTTTCTCCATAATTGTCATTTTAAAAAGTACACAAAAGTATGTTGCTTAAATTTGATAAAATTAATATACAAGTAACTCATCCTTCAGAATTTCTGCATGGAATGAAAAAAATAATCCCCAAAAATCAGGCTGCGATTCCTGGTCTGGTTCCTAGTTGTTCCCAGTGCTAGTGGAAAAGTGGGTGGCAAAGAGGTGCTTTTCATCTTTTGTCCTGGAAACAAATGTGAGTATTAAACAAAACTAAATAATCCAAACAAGTTTTTAGGAGAGGCACGTCAAGCATGCTTCTCACTTTCATGACAATCAATAAAAAAGATGTCCTCAGCGATTTCTTCAGCAATTCCTACATACACTGCTGTCTCGATATCATAGACTGCATTGCTGTGTTCCTCATCTTCTGCCTTCCAGAATTACTTAGTAGTTTTGATTAATGTAGAGATGGGAAAATGATACTGAAATGTTGAAGCTTGTGTCAGTCAAGCGTAGTGAGTCGATTCACTGTGTCGGAGCTTGTGTCACAACACTGCCATCATGTGACCTGTGACATTTTGTTTTGATTTGGGAAAATGGTTCAAGGGGTTCTTTGGAGTAAGTGGGCAAAAATCAGAGAGAAGAGGTCCGATACTTCAATAAAATTTACTTGTTCAATTATAACATATAGATACATATGAATAGTATAATGCAATAACAATGGATTATAGAGACAAATATATATATATGCTTACAGTAATATATTTAAAGAAACAAACTTATGCTTACAGTATTAACAAAAGACCCAGAGCCATCATCCTAGACCAGTAGACTGAGGAGGCCCGCTTGTCAGTCTCGTCAGAGGATCAACTCATGTGCCTGTCAAGGACCGGGCGGTGCGCGCATTCCCCACGGTTGAGCCTCGAAAGAAACTGAGGGCGGAACCTTCCCTTATATACTAATTGAGTGTCCTTGCTCAAAAGCGGCTTACGTAGAAGCAGTGTATGCAGAAGTGATCAGTTTCAGCACACACCCCCTTCCACGGGACGCGGTGTTGTTTTTCACTTGGTCCTGATGGAGACGGCGCCTAGTACCAGAAGGCACACAAAAATAAGGGCTGTGTACAGTAAAGCCCCTCGAAGTGAAAAACAAGTCAGCATAACCCTTTGGCCATCTTCCCAGTTCATTCCTTCTTGAAGCTGGTTTTTGCACTGAAGCGACCAACGCCCACCTGCTTTCCTGATTCTTTATTTTACCTCTGCTAATGCAGAGAAAAACCCTTCCATTACACATTTGAAGCTTCAAACATCATCAGTATTTCACAGCACGCTTTATTGGTTTGACAACGTTTCGTTGGTTTGACAGCTTTGGCGCTAAATAAACTGGTAGCCTATATAAAATGCATCAATGTTCGGTTGTGAGGAGAGAGAGATTTGGAGAGCTTTGGTGACAGATGGTGACTAACAGCAGAGTACGGCATTCAAAAGTTGAATAGTATAAATGGACAAGGACCCTAGCAGAATAAGATAAACATAGGCTTTTCTGACCTTTTACTGGTGACATGAGACTGAAACAGTGAGCGTTGCTTCACTTGTGCTCTTGAGAGCTTGCCTTGACCTCAGTTAACCACCAGATGTCGTTGTTCATACTGGGGCTGAGGTTTTCTGCACAAATAGAAAGAAAGCCTCAAAGCTTCATTTTACCATCACTAGATTATTGGCAGCTTAAAAAAACACATAGCTCAGTTTGTTTCGGTTAATTGTTTTTCCTACTTCTTAATTTATTTATAATTTATGTTCATTTTCAGTCTTTTGGTTTCCCTCTTTTAACTGCTTTGCTTGGTATTAGTATATAGCCATATTTCCACTAACTCCAGGAACAATCAGTAAGTCTTCACTTTTTCTTTGTAATGATGTGGTCAACTGTACAATAAAATTCCAAGGCTGCTTTAAGGAACTTTCCAGGAAAATGCAATTTCAGCCAAAAAGGAAAGCAATCTTGCTCCATTTCTAGAGTGAAAAAGCAGGATTTGTTTCTGTCTCATCATGAGTGATACTGAATACTGCCAATGATGTTGAGTAACTTCTGAATGTGATCATTATCGGAAAGTGTAATTGCAGACCGCAGTACCTATGAGGTCAGTCATGTAATGCTCCAAAATCACAAAATGCCCTCAAGGTCAGTCACGTACCACCCATCGTATTAGCTTACAGTTAACATTAGGGCCCCGTTACACTATGGTTAAGATTCGGGTTGTGGGAGGATTATCTGACTCAAAGGGCGTTTTGTGACTTACGTTGAGGGGCATCACCTGACCTATGGCACAGGTATTGCAGCCTGCAGGTAGACCAGTGGTTCCCAAACTCGGTCTTGGGGACCCACTGTGGCTGCAGGTTTTTGTTCCAACCAGATTCACAATCGGTGATAATAATCAGTAACAACTGATCTATTTAATTAGCTGGTCTTTTTTACTCTTTTCTTATTCTGCATTCAGAAAAACACAACAGTATGTTTTTTACATTATAAGACATAATATTTTTTCTAAAGCTATAAATGCTTAACTCTCTTTTGTTGTTTTCCTATTATTCTCCCCTTTTCCCGTGTAGTTTGCACTCTTCATTTAACCCTAATAGTGACAATTAGCAACCAGCACAGCAGACACCCGGGATGATGAAAGCTACAACGACTTCAGTGTCAGACTCGCTAATTAGTAAATAATGAATTAAAAAACCAGAACACCTGGAAAAGCAGAATGAAAATTAGGTTGAAAATACTGTTAACGACTTAAAAAACCGACATATTCCAGATATAACTGCTTATTACATTTTAATAAAAATCTACCAAACTATGTCTGTAATTTCTACATTGACTCCAAAACACAGAAACTGGGAAATAGTGACTCACTTAATTAGGCTAAGAGTCCAATGGAAAACCTGCAGCCACAGTGGGTCCCCAGGACCGAGTTTGGGAACCACTGAGATCTTTCTCGAAATAAGGGCGACGCGGGTTCAGACCACCTGCTTTCACTATTGCAGAGGAGAAGGAGTTTGGCGACGCCCCCTGAGCGGTTGGCGCGTAGGCTGACGAGGGGAGAGTCCTTCTGTACGCACGCGCCCTCGCGGACAGGTAAAATGACAAGCCACTGTTTAACGTGAAAGTGTTCGATTATTATACAGTGTGTGGTATAAAATACTTGACTCATTTTTGTGGTAAGATACCGCTGTGGTGCAAATGAGAAAGGTTGCCATATCACTTTCTAAAGTTGGGTCAAAGTGAAACGGCGACTTTTGCAGTCACTGCTAAGTAACTATTCGAAAAGCAATTAAGGCTACTCATATTGTCAAGCTCTGTGTTTCTTCGATGCATTGTACTATGCATAACTGTAAACGAGAGGGGTCACAACCTAATGCCGTTATTAACTTATGTAATTTAGCAGAGGCAGTCTTCAGTTTAGGCAGATATCAGTGCACCTTCCGAAATGTCAATATTTAAAAATCTCGTTAAATATTAATAGAGTCTGATGAAAGTATTCTAAGGTAGAGGTTAAAAATAGAAGAGACTGTGTGTCCAGTACTTACTTGCCTGTCTTTCCTCGCATGTAACAATATACGGCTTCTCATTCTGGTTTTATTTATTTGTTAAGATAATGCATCTTGTGAGGCGTCTTCGAGTGCCCGGCTTGGTTACAGGGTGTTTGAAGACTGCCAGGCGCAGCCGAACTTCGGGAATCTCTGCAAACCTTGATATTCGAGGCATTTATCCCCCGATTACGACTCCTTTCAACCAAAATGAACAGGTGGATTATAATAAACTGGAAGAAAACCTGAACAAGTACTCGAAGGTACCTTTCAGAGGTAGGTCAGTGTGTATGTACCCTGAAGTGAATCGCAATCGAGGCATAAATCCGCCCAGTTTTCATAGAAACTGGGTTCTGCACTCAGCACCGCGTTTGAAACAATACTTTGAGAATATCCATTCAGTTTCCAAGATTGATTTGTCACTTTTAATGTTTGTTTCTAGCAGCACAAAGGAACAAGAGCCAAGATGGAATCAGAGGACAGTCTGTAACAGGATGCAGTAATTCATACCCCCACAGCTGTCCAAAGAGCCAAGTTATAGTTGCTCAAAAATAATTATTCATGATAATTTTATCACTATAAGTAAACTAACAGGAGTCATGCCACTGATTAGTTTTAGCTTTATTTCAATTATAATTACTGTATATTCATACTTAATTAGGACACTAGGAGTGGGAAGTTGTTTTAGAGAGGGAAATGTCTGATGAAGATGGAATGTGAAGCAGAGATGGAAAGAGCAAGATGATAACGGTCAGGTGGGGTTTTACTAGAAGAGAGAGGGGTGAAGGCAGTGTTTGGATATGGCAGCAAAATCTTGTGAATGCCTTGAAAAGGTATATTTAGGAGGTCATAAGGCAGAAGAATGCATGCATGAAAGTGGAGAGCAAAGGAATTGAGCAGTTTGATAAACCAAAGCAATTCAGGTGTCCTATACAACATCTAGTGCCGTGTAAGTACTACAGCAGTAAATCTGGATGATTTCACTGCTTTTTTCAATTTTGGATTTCTTTTTTTAATTCTAACCAGCTGAGATGGATTTTTTTAACAGGGAAATGCAGGTTTAGAAAATGTATGATTTATGTGCATGTGACACAGAGAATAGTGATAATTTAGTGGGAAAAAAAGGCTAGCTGTATTGTTTGTAATCTAATTGTAGGTGAGCCGTATTATTCAGATTGCCATATCTTCTTTGTATTATTTTTTTGGGTGATTCTAACAATGTTCATTTACTTTTGTTGTTATTATTTTAACAATTAGTTGAAACAGCATAGCATACCTGTTCTTTATTAAGGAAGACAAACTGTACTTTGTAATCAATTCCAAATCCTGTTATTACCAATTAATTTTCTGCTAAGTTATAAAATCCAAACCACTCTTATTATGTCTTAGTAAAATTTCATAACACTGTAAAGGGAATAGAGTTATCTTGAAACTGTACTGATCAGCATATGGAATTGCTTTTCTGCTTTCCCATGCTGAGTGAAATTAAGGTAAATAGTTCTATGATATTTTATCTTTCATGTTTTAGAAATATTGCTGAGCAGTTTGGCAATAGTTTATTCAGTCCAGATAAAAACAAATGCAAGAACGTCATCCATTGGAAATTGTTTTGTTTAATCGTTATAGATATAAACCATATGTTAGAAACAACATTTTTGTCATTTTTAAACAAAGGATGTACTGTATGTCACTGTTGTTTGCTGTTACGATAAAAAAGTGAATCATAGAGACCTGTATGGTACGTTAGCTTGATTGGCCACTGTAAACTGCACCATGCGTGTGTTTGTGCCAACCCATTAGTGAGCTCCTATAAATGTACACTCATGTCCATTAAGAACTGGATCTTTCTTTGGCTGCAGCAATAGGCTTCAGGTTCTCATGATTCTGTAAGTGGCTCGTAAAGTGGATGGGTGGATGTATTTGCTATGCAGAAAAAAATGAAAATACGTTTGAAAAATGTGTTTGGTCCAGACAACAAGAACTATGTCTCTGTTATGTTATATATAAAGATGTTGTTGTACTTAAGTCATTTGTATGTATTGTTTCATAATATCTTCCTTTTTTTTGTAATAGGCTTTGTTGTCCAGGGCTCCAATGGTGAATATGTGTATCTGACAAGTGAAGAACGAATTGAGGTGGTGAAGAGTGTTTCCAAGTCTGTTACAAAAGACAAGCTTGTGATTGCTGGTTCTGGCTGCGAGTGTAAGAATAAAGTAATGTTTTATTTACAGAATAATTTGATTTAAGCCATGCTATACAACACATTTAAAGACCTGACCTCAGTCCAGGTGATTTCCTTTTTTAAATATATTTTGAAATCATTGTTTTTTCCTTTATATCCAAGCATTTCTATAGATTAAGAATTGAAACATTAATATGGTGGTTGGAAAATGCGTAGAACAACACTATTTGTAATTTACATTATCAGTTTGGATGGTGTGTCTTTTATCATCGTGCTCCAATTATAAATAAGTCTTCAAAAGAATTTTTCAAGAAAGCATTTATTTATAGTACAAAGTATTTTTAAGGACAGTGCCCCAAAGATGTTAGTCTCCATTGTCTTTGTAAGTATAGTCTGCCATTTTTGTTCCTCTGCTGTCTTGTGACTCTGTCAAAACATAAAGACACTAAGGTGTGAAATCGTTTAGAAAAATACATTTCATGTGCACATATAGAGGGGAACTGAAGGTGAAATAATATGAAAAATAAGCCTATGTACACTGACAAACTATATTTTCTTTCATTGGTGATTCTATATATAGATAAGAGTTTTTGCTTTCTGTTTTATGAAAATGAATTATTTTAATTATGTGTCTGAATTTTTAGTGAGACACTCAGTGAATCAATCAGCATCTATTTCACATTTCTCATTAGCACTCGAAGATAAATGCCATTGTAAGATTAACATTAGGCAGAGGAAGAAACCTATATTCCTTGAAAAAGAAAACAAAGCAATGACAAATATTAAAGCAGCCATTAGTACACTCTGTACCTATTACAGTTTGTGCAATAATACGTCATGAATTTGGGTTTGTGTAAATATTTTGTAGCACCACAGCAAATTATGCGGGAGGCATATCCCACCCCACCCCACTACACACATTATTTAAATATCTTTGTGCCAGTAGATGGAGATAGATATATTGCACTGGGTAGCTTGTGTTCTGTGGTAGTTTTGATTTTATTCACTTGTAACTTCACAACGGTCTAATTATTTAAGTGAGGGAATACTGCAGTAAACAGTGTATCATGTAATTAAAGTCCATATGACTCGAAGTCTGGCTCTATACTGTGCTACAGTGGAAAAAAACAGACATGCTCTGAAAATTGGGCTGTTGAGGTGGGTCAGGTATAACTAATAACCCTAATGTTGCATTTTTTCAGTTCATAACATACATTGACCAGTCCTTTTTTTTTTTTTTTTAAATTATCCTTTGCTAACTGCAAGAATATCTTGTTTGTGCAAGTAAAACAATCATGAACATTTATTAGATCAGAATCATTCATTTTTAGTTTGTTGCATCTTACCACTTTGAGTGTACCCCAGTGATGGAACTGTATAGTTTGGAAGAGTTGGATTGGGATTTTAAAATTACAATTACATGCAGTAAATGCATCTTGTTGCTGCTCTGATTGTGTTCCTTTTACAACATGTGTCTTTTGCCTAATTCTGCCACCTGTTTCTGGTAAGAGAGTCAGGTCAGAGAATTTTCCAACAAAAACAAAATTTGCTTTCTTCAGTATCTTTACTAAATACAGTACACTGTAGTCATTGTTTGTGATACCACGAGTTTAAACTTAAAATTCCCTTTGAAAAGGCTACAAGAGAAATTGATTGTAAATGTAAAATGTGCAATCTTGAGATGTTTTCATAATGTTACAGTGCACATAATGTTGTTTGATGCAACATAAGAATTTTATATCTTAGATTTGTGTTTCTTCATATGTAAAATGTATCTATCCACTTTTATAACCTGCTTCATCCATACAGAGATCATGGAAGTTGTCATTTCCCTAGCATACAGTTTTTTTTAATTTATAGAAATTCAAAGTATGTACTTGTATTCAAACTTCTAAAACTGAACAAAGAACTAATTCAACTTATTTCTAAATTGAGTTATGTGTCCAAACAGTCTGCTTCTGCTTTATTCTGGTTCTTAATACTTGTCAAAACGTCTGGTATGCTTTTACTTTTATTTTTATTCTTTTGAAGTCACACTAATATCTTTAGACTAGGGAATTCATTCCATGAAACTGCTGTAATTCCCGGGAACGGCCAAGCTCGCATATATGTGTAAGTGTAAAAATCGATCAAGATTTTTTTGAAAATAATTAAGTGGCACGGTTTTTTGGCCCACGGTGTAGTGTGTTGCCGACTAATTCAGTCAACAGCAGACCAGCAGCAGTCAGTCTCCCGGCTCCGACTAAGACTGAGCACAGTGGACTGGGAGGAGTCTGCACTCTGCAGCTTACGAATGCCGGGACGGGGCAGACTTCATTGACGTTTGTCAGACAACAGCTTTGAATAGCAACTTGAAATTGCAATGCGTCAGTCTGTTGCATCCGCATTATCTGTGCCATGAAACTTGCCATCACAGAATGATGACAAGAAACTGGATGCATCAGTAAAAGCTGAAATGGCGGTGTTTCAGAGCAATGGCAAGCACGGGCGTTTGTTTAGAACAAGTGTATCAGTATCTGATGACTGTGACGCCTACTTCAGTGGAGGCAGAGGGTGCTTTCTCAGCGGCTGGTGTACTCTGCAAAAAGGTGTACTCCCGCCTGGACGACCGCACGCTGGACATGTTGTGCTTTCTACGCTCTTATTACCGCAACTAACTAGATCAGGGGTGCCCAATGCGTCGATTGTAAACGACCGGTAGATTGCAAAGGTAGTGCAGGTAGATCGCGTTGCATTCAAAAAAAAATTTTTTTAAGCGTTAGTCTATCATATATCCTCCCTATGGTATTTGCCACTTGATTGACATACAAGCCAGTCTGAGATCTCTTTTCTTCTAACACACTGGTCATCCCGCATGCACGATCAAACGCGCGAGCTACTGCAAAACTCTGATCTAGTTAGCCTTCCAATTTATATTAACTAAAGAAGGGATTTAAAAAAAAATGTTTGGGGAGGGTATGGGCTGGATGTGGAATTGTAAGAGGATTTTTTGTTCATACAATGTCACAATCGAAGTGTGCTTGTCTAAAGTTCGAGGTTCGATCCCTGATGAGAGGTGCAGTGGTACGCCTGATGAGCCCAAAATAGGGTGAAACATGTGTCGCGTACTCTTTGCATTATTTGACAGTTAACTATGTAACATTCTATGATCTGCTTCTCGCAACTGAGAAGGCACCCATGGTGGATGTTTGCCGACTCGCAGACAGATTGTGAGATATATATATATATATATATATA
>JANRMT010062813.1:18006538-18067894 GCA_026402145.1 Polypterus bichir lapradei | reverse complement strand
ATTTTTAAAATATTTCCTTTTCTTTTTCATAACTTCTTTAACACACTACTTCTCCACTGCGAAGCGCGGGTATTCTGCTAGTGTATATATATATATATATATATATGTGTGTGTGTGTGTGTGTGTGTGTGTGTGTGTGTGTGTGTGTGTGTATATATATATATATGTGTATTTTTTAATATCACCTTTCATCTCTAATTTCAGCTTTTTTACACCTCCTCCCACCTTCTCCTTTCATCTGCACTGACTTTGTTCCCCCTCCTACATATTTTACATATGTTATCTGCTTTTTTCCTTTTTAGTTGCACGCCTGAGGAAGGCCTTACAGCCGACATGTTGGGCCTTTTACCTTCTTTCCTCTTTAGTGTGGAAATAATCTTTAACTTTTTCCCCTTTGCAGATGCATGCTGATGCAGCGCTACACAAACTCCATTGCAAAGCACAATTTTACAAAAGAGAGCTTTCTTTTGAATTTAAACTAATAAAGATTAGGAATTATGTGAAGTTTGCAGTAGTGGGGTAAACAAAATGAACACTCAGTGAGTGAGTGAATCAGTCAATCACCTTTTCATTTATATAATACACACACACACATTACAATATATGTATTTTGTCTACTATTTCTAAGGAGACATGCATATAAGACTTTTTATTATACTGTGTACAATAAACTTGACTTGACATGACTTTGTTCCAAATAACCAATGTGACCTTCAATAAGTGTTTAAATCTAGTTTTAAATCTATTAATTGTATATTTCAACTATGTTTTTCTTTTTTCTTAAGCATCTATTGCAACAATTCACATGACTGAAAGGATGGCAGAAGCTGGAGCTCATGCAGTTCTAGTGGTCACACCAAGTTACTACCGTGGAAGGATGGATAATCGAGCACTCATTCAGCATTACACACAGGTAATATCTAACAGAGCACAAATAGGAAAAAAACTTTTTTGAGTCTATGCATTATTTAGAAATTGCACAGTAAGTATAGACACTTCAACTCTTTGTATCCTGCCAAGAAAAATGTAAAAAGTGCTTGTGCACCAGTCAAAAGTTTAAATTGCTCATCATTACTTTTATTGTGATTGACAGGTAAAATGCTTAAGTTTCATTGCAGGTATTAAATCAAATATTAATTGCTGTGAAGTTTCAGCAATGTGTGCCAGAAGCTTCACTGGACAAATAGAACTGAGCATGTACATGGTTGATCATAAATTATGTACAGATTATTAAATGACATAGTATATAAGCTTCAACATTACCGCAGCAGTTTGTGCTTGAAAACTTGATTAGAAATAGTAGGATATGCTTGGTTTTAATAGCCTGCCAGGCTCCCCACAAACACAGGATCTTCCATAATGTCAGTGTTAAATAACATGAAATCACTATCTTTTTCCTGAGAGGTCATCACAGAGCTGCTTATTTTTTGGTAGCATAGCATTTAGGTGCACTCTAACAGCCCCATTTCATTGTTGCAAGACTGTACATTTTAAGAGGACATACCTGTGCAATTTGTGATAGGGGACAAGGTGAGACTAGCCCTATGAGGATGAGAATAAAAATAAACTTATGTTGCACAGTGGTTTTAAAGGCATACCATGTCCACTCAGCTTAAAGGAATACTCCATCCAAAAATTATATTTTTTTATATGTTACTTACCCCATGTAGTTTGTAGTGGTGGCTAAGAAAAAAAATGTAATGTCATGTTTTAGTAAAAAAAAATGTACACAACAAAGATTCTGATTGAACAGTACCCAATAGTGACCAACAATGGATGGCAAACAATGTGAAAAACGTCCATGGTGGGGGACTCCCACGTAACTCTTGTTACATAATCCAAATGACCATTATCCATTCGTATGATGAAAAATGCAAAATTTGCGTTTTTTTTTTTTTTTTTTTTTTTTTTTTGCTAAAATGTTTTTAATACTTAGTTCTGGAAAACGTAGTGTACAAGATAAATTGGAATGATGCTTTTCCATAATACTGTGCTTTGAATTGAAGATGTATTACTCCTATTATTTCAGTTGAAAACAGTATTGTTGACCTGTATATAAATAAAATATGTGGTAGCAAATACAGTTTCATTGCTCTAATTTCAGCTAATAAAAAGCAATAATGACCTAATGATTTGGCCCCCAAGTTGAGTATTTTGATCCAAAACTTGTGGTGTACTAATATTAGAGGGCAACACAATAGTATTTGCCACTGAGTCATACTGCCTCGGAAGCAAAGCAGTGATGAGACATAAGCTGATATTAACAGACAACCCCAGCTTACTTACACGAGTATGAAAACAGCCCATACCAAACCCTCTTTATAATTAGGCAAAGAGCATCATATCCCACTCCCACTGTCCCTCCCACCTCAACCACCCTAGGCTTACAAGGCAGAAACAGTGAAGCTGTTGGTCATAGACATCTTAAACAAACTACCTACCAAAAAATTAAATTAGTGGCCCAGACAAGTTTAAAAATGTCTGAATTAAATACCACAGCAATTTGCCTGTTATTTCAGTAATGTATCTTAATGAGTTCAATGTTTTCTACTCATAATTAAAACATTTGTGTTTCTATGTTGCTAAAATGTGGTAGATGTTTTTCTGTAGCTGACAGTGAAACTTTGCCTAAACAAAAGTGTCCACTATTCATTGCCAAGAAATTGTGGCAACTCAGTTGCATTTTTGAGGTCTGTCTAGCTGGGGTCCTTGCCGTTTGAGCCAACTAACAACCAAGTGGTAAGTGATTAACAGCAACTGTCTACCCAAGCATTTAGAACATAAAGCCTCACATCAGGTGACATGACTATAAAATCAGTCAGTGATCTTTAGTGAAAGTTACTGTACAAATGTAGTATGTGCAATTAGTTATGGACAGTGCATAAGTTGAAAAGAAATTCAGTACAATTTTTCACTGACATTCAGTTGAGGATATTCCTTCTAATCACGTGCCCCTCTAGTTGTCTACATTTATTAGGTTTAACATATCCTGTACCTTGCGTCCACTGTAAAAAATAAATAAATAAATAAGCACCCAGGAAGTGGCATATATGTATCCGCATACTTTCCTGGAGTCTGTGTAATGGGTAACTACAGAGAATCCAGTGAATCTGCATGTTTCAGAGATAGTGCTGTCAGTAGATGTCAGTCTGGTTTTTTTCAACCTTGTGTACAGGGTCACTCACCTGTGGATGGATGCACTTGTGACTGAGTAATATACAGTAAATGTTTAGGACATCAATTAGAGCTGCTTTCTGTCTTGTGTTTATTGCTGTCAGGGTTGGCTACATCTTATTGAAGCCAATTGTTTCTTAGGACTGAGAGTACAGTATATTCACACTTGCAACTCTTTAGGTAAATATTCCTTGTTGCAGTATATCCTGCTGCTCAAAATGTGTAGGAGTTTTGCATAATTATGTATATTTAGTATTACATTAGAGTGGCAGACTTCAGTAGCCTTTTCAAAGCAGTGACACCTAACATTTTCTGATCTTTATTTTATTATTCTGTAGGTGGCTAATGCCAGTCCTGTTCCTGTTATCTTGTATAGTGTTCCTGGAAATACAGGACTTGACCTGCCAGTGGAAGCTGCAGTTACCCTCTCCCAACATCCCAATATTGTGGGTCTAAAAGATAGTGGCGGGGATGTAAGTAATTATATCCTGGTTGGATGACGTCTTGCCTACTTCAACATTCAGAGTAATAAAAGTAGTAAATACAATAAATATGGTGTTTATGATTTTATAAAACACACAGCAAAGAGTAATAAATAAATAGGTAGAACTCAGCATGTAAAGGAAAGCCAAAAGAAACAAAATATGTTGGCCTACGTTTACATATATTAGCCCTGTTTTTAAGTAAATTGGCCTGTAAATCCCCTACCTCACAAGCACCATACCAAAAATAAAATCTCATTTTTTATTCATTCACACGTGACACAGATCTGATCATTTTAGGGAAGTTTGGACAGTAAAAAAAAGCTATTCAGATCGGATTTAGACCACTTTTTACATGTAGTACTACATCTGATACAGATCTATGCAACCTTCAGTTGTAAACTGTGTTTGAATTATCAAAATTGTCTGGAAATTTACACAGTTTTATTTCACTATTTATGTGACCTGTGCCATAAAAAATCAAGATGGATTACTCTACAATACCTATGCAGAGTGCCACTGGAAAAAAGTAAGGTGGTAACCTTAATACAAATTTGGTGCTACTGACACCAGCCATTACGGCCTAATTGCTATATTTTAGTTAGACTGTCTTAATAACAGGCATCGTCATAATTAATTAGATGTGAAAATTCTGAAATTGTCAAACCACTGTTTTTCATCCAAGCCATTCATATTTCATTCTCTCCAGTCCTGGCTCCTTTGTTGTGTCCACATTTTTCTGTGTACAGATATGGGAATGATAATTGCAAACAAAGCAGTGACTATAATTTGTCAATTTTTGTTTCTTTTTTCTTGCCATCATGAACTAAACCATTGTCAAGTGTCCTGCAGTGAAAACCATGTAAAGTGTCACAGCAGACAGCATATTGTTGGTATTCATGGTTATCTAATAAAAACAAATTTGACCTATTAATTTTGCGCATTCAAGGCATATTCAGGATGGATATCTGTGTACACTCATAATCAGGTTTGGATCACTTGCAAAATGTTTAGCTTTGGTGAGAACATAGCCATAGGCTACCCCATAGTGTCCAAATGGGAGAATACCATCTCGTCTATAATTAATTATAAATTAAAAATAAACTTTCCATATTCTATAAATGATATGTCATGCCTGTTTAAACGTGGTTTTCTGTTGTAGATAACTAGAATTGCTCTGATTATTCACAAAACTCAAAAAGAGGATTTCCAAGTTCTGGCGGGCTCTGCTGGTTTTCTTTTGGCTGCCTATTCTGTTGGTAAGAATATTTAAAAATCCAACGCAAAAGTTCAGTTTGTTAATTTAGAGACTGAGCATGTTTTGAATATTATGTATTTAAATGTATCCCTGTTACTTTCTTATTCCTACAGTGTCTATTTTATCCCCCACAACAGACTGATAACAAAAATAGGCCACTTCTTGGATTTCTACTAATAATAAGCATTCTGAAACATAAGAGCAAAATTCAGAAATGTGAAGATTATCAGTACAAATTTATCAGTGCAAAGTAATGTGATGCTGCACAACAGATTACCAAAAAAGTTAAATTTGCATTTTTGGTAAAATAACTTACATCTCCATTCTTAAAAGATGAGTTATCTAAAAATGATTTCTTATAATGGGAACCTAGAAATATCAGCAGGCTAAGTTAAAAGAAGTCATTTTGTTGGTGTTTCTATCCTATTATTTCCCAGTTTTATTTGAGTGTAGCAGCTAAATTGTTAAAATTCTATTTTTATCTTTTTGCAGAAACCTGTTCATTTAATTTTAAACTAATAAAAAGAATAATGGATTATGAATGTCACCTACTCATGAAAACCACTGTGGTTTTAAACTGGTTGAAATATCCAGTGGTTATCATCAGCACAGATAAAGCACCCAAAGTATTTTTCATTAGTATAGCAAATGTTGAGTGTAAGCAGTGCTGTTAACTGGCTAATGGGATTTTTATACTGTACAGTATTTTGTGTTAGTAGTTGTTCTAGAGAAGATTTCTTAAAATCACACTTTGATCACACTTTGGCTTGTTCTTTATAGGTGCAGTTGGAGGTGTGTGTGCACTCGCTAATGTCCTGGGGACCCAAGTATGTCAGCTTGAGCAGCTGTGTATTTCAGGCCAATGGGAAAAGGCCAAAGATCTACAGTACAGGCTCATTGAACCAAATACAGCTGTACGTTAATTCAGGTTATGCTATTCAGTATTGCGCGGACTTGGTTATTTTTATTTACTGTATACTTAAGATTGAAATCCCATAAAGGTCAGAAGTTAAATTTAGAGCAATATGAATGATATACTTGCAACTTGCCGTCTCTTATCATTGTAGTTTTATTTATATATTTTACAGTATATAGTGTATTGCACACAGAATATCCGTCCCATCGTCTGAACTTGCTTCTTCAATTAGAGAGTTGCAGGGCTTCTGATGCATACCCTGACAGATTTGGATAAAACGTAGAACCAACACTGAATGGGGTGCCCATCCATTGTAGGGCAAATTCATGCAAATAACTACACTTACATATAGTTCTCCAATTCAGGTAAAATGCATATTTGTGGAAAGACACTCAAGTACCCACATGAATATGTGGAGGACATGTAAGTATTGTGCACAGCGCGCACCCCGTCATGCAGCTTGGGTCCTTGTAGTTAAGAGACAGTAAGTTTACCACTGCACTACCAACCCTTTCATATACAGTGGATATCAAATGTGTATACATCCTTTTCAAAATTGTGGATCATGCTCATTAAAAGACCGTAGAGTAGTGATGGACAAATTCTGCAGTGTTTACTTCACCATGAGTTCAGCAAAATTACAGAAATGTTTATGAACTTCACCTAGCTCAGTGAAATACATTGACTCCAATGGGGAAGGAGGAGCTGAAGTCGTTTTGAGTGGATTATCATTGTTAATTATCCCTGAAGGCTTAGGAGAAGTCAGTCAACTGTGCTGGACTGAATATTGTGGCCAAATACTTGATCTGAGCTATAAGGCAACAGTGCTAACCATTGCATCATTGTGCCTCAAACAACAACAAAAAAAAAAGATGCAATAGTACAATAACTACAGACAAAATATAACACGTGGTCATAAACTAGCAATTTGTAAATAAAATGTAGCTCACCGTACTCACAGAGTTCTCCTCTTGGGGCACATGTTGGCCATGCCATGAAGCTGCAGCATGGGACTGGCTCGTTCTGTTACTTGAAATCTTGGCTCTGGGAACAGCAGGAACATCTCTTTTGTTGACCATGTATCTATGCAGATGCTTTGCAGTTTATTCTTCCATCAAGAAGAAAGAAACATCTTGTAAATAGTAAAGAATCTTCTGTTTGTATTATTTCACAGCATGTCCTGTTTAGTCTGATGCGTGATCGATTATTTAAGGCTTGTTTTAGGATTGTAGCTGGGCACTGGCTAATTAAAATAATAATGCCTTTTATTTATATAGTGCCTTTCCCATTGGCCATGTGGTGCTGCACTGCCAGCCACAGGGATCTATGTTATACTGTATATCCAGTGGCAGTATTTGTAATATTCTCATAATGGGCAGCTAATATACTCTTAAAATAATGTGGGATGGAATTTTTGCGGTGTTTCTCAGCCTGTGTGGCTTTGGGACCCATTTTTATCTTTTTAAGTTCACTGAGGACCCACATACAGCAATCAAAAAGAGGGGTGGGTTTATTGGTAAATGACCATGAGTGGACAAAGAAGATTTCCCTTAATGAATTGAGTGCGATTTGGGAGGAGGTGACCAAATGCTTCAGTGGACAGGGTAAGGCTAGTTTTAGCACATCTTGGTAGCTGAAACTGCACTTTTTTTTCCTTGTGTGTTTACAATCCAGTGACGGCAACATCATAGAATGGGGTGGGTTTATTGGTAAATTGCACAGCAAATGTCCTGGTAAATATTAAGTAGGCCACACCATATTTGATGCAAAAAATGCTTTGGCAAATTTCGCTGATCAGCACTACTGTAGTGTCAGGTTATTCTTGAAATTACACGCAGTGGGGCCTCCTATGTATTGTTCTTGGTTTCTTGTTATATATTATTGTAATCGCACTGCCTGTGCATCATCTAGGTGAAGTCTAGGAATACTGTGGGTCTCCAAATGGAGCTTTAAGCATACATCCTTAGAACATCAACATGACATCTGTGACTCTGGAAATAATTCCTTGAGGACATCTGGAAACTGTTTATGGCTGAAGCCAGAGGCTGAAATCGGGCCAAGGGCGTAACCGCTGGAAGAAAGCAAGGCTAGGCCCTTGAGGAAAAGGTAAAGAATGGAGAGGGAAGAGTGATGTTGGTGGGCAATTGTATGACAGTCCACCAGAAAGACAGGAATATGAATTATGTATGATTAGGTCCAGTAGGGTAGGTATGGGATTTGTTTCTGTTTACTTTGTTACTCCTTACATAAACCCTCCTTTGTGTTCCATAATATGTTAACTGAGGCCTTCTTGGCATTTTTTGGATTGTGAGTTTTGAAAACAGCTTGTGGGTGTTCAAATGCCTCATAAGGGTTTTGTAATTTTATCCCACTTTTTGTTTCTTTTGCAGTCATTTTAGCATCTTCTTTGCCTTGGCAATGTCAGGACATTAACATGCAATTATTAAGTAATTCAAAGGTTGAGTTGAATGTGGTTTAGGTTATTGTTGTCTTGAATGTTGAAATGTTTCCTTAACTCGGCTTTCTAACAGAAAATGGCAGGTTTTGTGCACAAGTACATTATTACTGGATTTATTGACATCTTTACTTTTACTACCCACTCACTAAACCACCAAATCATGACATTGTTCACAATGCTCGACAGTAGGTACTGTCTTCTTTGGGTGATGAGCAGTGTTGACTTGGAGCCAAACACATTTCTTGAAATTACCTGCGTATATATTTTGGAATGACACCCTAAACCTTGTAATGTCCTAATATTCTATGTTTTCTTTTCGTCTTAATAGTGGTTTTCACATTGTATGTGTAATGCCTTTTATATTCCTCTCCTTATATAAACCTTTCAAGAATAGTATAAATTTCAGTAAATACAGTGTACTTAAATATATTGAATTAACATTATTAATGGGAACAGTGCCGTTCTGCATAATATCACTCCTCAGTAAGATGTATTGTAGTATCACCTATAGTAAAGGTGCAAGGCATAGATTACAGATTAGGTTTTCTCACTGCAGTTAATCCATTTACTGATCTTGATTCATGTCGTAAACATGGCAGATGATTTTTGTTTTAATCTCTTATAGTTGGGGGGAAAAGGGGGAAAAAAAATCTGCTGTGCAGATGACTTCAAGTGTATCGTTCTATAAGGCAGGGGTGTCAAACTCCAGGTCTGGAGGGCCGCAGCAGCTACTGGTTTTCATTGCAACCCTTTTCCTAATCAGTGACCAGTTTTCACTGCTAATTAACTTTTTTTCTACATCATTTTAATATCCCCCATTAGAAGAATTCAGTCCTCTGAAGTGACTCTTTTCATGAAATGACAGCCAAACAAAAAAGAGATGTGAAATAAGCCAACAGATGACCAGTTAAATTGGGGCTTCAAACTCCAACCAATTTCTTAATGAGGAGCCAATTCTTGCTGTCAGTTAAACCCATTATTTAATTCCATGGCTTGTTGCTGCTCTCATTCTGCCGCAGCACAAATTTTCAAAACTGTTTTCTATTTTTTTTAAGACCATTGTCAAAATGTTTTGGTGACCTGAGAGATCAACCTTACCGAGACCTTCACCTTTCTTTATTTTCAGATATTGTGTGATGGGAACAGAGGAGCTAGTCATGTGGTGGTTTGTTTTGTGTCTCATTATTGTTTGGCTGCTAATTAAAGAAAAACTGTGGGGCCTGAGTCAAGCTAATTATAAGAAGTAATTAGCAGCAAAAACTGGTCACTAATTAAGATGGTTAGAATGAAAATCTGCAGCCACTGAGGCCATCCAGGACTGGAGTTCGACACTCCTGCTATAAGGAGGAAGTCTTCAGGCTAGTGTTATACAGGCTAGTGGTCCAGATCTAATTATGCAGATCCAGATCATCTGTATGACTTTGATTTATTCTTCATGTCGTCAGTTCACACACTTCTTGATGGTCCAGGATTTTTCGGGTGATTTTCTATTTAATAAACTTAAGTTATAGCGTAATGAAAATTGCATAATTTATAGAGGGACAGGGAGGTGGATGCCAGTACGTAGGAAATGGCATTTTTAAAAAATAATTTTATTTTTGACACTGTGTTTTCTTTTTTTTTTAAATTTATGTAGAGTAGTTTTTTCATAGCAATGTCAGGATATCCTCCCTCATTGCCAGAAAGACAATGTGCATTGAAATTAAGAGCTCATCCATCCCTTAATGCACAAACCCATAGTCTGGTGTTTAATTACTTGACATTACACCTGAAAAGCCATTAATTTCTGGGGGCTGGCGCCAGATGTGTTGACCCACTGCCATCCAGTGGGCACATTAGTTTTTAGCATGGTTTTTCTTTCACTACTGTAGCTGTCATTTAAATGCAATAGGCATCATGCTGACCAAGCATTTTTTGTTTGCAAAAAACAGAATTGCACTTTACAAAAAGCATTTGATATCCCTCTTCTTGCACCTCAAGTTTAATATTCAAAATTTAACACCAATACTGTATAGGAATATTTAACATGTAACTGTAGTGTCTGGAGAGTTCGTAAAAGGACAAGTGTTTGTAATACATGGTCTGAAACATAATAAATATTCCAAATGACTTTGTCTTCCACAGGTCACTCGTCAGATGGGAATTGCAGGTTTAAAACAAGCAATGGACTGGTTTGGATATTATGGTGGTAAATGTCGTTTTCCTCTCTGTCCACTCAGTGAATTAGAAGCCAAGCAGCTAAAAAGCATCTTTACCTCCAACGGATGGCTGTCACACTTTTAAAATTGAGGAATGGGATATGAAAATAATTGGATCTTAAAAAGAATGACTAGTCACCCTTTAAAATACTAATGTGACATATTGGTTTATAAAATAAAGATATTTCTGTTGATTATGTAAGAAAGTGACCCTTTAATTATGCTACATCCTATGGAAAAATGCAAGAGACAGGGACAACATTTTCAAAAACAAACCATTTGTACACAGTTTGAATAATTTGAGTATTTTATTTCCTTTAATGTTAAAGCTTGCAAACAATGGTAAAGAACAGGAAAAAAACAAGTGATCTGAAAGCACTTTAAAATAATACATTTTCATATAATAGCATTTGGTCTTGTGTTTAAGGTGAATTTACATTAGCCAAATGAGGGCACTGTGGTGTACAAAAACAAACTAAATAAATCCAGTCTAATTTGTATTAGAATACTTCCTGTACAATATCTTAAAGTATACTTGATTCAATACTGTTAACTTTCATTTAGCAGAATACATGTATTTTTTTTGTAATAGCACATTGAATTTAAAACTGTATCATAAAGTAAGGGGAAGAGGATTTCCAGTAGATTTAAATGAAAGCAGTTAGACATACAAGGGAATACTGGCAGTCACAGCACAAGGAAGGAGGAAAATCAGAATCCTGCATGGGCACATTAAGCATGGGACGACTTTCAGAGGAGAATTTTTGGTTCACTCCACTAACTGGCGAATGACATAGGATGTGAGTAAAATACTTGCCACTTCTGCAAGCACTTCCTAAAAGGGCTTTGTTATTCAGTGCTTAATGATACAGTTTGAAGTGGCTCTTTGTGGCCTCTCTCCTTTCATCAGCATGGGACAAACTGTCAGTTAAAAAACAAGTGATCAATACTGTCAAATATATTTTTCTCCATTACCCTGAAAAGTACACATAAACAAAAAAGGAAAGGCTTTAGCTATAAATAGAATGGCTCCAGCTGAAACAAAAGAAGCTCCAACAAAGTGATATTTTGAGCAAACAGCTCACACTGGCAGAGGCACAAAACAACAGGCTACTTCAGTGCCAATAATATTATACTCAGAAAAAGATGACTTATTGTATCAGGTCAAAGTGTGTGTGTGTTTTTATAAGCTTTACATTGATGTCTACATGGCACATACTAACAAACAATGGCTTGGCTGAGTCCGTCATTTATACTATCTTGTTCAGATATAATTATAAGGTATTAGCTCCATGTTTTGTTTTTTTTTTTTTGCATTTCAGTCTTGCAAAGACTAAAGTGAAAACTGAACGGAAGTATGACCACTTAAAAACAGCGCACATTGTATATTTATGGATGTGACCATTGAAACAGAATTAACACATAAAATAACAAACAGAGCAAATGGTATGAACGTAATTCATACACAGATACAGTGAAAACATTGGAGGTAATGTTTATATATGCATCCAAACCAGCCTGATAATGTCCTGGTCTCTTACCCCCTGGAAATTAATCACAAGGTGTTCTTTATGTACTGGAAGGTGATAACCAGCTTGTACTGCAGTGTTGTACAGCACAGCGCAATGTCATTCAGGCAAAAATGTAAGCCCTAGAGATGATTTGTGTAGGCATTGAAAGTGCATCTTCTAAATTCATAACGTTACATGTCCTGCAGCGTGTCCTGGTATACCTCCCCTCTGCCGCAGCTCGGGGATTTAGCACTGGACTTAATGAGCATGCAGGAGATGTTTACCTGCTGTTACCCAAAATAAGACTTTGACATAATCAAAAACAAATATGTCAACACAGTAATAGCAGCTGTAATATCATTTAGTATACCTCCTTATAGGATTAATCTTCCCTGCCCATGTATGGACTTGAACCTAAGCCACAGGATTGGTCACAAACATCACTGCTAAAAGGTTCTGGACTGAGGTTTACTGCACAACAATCCTCCAGTCTTGTGGACAGAGCAGCAGGCAAGATCCAACTAAAGAAGCTCTGTTTCAGTTGTGACTTGGTTGGGTTTGTTGACGATTTACAAACAAGTTTAGTCACAGCTTTATTTAAGAAAGGTTTTGGAGGTATTAATTAATAAAGTATCTTCAGTTGAAGTTAATGAAGTACGCCAGTACGACACCTTTGGGAAACTCACCCCTGAACTTATGAAAAACTATAGGTGCCTTTCTAGAAAACGACTGAATTGCTCAGGGTCTGTCAACATTTTAGTGTTTTAAAAAGACATGATTCACTACCAGTTACTTCTACATCGAGAATTTATCATCACAAAAAGCATAATCCTCTTCACTTTCCAATTTTTAAAAAGTAAATCTGTTTTAAATCTCCTAACAGTGGTGACAATCATATAAATATTCATTTTAGGTTAAATTCATGACGAGTACAACAAATCAGAGAAATGTAAGCATGATATGGTTAGGGTACGTGGAAGCGAACATGAGTTTTTCTGCATTCTAAGTAGTTTTCTCAGTTTAATTTATTATAATCCTACAAGGCATTTGTTTTAAAGTAAAGGCTCATTAAAGCACCATCTAGACATTTAAGTGCAGTTATAAGGCGTAAATTCAAAGCACAGAAAAAGCAGTAAATATACAATTAATGTGAAATTAGCAAATGTCTAGGTATGCATAAACTTGAACTTTTCTCCTCCAATTTTGATTTCACATTTACCTTACAGTATAAGGAGCAGAATTCTCAATGATGTTGGATACATTTAGCATTACATATTTACATCTCATGCTACTAACATTTTTCTGAAAGTGCTTTATTTGGATAATATTTAAATTTGCAATATGTTAGAAAGTACATAAAGATAAATCTAATATCTTTATTCTGCTCTGAAAATGAAATATTGGAAATGTACACAGAAGTACTACTAGTTATTTGCATTTGCGCCATTTAATTAATGAAACATATGGAGGTACATTTTGTTTTAAAATTTAAAAGGTTCTATTTATGTGTACACAGTAAATATAGAGAGAGAGTTTTTAATATTTAGGGGGAGATGGTGAAGAGGTATGTCAGAGAACATCTGTAAAAGAAAAAACAATAGGCAAAGGTTATTCCTATGCTGGAAAAAAATAGAAAAGAACGTAGCTTTCACACCTGAATAACCTTTACCTGTTTGTTCATTATTTTAAACACAAATAGGATAAGTAGTATAAAAATAAATATCTTGAAAAATGAGTGCTTGACTACAAAACAACAAGTGGTGGTAACATTAGGACTTCTCTGCTCTAACTAACTCTAGACTGATCATAGAAAAAAGCACAATCTGTAAAGTCTGTCATCATAATAAGTTACACAACTAAATATTTTATTTGTCGTACAGTTGGTTCATAGTAGGTTATCCACTTGTTGCATTTTAGTCTGCAGATTGTATTGTATTAGTCAGACTGTTCAAAACAAATACTGAGCAAGTTACCTTCTTCAGTGCCGGAAATAAACACTTCAGCTGAGGACTTGATTTGAATTGTTGACTACAAGATAATACTTTGCATTACAGCATGAAGTCTTCATATGTGTGTTCTTCACACGTTTTTAGCTTTTCATAGCAAGTTTAATACAGTCGCTGTAATAATATCACTTTTATTCTTCTGTTAACCATTTGTTTTTACATTTATCCATTTTATTTCAGTCGTTTTCCTTAACATATTTAGAAAGTGTTTTTCTTAATGAAATAAGTGGGTTGATGAAATACTGCAACAGGCAGTTTGATTTACAATGTCTGTTAAATAACCAAACCTATAGATAATGTTTGTATATTTTATAAAAAAAAAATGCATATAAAATGTCAGTATTGAATTTACTACTAAAGATTTTTCCCAGCCATATAGAGGTAATATGCAAATGCCATTAAGGTCGATGGTGAAACCAGGCTATGGGCATCAGTTTGGTACCATACTGCTTATTTGGGTCCTTAGTTTACAGAACTCCTGTGTTTCACATTTCTTGGGGTGCTGCTGCTGAAAACGCTGGACTGTTCTTCAGTGGGGACGGCTGCGGGTTTTTTTGAATGTCGGCTCCTGCCGACTACTTACAACTCTAACTACGGCTTCAGAAGAGCAAGTAACCTCATGCCAATTGAGCTAACTAATGTAACTGGCAAGCCAACTTTACATAAATGAAGGCGGCCATATCTAATGGTAAGCTTGTATTCAACTTCTCTTTTACACATAAAATAATTGTGCCTTTGCCAATTTATTTCTTAACGGGCGACTACGTGACCAACAGGGAGATGTACAGAGAACATAAAATGTGTATATTAAAGTATGATTTTATATTAGTATACTACACTTACTCCAGTGTAAATGTTTGGTATGTTTTTACTGTGAAAACTGAAATCTGCTTTGTGGTACCTTGTTAATGATCTGTTGTAACTACATTTTGCAATTCATAAATGACTCTTAATTATATAGTAATTACATATAGACTACATACCCCTATCAGATTATAATTATTAAGTAGAATACTCATCAGCAGTAGGCCACTGCAGGTGCTTCTTTCAAATTGAAATTTGGTAAATTGGTATTAGTAAGCCACTGAATGGTCCGATTTCTGCTCTCTTTAATATAATATTGTTATTATGTAATCCTATTATATTAACAACAGTTAGCCCTTGTGGTTTATCTATGCTGTAGACTTCACGTGTGCCACCCCACTAGAAATCTCCTGGAGGAGCCCCTGATTAAGGTGCTTAACACCAGAAGATACTTCTGTTCATGTCATGAAAGCTTTTCACTCTATATTTGTAGAAAAACTCACTCTTACTCTACATACAATAAATAAAAAGGCACACCACAGTATTCCTTTTACATTGATAACACTTCACTCACCCACAAATGTTTGCTTAGATGTTGTCTATGAAAATCCAGTCTAAACTCTATTAACATTTTAAGTAATTATTGCTAAATTTAATTTGCAAATGCGGCTAAAAGCAGGACTTTATATAGATTCTTTAAAATGGTGAACCCACTTCCACTCTAAAGCGATAATAAAGTCCAACACTGTAAATAACCCATTTTAGTGGTAAGTCAGTGTTGAACCCCACTATTAGGACAGAGCAGTTTTCTGCATTTCAAGTATTTACTGATAAAATTCCTTTTGAAGGAAGATCTGCTTTATTGAGTCCACTTTACCCACCATAGTTTTCTAGGTATACACTGTTACATTTAATACAAATGTTTTGTATTTGTTTGTTTTCTGCGTTATTAATTACAGTATTACAAAATATAAACCTAACAAATCAAACTGCATTCAAATGTTAAAAGGTCTATCTTATATTTGGGGTGTTTACACCATGACAAACTCCTAAAGTAAAAAGAATCATAATAAGATAAACATGTACGAATAAGATCTGTGATGCTGCAAAATCGATTCTTATAAGGCATCAACAAAATGTATAACCTGTCACAACTTCATAAATGTCGAGGTGATGAATTATTTCAGATGTCGTCTAGTGATTTGCTTCAAGACCACTAATGAAGGAACTGGTTGAAGACCCTGCAATGTTGGCCTGTAGGCCCTTAGTCAGTTTTTATCCGTTGGTATGAACTGGTGAATGATAAGGTTTTGAAATGTGCTGGAAATTGTAAGACGGGTCCAAGTTAAAGCAGTGGATTTTAAATAGACCGAGTGTTTAAGTGAAACATCTTCCTTCGCTGTGCCTATACGAGTGCACGTCCAAACGTTCTCTCACTCCATCTATAAATGAGCCGGTCAAGCATGCGTTCTTGATCCACACCAAAGGACAGTGTCAAATACTTCACTCCTGCTAGCACAAGTACAGAAACTCAGGGTATCCTTTTCAACAGTTCAGACCACTACAGACAATTCATTCACTAGACATCTGAAAGCCAGATGTGACAGCGTAAACGATTAACAAACCTAGGACATATTCATTTTCTCAATACCCATTATTGGCATATCAAAATACAGATAAAAATTATTTATTAAGCAATTCTACTTGAATACCAAGGATATACTGTAGAGATTTATTTTATTTTGGTTAGACATACATGTATTCTGTGTAGATTTAGGTGTATATTAGACTGACGGTAATATGCCTAGTCTACATTATATTAGCATCAGTAACGCGTATCTCGCTCTGACACTATCTCCATTTTCCCAACATATTTCTTTAACATTTATTGTATGTGTACCTTTTTCTTATTTACAGTTAGTATATTTAGTGTTCCACACAACCTTTTTAAAATTTTAGCTTTTATTAATTTAAAATCAAGACAACCATTTCTCATGTTTAATAAGATGTTGTAACCCACCCATATACTGTGCAGATGGCGCTGTGGATTTCATTTGTCAAACGTGCTTAGGTAATTATTGCAAATGTCTCTTGATACATGTACAATTCTAAAAGCTGTAATTGGCACATACATTGTTGGACATTTTAATGAAATCTACTTTAACAATGTCCAGCAAACAATTTAAATATTCAGGTAAACAAACTAACGGATTATTTTAATAAGATGAACTAACCACAAGAGATCCTAGAGTTTTGTATCATCTGTCATTGTTATTTTAGGTTATTTATCAGCCACACTTAACCGAAATGCTTTTGATTCACTGTGGGCTCCGGACAGAAATGTATTTGCTCATCAGGTCAGCATATAATACAATTCACTCTAAAACACCTGAGAAGATACTGTGTGGAGCACATGATGCAACATCTCAAATGGTAATTTAGCTGACCCACTTTACTCAAACAAGAATTTCTGAAATCCCTGCACTCTAGCGGGCTCACAATGGAAAAAAGAAGTAGGAGTAACTTTAACAATAATGTGTTATACAAGGTAAATAATAAGCTAAATAAATGTGTGAACGTTGATTGTTATGAGAAGCTAGTATGTGTCTAAGTATTCTGGGCACGATATACTGTAGAAGCCTAAAACGTAACAAATATTTGATATCCCAAGATGTTTTTAAATTGACTTGTCCAGCTTTATACCATCCTCTGTGAGAAAGGGGGCACTATGAAGGACTGACAACCACTCCAAGGCTGTGTCTGGGGTTTTTCATCCTGTGCCCCTGGAATAAGCTCTTGACTAGATCTGTCTGAGAATATGCAGGTGTGTACAGTATGTACGCTTTATGTCAAATCAGTCACCTTGTATGCATCATGACGTCTTTTGGGCCAAATAATTACTTCTTACAGGTTTCTGACAATGTTGTAAGGGGCAGACCTGTTCACAGAATTTCTGATACTATTTAAAATGCACAACAAACAGAATTCTGTCATATGGTAAGTTAGATGGTAAAATGACAAATATTCCAAGTATACTAGTCAGCTATAAAATATTTTAGAAAAAAGGCCAGAAGTAACTTGACTCTTGATAAGAAGGCATTGTCCACTTAAGGTGAAACTCTAGACAGCATATCACTGTAACTGAAAACTTCTGTGCAATTTATGGACAACATATTAAGGCAAAAGTGACATTAATAACAGTTATTTTAAAAACATTTGGCAAAAAATGTTGCCTGAGCTGTAACATAAATATTACAATTTAACTATCAGTCGATTTTGTGATACCAACAATGTTTTAAGCAAGTGCAAAAAGTGTGAAAATTACATTTGTGGGAACACAGCACACCAGTAATATTAGTGTAATTGAAGCAAAGTGTAAAAACAGTCTCCTAAAACACAAGTCTTCAGAGGGGCGTCTTATTGAAATGTACCGGTGTTCCCCTCTCAAAATCATTTGCTTATTCTGAGCAGCATTTAATTGTATTGCACTACCGCCAAGCACTGAACTAAACGAGAAGGCTGTTACCCTGTCATCCATCCCTGAGGACCCCCAGATGATGCTGACTCATTGCTTTCATACAGAAAATCCACGAGCTGATTTGGCGGCGTCTTGAGCTCTCTGGATTGTTGCCAGGCACTTCTCTCTTTTCAGCAGCTTATTGTTCTCAAACAACCCTTCATTCCAGGGCACTCCATGGGTACCATCAGGGAAAGTGAGCAGTCCTATTACATTATAACAAAGAAACAAACCAATGCAAAATATTAAATAAGTGTTCTCTAGCAGTACAGGAAAATTATAAGACGCCATATCTCAAAACCAACAATTTGTGATATCATGCTTGGAATTGTGCTTCCACACTGCTCTGAATGCTAGGAAAGAAAGCTACGCTGAAACAATACGCTGCCATTGGCATCAAAATACAGTGTTTATATGACAAAGATGAAAGACGCTCTGTTAAGTCAGAAGTGTTTGAAAAGCTTGGATTTGTGGTGAGCACAATTCCAAGTTTTAATTCACAATAAGTAATTTTTTGTTTCCAGATAATTTTTCAATTGTGAAATGCAAAACTCACTAAAGAATTTGGGGATATTTAAAAGTTTTCTTGATGGTGGAAAACAAAGACCACTGCTTTCTAAAGCTCCTTCACACTTTCCCATTTACCTACAGTATGTCCTTTCCTGCAGGTGCATAAAGCATGCAATTTGTACCAGCGGTAAAATCAATTCTGTTTATGCCTCTTGTTCACATCACCATGGATGAGTGTACTGTGTTTTTTAAAAATGCGACATGCTGCATATTTTCCACGTGAAAACACAATAAAATCTCACAACATGGGATGCCGCTGCTGCCAAAACCCAGCCCACTCCTTGTTACCTTCCAAGTGCCTTGTCCTAGCTGAGGATATGCACACTTCTGATGATTTTATTTTCCCCTCAGTTGAGCTTTTTACTTACAGTAAATTCAGAATTAATGCATGAAGACGCTTCTAGACAGGTCTCTCAACACCTTTCTTCATGTGAATGGCATAAATTTGCAATTTATTTTGCAAATTACTTAAACAGAAACACTGAATTCCACTGCCACTCAATTCACACCAATCATTTTGTTCATCACTGATGTCCATCTATTTCTGAGCTTACTGTAGTACAGTTTTTCTAGTTAAGGCAGGATATGCCAGCGACACTGGGTGTAAGACTGAAACCAGCTCAGAAAGCAACACCAATTCACGTTGGTACACAGTAGGTTTTAGAGGTGACAGTTCACTTAACACACATCTTTGGAATAGAGAAAAGCAGAGACTCCAGTTGGACAGAGCAGGCACATTTCATATAGACAACAAATAGGCCAGGATGTCAGCCCAGGACTCCGGAGCGCCATGAGGCTTCAGCCAAAATGCCACAGGCGGGGTGTTGACTTTGAGGCTAGGGATCTACATTGGCAATCAGAAGGTTGCCGGTTCAAATCCCGTAAATGCCAAAGGGGACTCTGCTCTGTTGGGCCCTTGAGCAAGGCCCTTAACCTGCAATTGCTGAGCACCTTGAGTAGTGAGAAAAGCACTATATACAGTGGGTACGGAAAGTATTCAGACCCCCTTCAATTTTTCACTCTTTGTTATATTGCAGCCATTTGCTAAAATCATTTAAATTAATTTTTTCCCTCATTAATGTACACACAGCACCCCATATTGACAGACAAAAAAAAAAAAAATTTTTGAAATTGTTGCAGATTTATTAAAAAAGAAAAACTGAAATATCACATGGTCCTAAGTATTCAGACCCTTTGCTCAGTATTTAGTAGAAGCACCCTTTTGAGCTAATACAGCCATGAGTCTCCTTGGGAAAGACGCAACAAGTTTTTCACACCTGGATTTGGGGATCCTCTGCCATTCCTCCTTGCAGATCCTCTCCAGTTCTGTCAGGTTGGATGGTAAACGTTGGTGGACAGCCATTTTTAGGTCTCTCCAGAGATGCTCAATTGGGTTTAAGTCAGGGCTCTGGCTGGGCCATTCAAGAACAGTCACAGAGTTGTTGTGAAGCCACTCCTTCATTATTTTAGCTGTCTGCTTAGGGTCATTGTCTTGTTGGAAGGTAAACCTTCGGCCCAGTCTGAGGTCCTTAGCACTCTGGAGAAGGTTTTTGTCCAGGATATCCCTGTACTTGGCCGCATTCATCTTTCCCTCGATTGCAACCAGTCATCCTGTCCCTGCAGCTGAAAAACACCCCAACAGCATGATGCTGCCACCGCCATGCTTCACTGTGGGGACTGTATTGGACAAGTGATGAGCAGTGCCTGGAGCAGTTCTCTGGATCAGACCAGAGAATCTTATTTCTCACCATCTCAGAGTCCTTCAGGTGTCTGATGAGACCAAAATAAAACTTTTTGGCCTTAATTCTAAGCGGTATGTGTGGAGACAACTAGGCACTGCTCATCACTTGTCCAATACAGTTTACCATCCAACCTGACAGAACTGGAGAGGATCTGCAAGGAGGAATGGCAGAGGATCCCCAAATCCAGGTGTGAAAAACTTGTTGCATCTTTCCCAAGGAGACTCATGGCTGTATTAGCTCAAAAGGGTGCTTCTACTAAATACTGAGCAAAGGGTCTGAATACTTAGGACCATGTGATATTTCAGTTTTTCTTTTTTAATAAATCTGCAACAATTTCAAAAATTTTTTTTTTTTTGTCTGTCAATATGGGGTGCTGTGTGTACATTAATGAGGGAAAAAATAAATTTTAATGATTTTAGCAAATGGCTGCAATATAACAAAGAGTGATAAATGGAACACAAGTTTTAAAAATGTGGAGCAATGGACAAGTCTGCAAGTCCTGAGATGCCACCTCTACTTCAAAAACAATGTCAAAGAGGTAAGGTAACCAAGAAGTCCCCAAAATATTAACCATTTTCTAACCAGATCTTATTTGCCACTGCAGCCACAGAAATTTAACAAGGTCTACCTAATGCTTCTTGCTCTAACTTATCCATAGGAATTAAGAGTATTTGAACATGTTTTCATCTCTCTCTCTCTCTCTCTCTTAATATCCTTAATGGAGCTCAACATTGCTAAGGACATTCTGATTGACACTCCTCCCACCATTTCTAAATAATGGGTTGCTTGTGGTCACTGTAAATATATTCTCTATGGTCTTGATAACTTTCTCCTACACATAGGCTTGTCTTCAGACATTATTGTGGGTGCTACCATTTTCATGCTCAAGTACCCCTTAGTCAAATCTGGAGCCCCTTGTGCGTTAATTGTAATGTTTCTTCAATTAAATAGGTTACGTCACCTTTGGTGTCCACCACTATTAGACCATAGTGCTTTTGCAGCAGCCTCCACCATTGACGTCTTGGAACAGTATCTATTCAAGGTCCATGCTCCCGATTTCCCCTAAGCTGTAGGAGAAGCTCTTTAGGTAGTGTGATTTGAACCCATGCTGAATACAATATGTCCACCAGATGCTCCCAAAACATTATTAACTGAATCCAGTGGTCTGTCCAGGTGATGCTACAGGTTGTGATCAGCTGATAGTTTGCAGGACACATGACCTCAGACCAGATGGCTCAACAACAAAGTCAACTAATGACTTTCAGCTTAAAGACAAAGTACAAACATCACATGGCATACATCCAGACTGCTACGTTTCATTTTAAAACGTCCACACTAGCATTTTAACATCATTTATGAAAGTATCTCTGTCCACCCTAAATGACCAAAAAGGCATAGGACTTAAGAGTGTGTTGGCAGAAAAATTCATAATGAAATGGTAACACCACCAGCCATGTGATCTATAGCAAAATTAACAACTGGTAAATAATTATTTGCCTTTTGTGCAAGTATGCAGCATTTAAACTGTGAAAAATGCAATTTAGATGCATACATGTAAGCAACACGACAAGTGCCACTGAAAGAACCTCTTCAGTGTCCTCCATGTTAGAAAATGGTATTCTGTGAGGGATCCAAAAGTTTCCCTTTATAGAGGTTAAAAACACCAGTGTTGTGTGGAGAAAAGGCAAACACAGATACTAACGTCTGCATTGTAGTGTGGACATAGCCTTAGGAGCCACTTGGTGTCTGAGCATGGTGTTCACTATGTACAACCCATAACACGCACAGAAATCCAAAAACAATTCACCTCTGGAAACTAGACCATTCCTCCAACTGTATAGTGCATTATCAGAGACTTGAGAGAATCCCAATGTCCATTTGGGGCCTCTCACGTGGGTTGGGGGGCACCAGAGTAAGAGGGAGACCACCACCACAGCTGTGCGCAGAGATTTATTCTAACTGCTAATTTTCAAAACGCTGCACCAACTCCAAACCCTTTCCCATCAAAGACGTGCAGTTTTATATACCAAGGTGTACTTTCCAGTGGCCAGGTGTCCTAGGTTTGGATTTGGAGTAGAAATGTCTGTATTGGGGGAGTACACATGGTGGCTTCAACACCCTTTCCTTGAGCCAATCCTGATCAAGTATTAAGGACCATGCGTTCACCAGTGAGCACCTCCCCCAGGTCTTATTCCTAGAATGGGTTTCCAAATAGTTGTCCTGGGTGAAGTTTGTGTGTGTTTCCTTTAAACCATCATAGGAGTCGTGTTTTTAATTTCCTCTTTGCATGGCGGCTCCTTCTGTTAGTGTAATCCTAACAAGAATCCAAAGTTGCTGTGTGGATCAGTGAACCAAACAAGCCTCCCATTCCAAGAACAGCTCTGTAATCGTTTAATCAAGCCCCTGTTGCATGTTTATGATGTCTTTACTGTCACATGTATAGAGTACAGTCCAGTTCTTACTTGCACATGTTAATCAGCTTCAACACGTCACCACTTTCTGACACTAATTAGTGATTATAAGTAGCTTACCTTAAAATGTCCGCCTCCCCTAACTGAAAAATCTTAAAAATATATTTGTCATTAATGGACAAAGCGAATAAGGAAATGGATATGATACGGCGTCACACATGCGTGCTTAGGGGATAATTCTACCTCGGGTCAAGATGGGCCGCTGTAGTTAACTGCCTCTCCCTTTTCATCTGCTGTAGTGAGGGGTGCTACTAAGAGGTTTGACCTCACTTTCCCTACAGAGAAGGATACCGTATAAACACCAGCCAGGCACTAGCAAAGATATTCATCCTGGGACTAGCACTGTAGAGAGATGAAGTGCCTGATCAGTAGCTGCCTTATAGCATGTTTGGACCACGATTGAGGTGGTCATACTTTTCGTTTTACTTTATTCCAAGTATCCTTAAATGGGGCTCTACCAGGGTGGCACCTGCCCTCTGCCTATCTTGGGTGTACTTCTCTTGCAGTTTAAAGCACTACAAATGCTCATTCTGCATACACACACACACACACACACACTTTGTGCAGTAGGCTAGGACGATTAAGCCATGCTGCAGTTATACTCCTCTAATTTGATACATTTCACAGTCACCTCCAACCGTAAGCCCCTCTCTAAATTGAGCTTTACTTGATTTCCTCTTGTGATTTATAAGGAGGATTCAGTGCATCAGCCTGATGATTCTGGAATCCTGGGTACGTATCCCATGCCAGGTCATGGCCTTGGTCGGTTTCTAGTACCTTGTGTGGGTTTTCATCCCCACAGAAGTGCAGGTTAGGTTAACTGGCAATTCAAACTTCCACATGCTCGTGTGAATGTGGGTGTGTTGTGTCTGTGAGTGGGCCCCGAGATGTACAGGCACCCTTGTCATGATAGGCTCTGCAATCCTGACTAGTTAATGCAATAATCTAGTTGCTGACGTTCACTGCAGGCTTGTGTTAGAGGGCCATGGTGTTGTTAAATGATAAGCGAGTGTAGGTGTGTGAATTTGTAGATGGACAGCATCTTTAGACATGTCCTGGACGTACACTTCACGCAGCGCCTCATGACTCACGGCTGGAATAAGCAAAGATTTGAAAAATGGATGGATAATAAGTGCAGCATATTTACAGAGCAAGCAGTTCAGCTGTTATCTAGAGACCAAAAGCAATCTGTAGGTAATTAATGTTTGTTTGTTGTATCATGCAATTATTGCAAAACAAAATAAATGAAAACCCAAAATGTTTTCCAATATGCCTGTATGTTATAAATCAAAACCTACAGAAATGTTGAACCTTCAGTGTGCTCTTTCATTTATTAGTCTGCATATTTAAAGTCCTACAATAAAGAAAGTAAGTCGATCACCTAAAAAATCTTAAGCATATAACTCACCCCAAAAAATGGATTTTTACACCATTTTTTAATTCTTGCTTAATTTTGTTCCAATCCTTCATCTTTTAATCTTATGTGCTGGACTAATAATTAAAATTTCTAGATTTCCTCAAAATAAATGTCTCCTCCAGGCAGACCATCTAGCAACTTCCCAGCTGATTTCTCATTTCATTTGACAACCGATCCCTGGCCTTTGCCAGCAGTCATACAAATGAACGCTGTATCTTTTGTTTTTCTACAGAACACAGAAAGATGTTTATTGCTGTGATGTGATGTGATTTTGTTTAACCTGAGTTGTTGGTTAACTTTTCATTCTTTTTGTTGTCTTCATTCAGTTGCTTGTTAGGATTATAAATCCTTAATTGTTTCTTGTATTCTTTTGTTTACAGATCTGCCAATTAGCAATGAATAAGCAGACTGCAGGTAAATGGAGTTGTTACAGATGAAATAGCTAATTAAGTGTAACTTTGAACGTTATTTCTTTCTAAATATTATATTTAAAAATCCTTTTTATCATGAAAAACATGAGACTGTGAAAAGTTGGAGTCCATTACCCCAAGAAAGTCAACCAGACACAATCTTTCAGAATTCTGAGGGGTTTACGGGCTCTGCTTATTTGTGAACAAAGCCATAAAAAATTACTGAGCCACAGTAACCTTATTCTCCCCAAACCAAATGAGCATGAAATGGAGGGCTAGGACTGGTGGGATTGTGCCCAGGTGGGTGGCTTATTTAAAAAAAAAAAATTATATTTAGTTGTAGTTCACCACTGCAGTTTTCATGTTTTTGTTATTGGAAGGCACAATCCAGATCTTTCACCCCTGACAGCTAGAACTGGGCAAAGCACAGCCACACAGTCATATTGGCTTCTTCACTAGTGCATCCTAGACAATGCACTAAGCATTTCAAACCAATCATAGCCAAAAAAAAAAAACAGACCACCTCATAGGACACCCACTACTACCCATAAACTTCAATATTGTTACTGACTGCTGCACTACGATTCAAAAAAGCAAAATTCCTTGGCTTAAATTGAGGTGCGAGTCTCCTCACTCTCTATTTGAGGCTTCTATTGTTCAGCAAATGCATTGGCCTAGGATCAGTATGGTGTCCAGCCAGCATGGGGCATCCATTTGAGCAGATCTTGTTGGTTAAAAATAACATTGATGAGACTAAACCTGTACATGTGCACCCATGTACAGCTAGCAAAAATGTGTGGCACAGCATGCACAGTGTAGTGTAAAAAAGTTTTCAAGTATACAACTAAATCAAGGCTGGTATAAGAGGCGGTAACACAAAACATGGGAGGCCCTACCATGCTATATAAAATGTCACAACAGCCGTGAGTAAAGTAAATGTAAGAGGTTCAGGGAGTGCCTGTGACAGGTAGGTAGCTTTCATAAGGGTGTGTGGTTTGCAAGGTTAACAATTCAAAACCTGCCAGAGAATTGGGGAGATGCTGAAACGTGTGAATTTCCCGTCCTTGGAAAATTCTGACTGGACTCAGTCCTCTGCACAGTTGATTCTAGGACAAAAATGGAAGGGATTTCCATGAGCAGTGCATGCTGGGAGAGAAGTCTGAGAAGCAGACAGCGTGAGAGTGTTTGTCTGGTGAAAACTGGGCTGCACAACTGTAAAGCAGCAGGGTATTGGACTGTCTCTGTCTAAAAATCGTAAGTAGTTTGGTACAAATGAGGGCCTTTCCCAAAATGGTTTGTTTCCAAAGCAGGTACAATTGCTTATATTTTTACAACTGTGTGACTGCTAAAAGTAACACCCGTACCTTTCAGAGTCTGATCTCAACTAGCTGCTGCTCAGAGGTGGTTTTAATTTAAACGAAAGAGAAACTGTAATGTGACCAACTGGTTTCAACTAAACTGAACACTCTGTGCAAACAAATTAAAATAAAAAAAAAAAAAAGTATTTTCTGTGGATAACATTTCTATATTTTATATGAAACATTAAGTGCAATATAGCAGATCATCTTTTCATTTAATTGTTAACCAGGTTTATGTAAATAAAATGAGAGCCCAGTCTCGATATTTCTGTTTTAAAGTTTCTTAAGTCAGGTCATAAAAACACTAATAGTGTTCCTGGCACTTGATTCTATTTCAGTAAATTTTCTTTTGGCAAATGTTATTTAGTAAAATAGCTTTTAATAATACAGAGTTTATATGTTTATGCCTTTTTGGATTTATTATGCACATCTGCTTTGTCTGGATGTTAGATGTCGAGGTGGAGAGTCCATAAAATTAAAATCGGTTGTTAACCAAAGACATGAAGGCAAGGCAAGAGGGAAAACATCCAAAGAATAAGGATGAAGGAGAGCTGCTGGGTGTCAGTCACCATGATATAAGACTACCACCCAATGGCGTGCACGACAACTAAACGTAAGAGACAGGCCACATCGAAGTAAGGCTCCTCCATCTGTGTCCGTCCATGTTTCTGGGAAAAGGAGCAGACAAGTAAAGCAACGTAATGAGAAGAACTTCAGAAGGCAAGACTGGCATTCCTGAAGATGAGTAACCATTTAGGAATTCTTATGTTCTTTATCTGTGACTGCATGTCCCGCCATTATAGTAAGGGAATGTTCAACAGTAACTAGCTAGCTTATTCATCCATATCCATTATTGATAAAAAAAGATTTTCTTGGGGGAACTTTTTAGTTTGTCATTTTATTTTATTTTTTTGTGCGCCTGGGGGCATCTTCCTGGCTCTACCGAGGTAAGCAGTACCAACCACCCTGCCACTAGAGGAGGTGCTGTCGCTAACATAGTTTTCTGCCCCTTACAGGTTGCTCCAGGATGATGTCTAGCACCTGCCTTCTGCCTCAAGATGGCTCTGCCAATTCCAGTCTGGACACAATAAAAATGAGCCGCCCCTAGAAGATGGCAGCTCATTTGGGAACCAAATGGCAAAAGAGACAGAGGACCCTTTAAAAGTATGTGTTAATCTGTATTCTTAACTTGGCCAATTTGGCCATTATTTCAATATTAATTATGAGTGCAAAAGCACTAAAAGTAATTTTTGTTTTCCTGTGGCTCAAACACCAACAATTAAACAGGCTATCTCAGCTGGTGCACCAATTATTTTTGCTGGCTCTCTAACTGTCTGTCCACTGGTCACTCCATCCATTCATTCATTAAGCCTGCTTAGTCCATTTTAGTATGGACAGGGATCCACAATGGGTACAAATCACAACCCAGCCTTTGTCAGGAAGGCAGAAATATCTGCTATTTAATGACTCTGCATTATCTGCTTATTCAGATGATTATTTAGTGTGCAGGAAGTTGAAAACGGGTTTGTAGAGGAGAGATGGGGTGCTGGTGGCAGTGCTTAAACTGGCTTTGTAACTCCTCCTGTTGGAGGAGGATTGCTGGATTGCTACAGATTTGTGCACAGTGTGGTGCTTAGCACAACTCAGACGTTTATAGACTGTAATGAGCATCTGAAGGCAATAAAGCACACACACTCAAGTGTACCAAATACTTCATTTTTATTTCTTCATTTAGCATAGAATTGCAGGACATGTTACTTGATGCTATAGACAGTGTGGGAAAAAAAAAAATGTAACATTCCCCACCCGACTCCTTCTGCTACACTAAGATAATCTATCAGGCACCATTGTTCATATTGTAGAATAGATCTGTAAATAATCCCACTATAACCGACTGTCAAGCGCCTGCAGTGGTGGCCACAGACATTGTTTTGACCTTCTGAATTGAAGAGCAGGACTCTTGACCAACAAATGAGGGGAAGACCAGGTATGCAATTCAGAAAGTTGTTACTGTGAGGCTTTAGTTTTCTGTTCATAATGTGCTCTGATAATTTCGGAAGTAACAATTTAACAACAGTTTAGCAAAAAGCATACAACTGGATAACTGACATGTGGAGTATGCCATTTGAGCAATGTGAGAGTTTCATTCTTTTCTTCCCTCATGGACTTTTTTTCATATTGCTTGCTTTTGGTCACTGTTGGCTCCTATTATATCTTTTACTCTTCAATCTGCATGGAAATGGGAGATTAAAAATTGTTCTCAGCCATCACTACAAACTACAAGGGTTATGTAACATATAAAAAAATGTTCTTTTTGAGTGAAGTATTCCTTTAAGATTAAGATTAAGATCCAGTTTTTTTGTCTTATTATGCTGTTTTCTATGTGCAATACACGTGTCTATCTTGATCTGTTTTATGGGAAAAGTTCACCTTGCTTTTTTCTTTAAAGAGCAGTAAGATGAATTTTTAGCTTTTTATTTTTTTTGGCTTATTTATACTTTTGACAACTTCGTTACTCCATATGGTAAGGCTACTTAAAACAGTCTTCTTTTTTACATACATTTATGATAAATGGCTTCCTGTGGTGCAAAAGCGTAACATTTAATGGTTTTTAACAATACGAAACTGCACATTAGTGGTTGCACTTTGTGAAACCTCAAATCTTCTGAGATGTAGAACAAGTTTTCTGGAAGAGAAAGCTTACAAACACATTAAGAATACAAATGTACTCTCAAAACTTCACCAGCTGTTGTAACAAAATAGATTCACCCAAAAGGCAAGGGCTGCGTCACTTAAAAGTTAACCTACCTACTACACTCTACAGTAAGTGGTTTATCCATATAATGAATAAAAATGCATCATGAAGAAAGTTCAGAAAATACTGAGGCAATCAAATCAAAGAAGTCAAATCCTTTTTAAAGTGACCGAGTTCTTTGTTAATGTGGAAGTATGAGACGTCATCACTTTTTACACCACAGAATTTGATTACACATGAACAGAGTTTGGCTCTGCTGTGGGTGACTGGAGTGTCACGTTTTCTTTAGGTTTCAGGTATATGAAATTGTGAGGAAAAAACAGTAGTAGCAGTGTACTTACTGCTGATCTCCAACTAAATTACTTTCATGAAACAAACACAAAAACAAATAGCAATCACCTCTACAACAATTGAATGCTTTAGACATGCAAAATTAGTGGGCCATCTGGCGAGTATGAATTAATGAACAGCACTAAAATCGCAGGCTCAATATATGAAAGAAGCTATTGACATGTACCGACTTACTCCTACCCGAGTATAGATTATAATCTAATCACATCTCTGAAAATTAGGCAGTGTGGTCAAGTGAATGATGAGTTTTCATCACAGACAGACCACACAAGTCTCAATAGGTCAGTTAAAATTGTCCTAAGTTATACATACATACGCAATGGATACATAAAAAATTGTTTTACACAATTGTGGTTCTTTAGTCATTTTCATTGCATTGTGTAAATAAATAAAAGTGAGGTCATTTAAACACTGCAGACAAAACAATGTGTTTGTTCCTAATATTAAACAATGCAATGAAATGATATGCGTGGTTTTATACAAATCCACTGCCATAGGGAAGCCCCTCATCTTAAACCAAAAGAAGCACAAGGGAGCAGCTAAATCCCTGGAGACAAATAAACACTCTCACACCCACACTCCCCAGTTTTGACTGTCTAATCAGCCCAATGTGCTTATCTTTAGCACACTGAAGGAAACTGAAGGAAACTGAAGGAGAGTAAGTTGACATCCAAAAGAAAAAAAAAAAAAAAAAAAACACAAGAAAATCCTGAGAAACACATGGGTGTGTGTGTGTGTGTGTGTGTGTGTGTGTACACAGGACATGGAGTCCATTCCAATGTTTGAACCTGGGACTCTGGAATGGTGAGCCTAACCACTGTACCTCCATGGTTCTTGCTCTATAGTTTTATATTTTTTTCCTAAAAATAAAATGCAAGTTAACTTATGCAAACTGTAAAATTTGCTTAGTTCATAATGGTCGCTAGCAAGTTATTTTCAATCAGTTTACTAACATAACATGATCAGTAGCAGACAGAAAGGTTACAACTCCTTTTTAATGGGAAAACGTGTGAGTGAATAAAAAAAAAAAAAAAAAAACACAAACTGACACGTGACAGAATTACTGATAAATGGTGTGGTATAAATATTTAAAGACCGCATATATTTTTTCACGGCCTTGTTTATTTTTAATGAATGCTGGCTTTAATGCAACACATGCTATACAGAAAATTGGAACTCATTTGCCAATTACTTAAGAAAGCAGCACAAATGCAACAAATGAAGTGTGTAAAACAGGATGGGATTAAAAATAAAAAGCCAAAAGAGAGTTCAGTCTATAAATAATTACCGTATCCTTCAACTCGTCCACTTTTGAACTCCCCTTCATACTTCATTCCATCAAAACGAGTAAACACTCCAACACCTTGAAATTTGCCTTGGGAAAATTCTCCTTCATATCTGGAAAATAACAATTTGTTCAATTTCATATAAACATCCATACAAGATGACTGAATTTCTTTGTTAAACTGTCTTAAGTTATACAGTGTTTTCAATTATTCAGGTGTGTGATTTGTATTATTTACACACATAGGAATAAAAAAGAAATCCATCTCTAGCTTATAGAGACAAGGAGTAAGTTAATAATTCATTATTATACTACTTGATGATGTTTCTTTCCCTTGCACAGCTTTCCCCTCAGTTCTCTCACAGGTTTAAAAAATGTCACATTTGGCATTATTTTTTAATAATCTTCCTCATTCCCTAACACAAAAAAAAAAAAATTACTTTAAAAGCTATATGAGCATGTCACTTAATCATACACCCAATTTCTGGACCCAGTTTCTCGAATTTCAAGTTGCATTAAGCTGTAGCCTACAAGTGAAGCCTTGAGTGTAAGACAAGAATCAATCCGAGACAATCCATACTCATTCATATTACAGATGCCAACTACTCTAACATGCATACACTATTTTAAAGATGAGAGAAAAAAAACAGAGAAAGCAATCTGGACATAAAACAAACATGCACACTCCACACAGACAATCCTCTTTTCTGTTACACTGTCCTTACAATGAAGTAAATTAAAATGGACTTTCATTAAACCATTCACTTTCTAAAGCTTACAAACATCTTGGAATCTTTCTTCAGCTAAACATAAGTATGTTCTCAAGTTGTTTGTAATTATCTTTGTTTTTGTTTTTACAATCTTAGAAGAGTACCTTGTAATATTTCTAAGAAAATAAGTTTAAATGATTGTCCGCCATTTTATATGAGCTAGCAAGGAGCACTACCTGAAGAACAGCAGCCAGGGTTATATATTGTTTACAAAGCAGAAATGCAGAAAGCATCATCTTACTCTTAAATACATTTTTTTATATAAAAAGTAAGCTTAAATACAGGAAAATTAAAAAAAAATACAGGGGTGCCAGTGCAGCAGTTTCTCCCTTAGTGTCAGCAAAACCATGAACGTGGTCACAAACCTCAAGATGCACTCCCTTCTACATCGGGGGGGATGTTATTTGCGAGGGGGAGCAGGTTTGAATTTCCTAAAAGTCACCAGTACAACACATCTCAACTATTGTCATGGAGGCTCACCAACGGTTTTACTTTTTCAGATGTCTGAGGAAAGCCAAGAAGTCTCCATCTGTGCTCACCAACTTCAGAGGCCACTTAACATCCTGGAATACCATCTACTCAGCTAAGAACCACAAAGCATTGCAGAGGTGGCGACGTCAAGTATTACTGGAAAGTTTGACTCCATTCTATTTAGAACATTCATACCTCATACTGCCTCAGGTCAATTAAGGGTAATAGTATTTTTAGAAAAATAGTGCATAGACACTTTCTCCCTCCTTTCTCCTCGCAAATGGTACAGGACTGGTTGATTCTAGGACAGTTTATACCCGATTTCTGAATAAGTGGACCTAAGGTGTTACACTGTATATGGTATGTCATGTGGAGTTTTGTTGATTGATTTTTTTTTTTTGTATTATACTACTGTTACTGGTCTTCAGGAGAAATCTCCATTGTGCTGCGTACATGGAGCATAAACATGAACTTGAACATACCATTTAAAGGGTTTCCATCAAAGCAGGCTGTCACCTTATAAACTCTGAATTCATATCAGGCCTGCATATTTTTCATTTCTCCTAGTATCTGTAGTCACTGCAGTTGTGACCCACTGGGCTGGCTACTTTGAGCAGTTGTTCAAAGCTGATCCTCCGGCTAGGATGTTGGATATCTCTGGGTCCACGGTTCCTGAGGCTGATCCTCCAATTAGCTGTGCACCACCCAATCTCACTGAGATTGCACAGGTGGTGAACCAACTGAGGGGTGGGCTGCAGGGATATGTGGTATCTGGGGTGAATTTCTCCAGGCTGATGGTAAAGCTGTCCTCCTGGCATTGCAAGCAATCTTTGCTTCCATTTGGTAAACTGGCATCATCCCAACTGACTGGAAAACGGGACTTCTTGTCCCTATCTGGAAAGGGAAGGGTGATCACCTGGATTGCAGCAACTACAGGGGGATAACACTGCTCTCGGTGCCGGGTAAAGTCCTTGCTAGGGTCGTCCTCAATAGGATCCGTGATCACTTACTCACCTACCAGCGACTGGAACAGTCTGGTTTTTACGCCTAAGAAGTCTACCATTGACAGCATCCTGGCACTGAGGGTTCTCATGGAACGCAAACACAAATATCGGCAGAGTTTCTTTGCTGCCTTTGTTAATTTTCGCAAAGCATTCAACTCGGTTGATCGAGCTGCCCTGTGGAACATCCTGAGGGTTCGCGGGATCCCCTCGAGGTTACTGGATATCATGGCTGGCCTGTACACTGGTACTGTGAGTGCTGTGCAGAGTGGAGGCAGGACCTCTGAGTTTTTCCCAGTTGATTCTGAGGTTTGTCAGGGGTGTGTTCTTGCTCCTACTCTGTTCAATGCTTGTATGGACTGGGTGTTTGACAAGGTCGTGGGGTCCAGTGGCTGTGGGGCATCTGTTGTTGAAGAAAGATTCACAGATCTTGACTTTGCTGACGATGCTGTGATCTTCGCGGTGTCAATGGAGGCTCTGATCAAGACGCTCGAGAGACTGAGTGAGGAGTATGAGTGTCTGGGCTTGCGAGTGTCCTGGATAAAAACCAAGATCAAGGCCTTTAATGACATCTTAGGCACTGCCATCAGCGGCGTTGTCTGCGGAGAGAGTGTTGACCTTGTTGAGAGGTTTACTTACCTTGGCAGTGACATTCATGTCTCTGGTGACTCTTCCTGTTAAGTCAGTAGATGGATTGGGAGAGCATGGGGGGGGATCATGAGGTCGCTGGAAAGGGGTGTGTGGTGCTCCTGATATCTATGCAAAAGGACAAAGGTCCAAGACTTTAGAGTCCTGGTGCTTCCTGTCTTGATGGTTGCGAGACATGGACGCTATCCAGTGACCCGAGACAAAGACTGGACTCCTTTGGTACCGTGTCTCTCTGGAAAATCCTTGGGTACCATTGGTTTGACTTTGTATCGAATGAGTGGTTGCTCATGGAGTCCCGAATGAGGCACATTACCTGCATTGTGAGGGAGCAACAGTTATGGCACTACGGCCATGTGGCACGTTTCCCTGAGGGTGATCCAGCTTGTAAGATCCTCATTGTTGGGGACCCAAGTGGCTGGACCAGGCCAAGGGGTCGCCCACGTAACACCTGGCTGCGACAGATAGAGGGTCATTCCAGAGAGCGGGACTGGACCGCATCCTGAGTTGTTTCGTCCTCCCCAACTTGACTTGACTGGTATCGGTGTTATAAATTTATAATGATCACTAGACAATCCTGATGTGGAAGATTAAAATATCTCACAGTTTTCTAATGTACAACATCACAAAACCAAATCTGAAATGGGCACTGGTGTACTTGTACGTTAAGTAGCATTGGTGTTATGGTGATACTGTCAAAATGATAACTGATATACAAAACAACGTATGTGCATTTTGAACAGTGTGAACTTAAGAGTAGAAATGTTTTAAAGATAATGTGCAATTTAAAATACAATGTTGGTCTGATCTCTTGAGGAAAAGAAATTGCACTAATTATTATCATAATAAGCAAGCACCTGCCCCTGCCAACAAACTGAAAACACTAATATCTGAGATACTGATGGGTGTATGAATAATTACTGGCAACAAACTGAGTAAAGAAAATGCAAATTTATTTAAGTGCATTTTTTTCAAAACATCTAATTCCATCTGTTTTTTAAAACGCTTCATTCAGTCCACAAGTTAAAAAAATGCTTTTAATTCGGCAGCAAAATACATAATGACCTTGGGTTTTTTTTTTTTTTTTTTTTTAAAAAAAGCATGGCCATGAACTCTGGATTTCTTAAAGATAAATAATAATGCTGGAACAAATTGCCACTTTTTTATGAAAGAATGTTTTACAATTACCTGACCCAAACTATTAAGCCTCAATGTATACATTATGATAATGTCACAATAAAGTTTATGTAGGTAAATGAATAGTTGCAGTTGAAAGTGATGTTGTTCCTAACATTTGTAATATTGGAATAATGTCAGGATGGTATGAGGAATGTTCAACAATTTGATGCTGTAACTGTTACATGGCTGTTGGAAGCAGGACGGATGCATTCGATAAAGGAACAGCCAACAGCAGTCAACTATCCAACCAAGTCAATGTCACACAGAGAGTCAGTGCCTGTGCCTCCTGCACTGGGCCACCAGAGTCAATTCTGTCAGAGGGAGCACTCAGTCTTCACTTATATCATCCAGTCTGAGCACTGCACCACCATATTATCCTCCGACTACAAAAACAAAGTAAAATCGTTGCATTCGAGTCCCTTCGTCTGAATGTGGTATGCACAGTGGCAGTGTTTTATTAGCAAAAGTATCTAAGTGGATAGCAACACCCGATATATACTGTAAGCATAGAGCTTACTCAAACACAAAAATGAAATGATTGTGGCAAATGAAAAAAAAAAAAAACAAAAAAACAACTACTAGCATTCTCTGGATTTGCCCTCATATGCACTGTATTTGATATTTAAAGCTGAATGGGTGTTTGCCTGGTATGCAAATCCACATTGTTGCACAGATCTATTCCAGATTTTTCACATTCTCCTCATTTGTACAGGAGAATACCATTGGCTATTTATTTTTATTTTTTTTAATACTTGGTTGGTGCCCCCAACCTTGCCAGCGCTGAATTACTAATAATAATAATACTACATATTTATTTGTAGGCATCTTTCTAAACACTCAAGGACACCGAACTATAGACAAAACACAGATTATAAACAAAAGTAAAATACAGAAGTTAAAATCAGACAGAGCAATTGTAATCAAAGAGAAAAAGCAGTCTTAAACAAATGAGTTTTAAGTTTAGATTTGAAAAGTGAAAATGATTCAATATTTCTAAGCTCAGGTGGTAGTGAGTTCCAAAACTGGGGAGCAGAACATTCAGTGGCAAGACGGATGAAGGGGACAGTCAAGTGGATGGAGGAAGAGGATCTGAGGGTACAGGAGGGAATGGCAACATGGAGGAGGTCAGACAGATAGGGAGGGGCAAGGTTGTGGATAGCCTTAAAATTTAGTAGGAGAATTTTGAATTGAATTCGGAACTGAACTGGGATCCAATGAAGCTGCTGCAAAACGGGAGTGATATGGTGAATAGATGGGGTTCTAGTAATGATGTGGGCAGCTGAATTCTGGACCAGTTGAAGCTTATAAAGAGATTTGCGAGAAAGACCAAAGAAAAGGGAACTGCAATAATCCAGACAAGAAGTGACAATTCTATGAACAAGGATAGCAGTGGTGTGGGGAGTGAGGGAGGGGCGAATACGATTAATGTTACGAAGGTGGAAATATGCAGACCGGGAGATGTTATTGATGTGGGACCGAAAGGATAAAGTACTGTCAAGGATGACACCCAGACTCTTAACCTGTGGGGAAGGGGAGACAGAGGAATTTTCAATAACAAATGAAAAATAATCATTTTTGGATAATGTTGATTTTGTACCAATGAGGAGAACCTCAGTTTTGTCACTATTTCATTTAAGAAAGTTTGAAGAAAACCAGGATTTGATTTCTGCTTTGCAATCAGTAAGTGAGGAGGATGGAAAGGAAGCAGTAGGCTTGCTAGTGAGATAGAGCTGAGTGTCATCAGCATAACAGTGGAAGCTAATGTTATATTTACGAAAGATATTACCAAGGGGAAGGAGGTAAATAATGAAAAGGAGGGGTCCCAGGACAGAGCCCTGGGGCACACCTGAAGTAACAGCCGGTGGGTTGGGATGTGAAAGTTTTAAGCAGAACAAACTGAGTGCGGCCTGAGAGGTAGGATCTGAACCAATCTAGTGGAGTGTGGGTTATGCCAATCGTAGATAATCTGTTGAGAAGAGTAGTGTGACAAATGGTGTCAAAGGCTGCACTCAGATCAAGGAGGATGAGAATAGTAATTAAACCAGAATCAGCTGCCATAAGGAGGTCATTAGTAATTGTTAAGTGCTGTTTCTGTACTTTGGAGGGGACAAAAACCAGACTGGAACTGTTCATAAAGATTATTTTGAGATAAATGAAAATGAAGTTGAATAGCCACTATTTTTTCAAGAATTTTGGAAATGAAGGGTAGATTAGAAATAGGACGAAAATTACTGAAATTAGTCAGATCGGCACCAGGTTTTTTCAGTATTGGGGTTATTGCAGCAGTTTTAAAAGATGGTAATAATGAGGATTGCCAGGAAGAAGCAGGAGCAGAGACAGGGTTTGCGGACTTCAATGCATCTTTATTTTAGGTTCTTCTTGTCTGGGGATCAGAGTAAAAACAGTTATAGTGAGATACAATACCCAAAACCTCCCATGTTTAAGGACACCATACTCACGCATGTGACAACAGATACCCATTTACTGTATGATAGTGATAGTTTGCACTGACTGCCATTTCAGTTTAGAGGAGCTCTGTGGTATAGTGGGTCCACAGCTCACTGGGCAAAGGCCATTTTAAATAAATAATCACCGCACCTGAAGCGGCTTCGTGAGTGGGCGTTGCACCGTAGCAGGCCGCGGGACGATCCGTAGTGTGGGCATTTCTCACCGAGTGCACAGGTGAGGGACTGCCCGCATGCGTGATTGCTCCTGTGGCGAATTTGCTATGGCCCCTCACGTTATAAAAAAGAAGTGCGAGTCGGTTAAGGGGAATGAAAAAAGAACAAGAATAGAAAAAGGAAAGAAAGGAAAAGAAGACGGAGGTTGTAGGGAGCGAGCGAGGAAGCATGTGGTGAGCGCGCGAACAAGCGCTCGTGGGCAGCTGTGAGGAAGCTGGGTGTTGGGCCTACACCCAGGCGTTTGAGTTGATGTTGCTCCTGCTGAGCAACCAGGTAGCGGGAGTGACCAGGTGAAAGCGACGAGCCGCAGAGGGCCGCGGAAGTCGGGAGGCTTGGTGGTGGAGTCCCCAATGTGTGCGTCCTGGCCGTTGGTGGACATCAAGTCTCGGGGACTGGGATGAGTGCCAGACCGAAGCCATGGATCGGGAGGTCTCCAGTCTCGTGTGTGTGAGAGAAGAGGGCAGCTGCAGAGAGTGTCTCGCCTGCTGCAAAGCCCAATTGGGAGAAGCAGGTGAGACGCTAACAGAAATGATGCACCGGGTTTGTTGTTGTTGTTTTAAAGACTGCTCCCAAAGAAACATTTTACCTCTGGTTTTAAAGGACTGTGTTTTTTCTATTTATTGTTTTAACCTCCACGTTTTCTTTTAATGGATTATTTATTTATGGAAGAACTTTGGAACAGCACTGCACTATATGGATACTTTGTTTTTGATTGTTTTAATAAAAGCACTTTTGCACATTTCAACAATCCCCTTGCTTAGATGTTATTGCCTTCACTGACTGGCTCACTCGGTAGCATTAATCGACGGTGTTGGGTTCAAGGGTTCCCAAACAGGAATGGGAGCGTGGAGCCAGAACCCGCATCGTCACAAGCTCTAGTAGGGTCTCCCATTGATTCTCACATCCCACTCTTCTGTATGCACAATATTATGCGTCTCAACAGTGTTACAGCAGAACTGCGTCAGCATGTCCTTTACACATAAAATCATCATCTTGGAAAAGCAGGATGCAATCGGCTTTTGTTTAGACAGACTGTGATGATCTATAAATGTACTCTTTGCGACTATTTTATACAGAATAATACCATTGTATGTTATTTAAATGTATGCATACTTTATTTCTTTCAAAGTGTATAATCTTAGTTTAGAAGATCACACCATTGAAAACCCAACAGAAAGGAGAACTGGAGACAGCAAGAGATTCCACAGATAAAGCAACCAGGATCAAATCACTTAGGTAGGACTGTCTATTACCAGAATAACTAGTCAATCATCTGTGACATCAGAAAGACAGAGAGATACTCCGTTTCCAGCGAAGAAACGCCATTCACTTGGACATCCACGCATCACCCTGACTGCTGAATTTAAACAAGCAAATGGGATAACACCCTCTTTAAATACTAATGTTTCCTTTTCTGCCAATCTTTAGTAAACCTTCTATATTTTATATTATATATCTTTCTGCTACAATGACTTTATTCTAACAAAGTAAACGCAAAGTAAACCCGGGATCTCATTCATAAAACTTTGCATGGATTCAGGCAGAAATGCCAAGAAACGTGAAAATATATACAGTTACTTTAACAACATGGCAGGCACCACGTACTGCACCATTACGTCTGTGAAAGCTACTTTGCCACAAAATAAATGAATCATGGGTTTGCAAGACCACTAAGCCATGACATTTGTCAGCCTCATCACAACATCACAGATGACTTGTGCGTTAATGGAATGCCACTGCTTACGGCTTACAAAAGCAACATCGTTCTCACTAGGATCACTTATTGAAACAACAGTACAGTAAAGTGCTCCATTAGAAAAAATGGACACTGTTGAAAATTGCCTTTTTATGTTGCCAAAAACATGTTTTATGTATTTGCACTCACACCATTCGATACACAATGTAGTACATTGCCGGTCAGTGAATGACTTCCAGCACAGTGTGCACGAATGAGTGAAGCTCCCCGAGATATTCCTGACCTGTAAGGCAGTTAGTTCACTGAGAAGTGGCAACAGGTAGACTCTGTAAACTGACGAATAACCAAAAAGGTTCTTCGGTGCAAATACACAGCATTGACTCTCTTAACAGACTGTAAGCTGTTGCGAAAAAGAGGATGATATCAAAATTGGACGCCATCATGAAATATTCCACTCATCTAATCCATGGGGTGCTTTTTTGGAGCACTTTTAGCTACCAGTTCATTCCACCACGGTGTGCTACGAAACACCTCTGGCGGTCTTTTCTGCACACTACTATCAGGCAATTCAATGTGTCTTCCTAATGTACTTGCTAAGTTCATTTTGAAATATCTGCAAAATATACGTTTATTTATTTTTATGTATTGATTGATTGACTGAATTATCTGTCCTGTGAGTTTGTATACCTGTTTTTTTTATGTTTCTGCTGCTATACACATCTGAATTTCCCCCATGGGATTAATAAAGTTTTATCTAATCTAACAGAGAACTAATAGAGTCTGTATATCATAATTATCACTTTTGAGGTGTGATGTTTGTCACATTCTTATACACACTGAGACGTCATTTAGCTGGTTTAGCTGCATTTCCCTGCTTGATCAATGGTATTGTCATTTACCAGTTTTTCAAACTTGTTGTGTACAGATGGGTCAGAGTTGCTGTAAATATACAAATATTCTCCTGTCAAGCTCATCAAGTTTTCTTTTATAAACCCCAGTGTTTGTGTGTAAAGCTAAGTGTGCGCATTTCAAGTCTCTTTTTATGCATATGCAAATTTTATAAATTAACAGGATGAGGGAGACATCCCAGCCTAGGACAGCACAAGGAGAGTTACGCATCAGTAACTCCTAGGCTGTAAGTGACTTTAACCGAGGAGTATCAGCCTTAAGGTCTAAGTTATATCCAGGAACACCGATGTGTTTTTCACTCCGAAGCTAGTGAGACTCTATGCAAAGTATTGAGGAGTGGTAGGCTAAGCAAACCATTATTTAGTAAATGATTAATCAACACACTTATTGATTAATCAATCTAATTACTAATTTTGTCTAAATAATTCAAGTAGGTATATGAATGTGTGCTACATTTAAATAGAGAATGTGAAAATGTCAGGATAAAAAAAAAAAAAAAAAAAAAAAAAAAAAAACACAACTAAAATATCTCAGAGGACAACACTGTTAACCATAAAATATTTAAGTCAGAAAAGCCTAAAAGTAAAAAATATTTTTGACTAATAATGGACTTATTAACATAGCTTACTATCACCAGTTCAACTTGAAACAAGAGCCTATAATTAGGCTTTTGGGTTCTTTCAGACCTTAGTGTTACAATAGTTCCACTCCATTACTCGTTACATATTATTGTTATTTTCTAAACTGAGATATATTTTATTCATAGACTTCATGAATATAGACACTAGGCATATTGGCTTAAAGCAGTCTAATAATGTTTGTAATGTATGAAAGATACCAATTGAAATCATACTGCAGGAGATGGGCAACTCGTATCGCTTAAAGAGAAGACCGAAGTAAAACCACTATCGCATACTTTTGCAGCTGTAAAGCATTAAATCTGAAGTTAAACTGTTTAGAAACAGTTCATTTTTGCACTGCAGACTTTGCGCTTTGTTCTGAAGGGGCAGTGACCGCACAAGTAATTTTTTAAAAATATTATTTTCCATTAAATAATGATGGCAATAACAAGCAAACATTTATAAAAATGGTGAGCAGTGCTGACAATAAATGCATAAACCCGTTAGTTAATTTTAAATTCCTAATTTTTGTTGGTAATTTTTTCACTTTTTCAAAAGTAAAATACTGGATATCTGTGCAGTGCATTACCACGTAAGTGTGCATTAATCATCCATGAAAAATTCTGTGCATGACGTTTAGTGCAACAGACCAAGGAGCTCATTCATAACAGCTCTTCTACTAAAAGAAAATTACTTTGTACACGTTGTTCCTCCGTTGTGCTTCTTTCCAGCGGCACAAGGTGGGGGTTGCAGTCATCAGCCTGTCACCACAGACGTGAAGAGAGAATGTGGAAAGAGCTCAGAACCATTATACTTAAGGTGTGCTTATTTACATACCTTTTTCATGTTAAAACCATGATTTTGTTGAGCTATACAGTCTGTGCATGCGGTATTCTAAACTGCTATAGAAATTGTGTTTCTTTTCTAAAAAAAAAAAACCCAACTTTCAGCAGCAGCCCACCTGCACAAATAAAGCTGTGTGTCACTGTGCCACAAACTACATCAATCACGATTAAATAAAAATACATATTACTGAGTCAGCCTGATCACTTATTGAATGTGATTTATTTACAATTTAATGATTATAAAAAAAGAAAAACACACCACCTAAATATAACTTTTTAAAGCTGATCTATGGTTTTATAGGATGTTACTGCTGATCAATTTTGATAACCACTGATAAGCAGGTTTCTTTCAGATCCAGGAGGTGACAGTTAAAGAGTTACAAGATACCAACACTGGCTTAAACATCAGGTAAAGGGTAAAAATGCAACTCAGCCCAAAATAAAGCTAACAAGTCCTGTCACATTTACTTACCCTATAAACTAAAAAAAAAATCATTCTACTTAAGTGTGCTCACGAGTAATGGTGAGTAACTGAAAAGTGCAGACAATCTGCTCTGTCCAAAGACACTAACTTTTGTCTGGACGCTGGTCGTTTGCTTGAATTCCTCAAGTTAATTAGCTTCACAACAGTAAAAGAACAACAGCTAGGTCACTGCAAGTGGGTTTCTTACACCACTGTTGGCTTCTCTTATGCTATACCTCCAACTTGCTTCGTCTTCAGTCATTTGTGCTTTTGTGGAATACAATTTGAGTTTGACACACAATAAACAAGATTGTTGGGTGAAATACTCCCACACAGAGGATCATTTTGCCTGATATTTGGAGGAACCTTCTTTCACTGAAGGTGGTACAGCCAAATTTCCCCCGAGGGCCAAATAAAGTTCTGTCGATCTGGTGCCATGATTATTCTACTCAAAAACAGTACAGGGACTTGCAGCATGCCAGCACATAACGTCATGGAGGTGCAGGAACATTTGGAGAAAATACATTTTTATTATAATGTTTAGTCGACTGCATCAATTAATCATAGCACCCTTTCAAAGCAGCCATCACTCATAATAAGTGCTTATGTGAATAGGATTTGTGTGTGTGCACACGTGCATATCTTTCTATGTGTGTGTGTTAAACCTATGGTGTAAGAATAGACCAAACGTAAAACAAATTTGGGGTGTTCCACTCGCCCCACAATAATACATTTTACTTTGACGGATGCATACTGTGCGTTTTTTGTTCATGGCTTTGTTCTGGAAGTGGTATTCAGCATTAGTCAACCCATCCAATGCTTATACCCCAACATCAGTCTGTTTCTAGATGTCATTTTAACCAAATGTGTCATTAAGTGAGTTCTGTCTTCCACTAACAGCCCAAACATGCAAACTTCTCTCAGGCAGCGAGCAGGCCAGAAATAAAACCTTGGTCTCTAGAGCTGTGAGGCATCAGCACTAACCACTGGACCATTGTGCCACTTGGCATATGCCAATAGTACATTCTATCAGAAAAAAATATCCAGTTTCCACAATCTATTGAATATTATTTGGTGAATCACTTAAGAGTTGTGCACCAGTCAGGTACAATTTGATGATTTCATTTAATAAAATCCAAACTCAACCTACTGCGACATGGCTGGGCTTAATCAAGTCTTTAATGCTTTTACATTCTTATGTCAGGCACCCTTCTATTTTAACTCCATTTTACTTTTAAAATTTTTGCAATGCAACACTGTTCTAATTGGGCTGTGATTTACTTATGATTCTCTTAATTATTGCATTTTGCACTGTTTTAGACTTGTTGCAGCAAGTTGAATTAATTAAAGTGGTACAAAATCACGCAAATAATTAAGTGGCAAACTAAAAACGTATTCTTAGAGTGCCACATGACACATTTATAGAACCATCTGTTCACACTACTAATAACTTTGACATATATGGCTTCATCTGTTAGACTGAACAATTTGTTGTATCATTTAAGGGAGTAACATTAAAATGGCTGGAACAAATGTCCGGATTTACGGCCTCTAAAATCATTGAAAGGAACAGTGCCAAAGTTATTTTCGGTCATGCACTGCCTGATAGCACCTTCATAGTCTCAATGTGAGCTCCCTTTGAAGAGGGCGACTGAGGTGATGCTCTTTAATGCAGCTGTAATCTGCAAAGGGCTCTCCCAAGCAGCTCTAAACCCAACAAAATGCCCAGACATCAGGTAAAGTTCAGACAAATTGGGTTTATTGAGGTCAGGTAGGACCACACTAATGGAGGGTAAATAAAAAGACACTTTGAATACCTGTAAACTAGATTCACTCTGGCTTATCCGAGTCTTCCTGGTCCTAGCTTGCCCATTAATTCTTCCTTTGTCTTTGATCTCCTTGTCCTGCGCTCCAGCCCAATCCAACAGAGCCTGCCCTTGCATGGCTGTGCAAACAGGGGTTATTTTAAAGGATACCCCACAAGCACATCTAGGGTCATGCCCATTTGACCTCAAAGTGATTTCTGGTCATCCTTCGTCCCTCAGGTGGCATGCAGCCGTCTCTTTTAAAGATGGCTGCATCGTGATTAGCCAAAAGGACTAATTGCTGGCTTTTCACATTTCTCCAGCATCTTTTATGTTTATCCTTTCATCTGGACAGTGGTCTCCAGAATGGAAAAAAGCCCTGCTGTGCATTCCTAAGCCCTGCTGTTATTAAAAAAAAAAAATGGCATGAACTATGTTAAGTGTGAATCCAGTTGAGCAGATAAAAAATGTTTTATTAACTTCCCAATCTTAAAGGGGAATCCAAAAAACAGAGAATGCTAATGGCAGGCAAAACAGGCAAACACAACCAAAACGTTAAACAGAAAGGCAGGCAAAAGGTTAAAATTGCTAAGTGTAAAATTACTTCATCTTATCTTGCACAATATTCTAGCCTAGCTCGTTTGTTTCTTTTATTTTTAGGAGCTGGGAAAACTACTCGCAAAAAAAGGGTCAAAAAGTGAGCTAATAACCAAAACCTATTTAAGTTCAAGGTTATTGTCATGTTAAATTCTTATTTTCATGTCTCCTTAGAATAGTGACAGCAATGCAATACCAATACAAAACATAAAAATACATCAGTATAAACAGAATGTAACTTATACAGTATATATCATTAAATATAACATGATATTCAAACCTACATACAGTAATTGTTACTAGAACTATTTAATCACTAACCTTACAACCTGTGGATTGGAAACTTTCCCTGAATCTGTTGCTGCCAAGTGTGCACAGTCCTGTATCATTTGCCAAAAAGGAAAAGAAAAGCAACTTTGCAGGATAACAGAGGGCTTTAATAATACTCTTTGCTTTCCAAAGGCAGCTAGGTGACAGTAACATTCTGTGCTGCCTTTACCACCCTCTACGGTGCTTTATGTTCTATAGCCAAGCAGGATATTATACAGTGAAGAATACTTGTGCACCTGTAGGGGTTCCTAAGAAGGAATGGAGAAATCCAAGCTTTCCATAGCTATTTTAGGAAATAGAGGCACTGATGAGCCTTTTGAGAACAGTCAAAATGTATTTTGCCCCCTCCAGGAAATTGCTCATTTTCTTTATGGTATCCCCTCCAGCAAATTGTGGCCTGCCATTAACAGGATTTTTGTCAGCAGGTAAGCCCTCTTTTCTATCAAGTCACGTCAGTTCATAGAACAGTTGTTTATTTTTTCTATATTTTTCTTCAGCAATTCTTTAAATTAATAATGGCTTCTATATGTTAATGCACTCGTTCATTTTTTTAACTTCTAATATATCAGCTCTTGGGAAGCTAGAATGCATCTTTTTATTACTGTGCAATTTGCATTCACCAGCAATGGATGGAATGGAAAGGTGGAAGGAAAAAAAGATTAATAAAAGAGAGCACTGAATAAAAGAGAGCAATGAAATAAGTCATCAACAAACATTTTAATATGGACATCCCTGTTAAGTATGGTCTAATACCTGGCTTTGATACGCTTAAATTACATTCAGTTATTAAATACTAAAAGCATACATGGTTGGCAAAGTTTCCAAGGATTCACTTTGTGTAGTTTGCAAGTTCTAACCTGGTCTGTGAAGAATAGCTCCGGGTACTTAGATGCTTAAAATATTTCTAGCTCTAAAAAAATGATCACTGATAGGTCTGTACTGACCTTGAGCCATCTGAAAATGTTAATACCCCACGACCATTAAACAGTCCATTTTCAAACTGCCCAGCGTAGGTAGTGCCATCAGAAAATTTTAAATGACCGACTCCATGCCTTCGGCCTACGGAGAGGAAAAAGAAAAAAAACTAAAACAGAAAAACATTACAGAGTGCTGCTGTAAAGCCCATGGGTTCTATGTGGACTATCAGTTTTATATACATATACACAGTTACAAACCTTTTTCATAACCATTGGGTAGGGCAAATGAGCTGAAATATGCACCACTCAATCTGTGCAATAAATAAATAAATAATAACCTGCTTTTAGCGTGGAGATTTAAATAAAAGATACATGAACCTAACTAGATTTGACACTCAATTTCTACAGTGATCACTATGCTCAAATTTCTTATTGTATAAAGTAGCTAAACAGATGAAAACATGAATTTTATAACTACTGATGCAGATGAGGCATGCAGCCTAACTACCAAAATCCACTGTTTGGTATTGGTTCTTTATTAATTAATATCTAAATATATATAATATATATTAATATTCAACTATGTCACTGAAAAGCAGTAAGTATTGAAATAAGTTTACTATATTTTTATTTTCCATCAGAAAAGATATACTTATCAACTTAAGACTAATTTATTAAACTAATTTTGTCATTTCTCATGTTGTTAATAAGATTAATGTTGTTTTTCACATTTGTCAATAGGCAAATTGTTATTTTAATGTTATGTTCTTTGAATTGTATTTCATCCTAGTAAAGAAAAAGAGCAATAATTTGGTTCACTTCAATGTTGACTAATGCTAAGGGACTGCAACATATGCACGAGTATGTTAAATCCTTTTATAAATGTACGTTTTATATACTGCCATTCAGAGTACACCATCACCAGTTACTTTACATAGCATATAAGGATACATTTCAGAATAACTGTCTTAAATCTAGAAACACAGTATGAAATACATACGTAGATGTACAAAAAATATAATTAAGGCTAAGGATAGGCAAATTAATCTAAAACACAAGAAATATGTACAATAAGAATAATTAATGGTGGGTAAAAGTATTATGGAAAAAAAACTTTCTAAAATGGAGTCATGGTCAATAGGCATTATGCTACAAAGCACATGAGTTGAAGACTTTTTTATAAAAAAATTGAAAAGTGTTAATAAAGGTCAGCTATATAGTACAGTCTTAATTGAAAAATACTTGAAAAAAATTAAAAGAATATAAGATCACAAACAAAAATATGCAATTTTGAACAATCTGATTCACAGTTTTGATGTTTTCATCCGTCCGAGACAAGCGTGGGCGACCTGGGCATTGAACGTTTCCACATTTTCTTGTACTTCCTTGAAACATTTGTGCCACTCAAAAACTTGTGTGAGAGACAAACTTATCACCGTACACTGTTTTTATCATTACATAAGCGTCTGTGGCCGTTTTGTTCAATTTAGCGAGAAATTTGATGTTGATTTGTGGTTTGATTTTTTTTCTCCCCCCACTCAAAATTATCGTGGCAACTCGTGTAGCGATTGTCGTGCAAATACTGACTGGGCTATTCACAGGATATACCTAGCTGGTTGGCAGTTTGAGAGGGCATGTAGGAGGGAATACAGTTCTATGATTCACGTCAGGCCGACCTCCAGATGGTTTTCCTGGAAAGCCCCAAGCCCAGTCTGGTTATTTTTATGTCTCACCTCATATTCTGCTCCCTCACACTTGATACCAGCATGTTCTAGGTCTTCTTGGAACATTCTATATCAGAACTTTAATGGCCTTCCTCTTTTCCTCTTGCTGAATGGTGAAATACATCTTACTGCAGTCTCTGCCTTACCCTAGCATTATATGCCTGCAACTGGGAGTCTGCATTCTGTTACTATATCTTGCTGCCTCAGTGAGGCTGATTTGCAAGATTTTTTCATTTGCTTTCTGGCTACAGCAGGAATTAAGCTGCACTGTGAATGTAGCCCTTTTCTGACTGAGCTGCAGTCAGGTTCCAGGCTTTCATGATCTAATGACTCCCCTGCAATCAAAAACAACTTATTTCTTGTAATAACAGTACAGTATTCATGTAAAGGAAAAACAACAAGGATTATAATAATTCCACAAATTAAATAAAACAAATCAGGACATATTCCTATTAGACCATAATTATTAATCATAAAAATAACAGCTGTTAAAAAACCCTAAATACCATAAACCTTGGAGGGATTCTGACAAATCAGGGTCAATTTCCTTAATTTAACACACTCTGTACATTTAACACTTTTCCCCCCAGTTTGTCTCTTGAAAAACACTAAATGGAGGTTTTACAGTATCTCAAACCTGCTCGTCTCTACACTTCAGTCAGAAATTAAACATTTTTTATTAAATGAAATCCATGCATGTTATGTGCATGGCCAATTTATTGCTGCTGAGGGAAAACATTTTGAGACCCCAATGTTATTTCACCAGCTCCCTCTTCTACTAATGATTTAAACGTAGTTGTTTTTGGTAGCTTGGCAATGATTTGTTGTGTCAATTGCTTGCTTTGAGAACTGATTGATAGATAGATAGATAGATCTCTTTGTTGTCTCCTACCTAATGTATACAGATAAAGTATTATTTTGCTCATCTGTCTGTTGCCTGTAATGTCACGCAACCTACCAGTTTCTCACTGTTTTTTTAGTCTAAAAATTTTGAAAATATTTACTTTGATTTTGAAAACTTAAATATATTTTTATGATTTTGTGCAGGCGAGATTGGGGGCCCTTTGGGCCTAGAAACCACCCCCAACACCCCTTTCCTCAATGTCAGTTGTGGGGGCTTCAGCTATGCCAGAGTTTACCATGTCTAAGTATCTTGGCAAGACACAGTAGCCCGCACACCTAAAATCCAGATTAGAAAACCAGGAAATGAATTAACAAAAGGGGCAAGGATAAATTTGTAGCTAAAGAGCAGGCAGAGGATAGCAGAAAAGCAAAAAAAAAAAATCACAAGGCCAAAACTCAAACCCAGGAACAAAGTCAGAAAATGTTTCCTAACAACCTAACAATAACTTAGAATTTGTAGTCTATTAACTATTCTAATGTTGTATTTCAACCAGGGTTCTTCCACTGGCTGTTCAAATCCTTGTCTTATGTTCTTTTGGTTTATTTTTGAGTCATTTATTGATGTTACTGTTACTTGCATTAATTAATTATTTGTTTTATTCCTGATGCATGTGTTATGCTTGTGTATTAGGCGTGGTTTTCAGAAGGCACGGCCACCTGCCCATCACCACAAGGAACTGCCCACACCCCTTTAAATTAAAGGGAAACCCACAGTTCCTTGATGTTCATATCAAATACTCTTGGGAGCTGATGACTGTTTATTGCGATTATTTGCATGGTTTGGCTCAATGGATTTTTTGACCTTTTTGCCCTGTTCTTGACGATTCTTTAGATTTCATATTGGGACTTTGTTCACCCTAAATTACCTTTGCTTTTTCAGGCACTTCCTTTTTGCCTTTTCTGCTCCACAGAGATTCTTGTAACAGATTCCTGTTACTACAGACACTTTTTTGAATAAAAAAAAATTTATTTACAGAGATCCTGTGTTTGCCCTTGTTATTAGCTGGGTCTAGTTGGCAATTTTGGGATATTTTTGGGATCTTGTGCTTGTGAACTCTCAAAATTCACAACATCTAGAAATGTTATTATTTGTAGAAAGGTTTTTGTCAAAATTATGGTATTGCAAGTTTCATAAAATCTTGCATGAAAGTTAGCTGCTCCATGACAGGACCACACAAAATAGAGTTATTCATGAGCAAAACATCCAAATGAAAACACATTAACGTTAAGAAATAAAAAAGTAATTATGCCAAAATTGCTCAAATGACTCAGATAAATAAAAAGTGCACATATAGAAGAAAATATTCAAAATCATAACATTATGTTGGTCCCAACATTTTCAAAATCCATGCTGAAATATTCCCAAGTCTATAAGATATATACTTTTGTAATTTTTTAAGTAAAGAAAAAATTTATTGGAACCAAGACAGTATGAATCAAATATAAACACACAACATACATGCAGTAGTTTCACACACATTTGCTTGCCTCTTAACTATCACACGTTATCACCTGCATTATTTTCTCTCTACTTTTTTTGTCCACACTTCTTCCCAGCAAGCCACTAACCCCTTCCCTTCAAAATCTAAACTCATGTGCTCCAGAAAGGAATGGTCATTTACACTGCATCCTGGATTGAATTTTGAGACAAGGATCAATAATATCCACAGTCACAAACTTAGATTCAATTCAGTTTTTAGGAGAAGATCTTTACAACAGGCTGCTAATTGGGCCTCTATTAGAAATAAATTAACCCTACCCACCAATGACAAAAAATATTTTTATGTTTTCAATAATAAAATTTCATTGACACTTTGTGGGGGGGAAAAAAAAAAAAGAACACCAGTAAATCTTTGAGTTTGATGCATAAATTGTTGCTGCATAATAAGGAAAACTACAGAGTAAAATCTTGGTGATTGGTGAGAGAAGATGACAAGAATAAAGATAAAATGTGCTGGTGCAAAGTGCAGATAAGCCCTTGTGTGTGGAACAGGGCATGTAGGGTACACAGAAACCAAATGATTCTTGGTGTTTAACATCAAGGAAATCTAGAAGAAATGAATATCTAGAATTACCTGATGTGGAAAAAGGTAGAGGGGAGCTTGTTTGAGCAAAAAAGGATCACCGATTTTGAACTTCACTCTGCGACTTCATTTCTGATCTGTTTACCGGAACAAATTTTGGGACTTTCTAGATAATGGCATTTTGATTAGGAAATGTTCATTGAAATTGTTCTTGCTCTGCCCAATATGCCCAATATGATGAATTTGGGTTGATCTAATTGAACTAATGATTTTAGTTTTTGGACTATTTACTATTACTTCCGCTAAGGAATGCCTGCTAATAACCCCTGTCACTCAAACTAAAATAATATCTAGCAGGATTTTTTTTTTTCATATTTTTAACCAACTATATCATTAAGAGAATGCAAAACGGTGCTTTCTAAGAGCTGAATTTGTGTATCTAAAGTTTTCAGCAGTTAACCCAAAACTACAGATGCAACTGTCAACTTCAGGCCATATTCTAGTAGGAGTGATCCATCCTGACATAAGAACTACTGTCTTTTTAAACATTTAAAATGTCTTGCCTTCTTTCCACTCCCCATCATATTCCTCTCCGCTTGAATAAGTGAAAGAGCCTCTTGTCAATGTCATGTTTTCAGCTGCCTGAAAGACAAATCATTGAAAATATTTGTAAGTAACTTATTGTATTTCATTATAAAGGTGACAATTCTGCAAAATAAAATATTCTGGAATGCAGAAAAATCAACATAACATTTTTTCTCAGAAATGTATGCTGGAAGTGCATACATTTTAAAATAACCACTGTAGCAGAATCTGAAATAATTCAGCATTTACTTTTCACCATACAATAACCATTGTTTATCTGCATTTTGGGTGCATAGCTTCCATTGTTAACATAACTTGCAATATGTGATTAACCCTGTAGTGACCTGGCATCCCATCCTGGTTCCTCCTTTGCATTCATTGGAGGTTCAAGCCCTTAAAACTGAAAATGGATAGACTTCTATGACTAAGTAGCTCACCTAAAATCCACATTATTGAAAAAGACAAACCTGCAGTCAATGTCTTGTCACTTAGGAACATTTTATTTAAATCTCTGCTCAACGGTCTCTGTGGTATAACATTTACTCAGATTATTTAACAAAACAAATTGCGAGCTACAAAAATATATAAAAGATACTCTATGCTTTTGGTTACTGAAAACATACAATTGTGCAACAAAATATATTTTGAATCGACAGCAAATAATCGGTGAGTTGACTGAAATGACAGATTTATGCTAAACCGCCCATACTTCTGTTTTTATATGAATTGCAAAAATAGTCTCGAGACGCTGAGGTGTTGTACTACATGTTTTTATATAGAACAACAAAAATCACATTGCAAAAGTTTCAGATTTGCCACAAAAATTTCAAGAAAGACATTTTAAAAAATCACTAATGAAATGTACATGATTGACACAAGCCCCGACATCTTACCTCAGCTGGTGATAAATGGTACCTTTTAAATGGCCAATAGAGAAAAAGTGTATAAAAACTTTAATGCCATAAGTGCAGAACAGAAAGGAGGCAAGGAGTAGACTTTAGGAGCTTAATTGAAATTACAGTAGCAAGTGAAAATCAGTGTAAACCATCCAAATTATTCAGAATATTTTATTATTTTCATTAAATTGTAAAATGTGTCAAAGATCAATGTTCTTTGGATGTACAGCACTGAAACATACATTTACATTTTTTTTAATTAAAAAAATATAATAGTGAAACAACACTGCTTTTTCTACTAAAATTACAGAGAAGATACTTGAATACCTCTGCTTTTTAGAAACTGCTGTAGAAAATACGCCCTTAGTGGTCACTAAAAACAACAATGTTGTCTGCCATGGTTGTTTGTCAGGCCTTATACAGCTGAGAAGTCAAATTCTCATGCCACAGATTCTGGGTAACCAGTGTGGTGTATGGCCGGCTGTTTATTCCGGCCAATACCCCCAAGCCGCCAGGTGGAGCCCTCCCTGCAGTATGGAGGTTCCCCGAAGATCAGCAGGGCGGAACAATGGTTATTTACCCTATGCCCCGGAAGTACGTCCGAGTCACATGGACAAGAGGAATGACGTGCTTCCGGGGTGAAGAAAAGGACTTTTTACCTGACCCGGAAGTGATACAGGATCACATGGACTGGGGATTGGGAACACTTCCGGGTCAGGAAATAGAAAAGGACTCTGGGAACTCCAGATGAGGAGCTGAGCTGGGTAGTAGGAGGGCAACACGTCTGGGAGTGGTGGAGAGTATTATTATTGTGATTATTGTATTGAATGAGTATAGTGGAGAAGAGGGTGCTTTGTGCACTGTGGAAGATAAATAAAGTCAACTATTGGACTTTTTCCTGGTGTCTGGAGTCTTGGACAGGGGCTCAAGGGAGCGATACAGCCCTATCTGTCACACCAGGTACAGGAGGTTTTGTTCAGGAGCAACTCCCACAGATCTGGATTCTGTTCTCAGTCTGTCTTTCTGTTGACCTCTTTTGTCTGCCTTAGCAGAACGATGATTGATTCCAGGAAAACTGCCATTTCACAAATGATGCAGTACCACAGTGTAAGGGCTCATTTATACTTCACGCTCAGAACGCGTACGCGCCCGCATCATGGCTGCCACGCGTCCCCAGCGTTCATTTCATGCATCCTCTGAGCAGGTCCTCAGAAATTAACACGACGTGTGCGCGAGTTGCAGTACCAGCAAAAAGTCGGGGGGCGCAGTGCGCTAAAAGTCGGAATGTGACATCAGAGTCTCTGTTTACTATCTACATTTGACAGAAAGCCTCTATGCAGATCCTACAGGGATCGATGTGCGTGCTTTGCCGTTTGGTGAATGGTTTGATGTGGTGAAGCACAATGCTGACATACAGATGCATTCGTGGTGATTTTATATTCAAGCGTCGCATATTCCCGATTGTAATGACACGATGCATTTTAAAAGTCTCACATAACATCTTTGTGCCGTCTTTTTTTTTTTTTTTTGCAACTTAACAACAGCAACATAATGTATATCGCTGTATTTGAGCCACTGAGAAAAAAATAAAAGGACACGGTGAAAACGTGTATTTTGTGATTAAAGGGGAAATTTTGGCTTTAATCTCAAATTGCCCACTTTAACCTCGTAGTTTACTTTATCATTAAAGCAAACGGTTGTAAACGTCATTTAATCGCTGCGAGCTTCTTGGACCTGACAGCTGCGGCAAGCAGCAATATTATCATCACACAGAAAAATTAAATGTATGATATTTTCAACTCTGCACATTTAGAATCTTTAGATTTGTACTTGATATCACTTTAATGATTAAATGCATTAAAGTGTGTATGTTACATTTTACATATAATTTTGTTTAAATAATGAATACTGTTAATAATTACACACATGGGGGGAATAATTACACACATGGGGGTGACACGGCGGCAGAGCGATAGCACTGCTGTCTCACAGGGAGTTATGTTGCTGGTATATCCTGCTTGTATTCCACACTGTGCTCCGGTTTCCTTCCAAAGATATGCAGATTTGGGGATTTGGTGTCGCTAAAATGACGCTAGTGTATGCGAGTGCTTGTATTCACCTTGCGATGAGCGGAGACCTTGTCCAGGGATTGTTTCTCAGTCGTGCCCAATGCTTGCTGGAATGGACACATCCCTGGATTTATGGATTTAATCAATAAACATCTTTTTCAGAGATATTGCGGTAAGGTGCTATCGGAATTCAATAGGTGTTTTAGGCAATTCACAACACAGAGAAGCCGAACATGTTCTCACCGTGATAATATCTCGCACTGCCACCTGGTGGATTCCTCCAGATTTACGTAAAGTACACGCGCAAGTATAAACACTACAACGCTTGCGTAGCAGGAGCATCCTCTGCAGCATGCGTCGCGTGAAGTATAACTCCAGCCTAAGGGTTACTGAGCACCACCCAAAGGGAGAAAGAAAAAAAAAAAAAAAAAAAAAACCTAACCCAAAATCACACCAGAAAAAAAAAAAAAAAATTCAAAATTAACACAAAATTTTTAAAAAAATGACACAAAAAGCAAAAACACATAGAAACACTGAGAAAAAAAAAAATCCAGAAACAAATGAATTAGTTATTATATTATTTTATATATATATATATATATATATGCGCCACAGTGAATATATAATAAAGTATATTTTGCATGGAGATTTCTGGGGTTTATACCCCTAAAAAACTACTTCAAAAAGAAAGAATCTAAACACTAAGAAAGACAAGACACATTGAATTCTAATTAAATAAACAAAGCCAAAGAAAAACCAGGTCAAAAAACAAGATGACTAGATGGCCTGCCAAACACAAAAGCTCTAATCCATCAATAACAAAACGAAAAGTCTAAATACATACAGAGAGCAAAACCTCATAGAAGCTTGACATTTGAAAAAGGCACAGAAGACAATGTCACAGCAAAGAACTGAGGGTGCACTCCTCTCTTTTATTTGCTCTCAGTTGACTAAGCTAGATTAGCAGTAGCCCTGAAAAGAAGTCAGAATTGGTGGCCCAGCCTTTTTACTCTAATTTTATTTGGAAAGGGGAAGCAATTAACAACTAAAATGGATAATTTATTGTATGTATAGTTCATGGATTCAGCTGACTCAAATTCTATGGATTTCGTTTAATTTTTACAGACTTTATGGACTTTACCTTGACTGGGAACAACTGAATCTGTGGATCAAGGGATGAGACCTACAAACATTTCTTGGTACCGCGGCGATCTAGGAGCCTGGGATGTTTGTCTCCTTGATTATAATTGCTATGCTGGTCTGCTCTCGATTCATTTTATTGTGCTTTATGACTAAGAACTGATCTGATGTTCACACCCACCTGGCTTGTGTCTCTGGAGTGACCACGTCTGTAATATCTATCGTTGTTTATGGCTGTATGTTAACCTCCATATCCTGCTACCTCCTCCTGCTATCCTTTCTGCAGCTTTGCTATCACCGCTCATCTTCTCCACCGCACCCACCCATCTCACCGGCTCCGCTGTGCTGCTTCTCCACTGCTATCAGATAAGTATTGCTCAGTATCATACTAAAATATTCTCACGACAAACTCATTCATATTAAACAGTTTGCCCAGAGCAAATGGTCTGACTGGAATATCCTAAAAGACACTGGTATTTTGCAGTGCCCGAAATATGTACATCATGGGTCAGGTCGCCGCAACCGCCGGGCTGCGAATGAAACAATCACAGGCAGCATTTGCTCAGGAATACGCCATCCTATGCATGGCCATGGAAATAGAAGTGTCAGTGTACCAAATTTACAGTATGTGAAATAAACTCCGGCCACGGCTCTGTGCAAAAAGAAGCCTCATTAACTAATATTGCATTGTTTAATTTGAGATCTCTTAATGGCAAAGCATTGGTGCCGTCAGAATTTCTCATTGACACCAAACTTGATATGTGTTTAACGGAAACTTGGCAAAAACCGAATTAATTTACGTCTCTCACGGAAGCGACACCACCTGGCTACACTTTCCTCACAGAGGCCTGTAGCTCAAGACAAGGCGGAAGACTTGCAGGAATTATCAAAGTCAAGTTAAATTTCAAAAGAATCCCTATTGATTGTCCATTGTCTTTCGAGTGTCTGGCTCTTAAACTAATAACGGAATCAGGTCCTGTCTTACTCATTGTTCTTCATCATCTTCCAAAATACAATGGATCCTTCTTATCTGATCTGACTGAACTATTAATCCAATTAAGTTCCTTTTCCCAGAGAGTCATTCTTCTTGGTGATTTCAATTTCCATATTGACATCCCCACATCTAAACTGAGAGATTAATTCCTATCCTTACTGGACTGTTTTGACTTGACACATGTTGATTTTCCCCACCCACTCTGGTGGTCAAATGCTGGACCTGATCTGCACATCTGGACTATCTGTTGCCAACACTTATAGCACTGACTTGGGACTCTCTCGCCTTTCCCTCCTCTTACCTGTAAACGACAAATTTCTTACAGAAACCTTAAAAATATCTGTCCCTCTATCCTTTCTGGATCCATTTCTGATCTTTTACTGTCTGCACCTATTCCATCAACACTAGATAGTCTTGTTGACCACTATAACTCAGCCCTTTATTCAGCATTAGATAAAACATAAGGAGGTTTCCTTTAAGTGATCAGCTCCTTGGTATAATTCAGAATTGCGATCTATGAAAGCAGCTGGCCGACGCCTTGAGAGAATGTCACGCAAGTCTGGCCTCACCGTGCATATCCAGGCTTTCTTTGACCACCAAAGAGCTTACAGAGAAGCACTAACTGCTGCTAAGAACACCCACTATGGCAGAATAATAGAAAGTGGCCACAATAACCCAAGGGTTTTGTTTTCTGTATTTACTAAACTTCTCCAAACCGCATCTGGCCCAACTACCTCTACTACTGAAATCTGTGAGAAATTCCTCCACCTTTTCCATAATAAAATTAAAGATCTAAATAATTCAACTAACATAAATACATAATCTGTTTATATCTTTCCCTGTGTAAGAGCCAATCTTAGAAAGTTAAAGTTTTGAGTTAAAATCATATTAATGTTTACTTAATCTGAATAGAATATAAATTTCTTTCATAGTCATAACTTATCGTATAGTCCTTTACCCCTATAAATTAGCAAGAGATAGAACCTTCTTACTGTAACTGAGAAACAGTGCGATAATAAGCTCAGTTGTTCAGAACAGGTCCCAGTACATAGGGACTTAAAATTTTAAACTTAAAAATGGGATAAGCATATAGTTTTCTGAATGTTTTGAAATGGTTCAGAAATGTTAAGTAAATACACTGTGTGCACAATTATTAGGCAAGTTGTATTTTTGAGGATTAATTTTAATATGGAACAAACACAGTGCTATCAGTCAATCCAAAATGTTAATAAACCTGAAACCTGAATGTTTCACAACGGAAAGTGAGTGTGAACATCATCAGGGGAACACATATGTGCGCACAATTATTAGGCAACTATTAGTGTGCAGATTTATTATGCAACTAAAGGAAAAATGAAAATTTTCCCATCTCACTTGTTTATTTTCATCTGTTATGGTGAGAATAATAAACAAACACCTCAAAATTTACAAATAAACATCTCTGACATTTCAAAAAAAATAAATCAGTCAATCAATGACCAATATAGCCACCCTTCTTTCCAATAACAGTCATAAGCCTTTCCATTCATGGAGTCTGTCAGTTTCTTGATCTGTTGACGATCAGCTTTTTGTGGAGCAGTGACTACAGCCTCCCAGACACTCTTCAGAGAGGTGTATTGTTTTTCTCCCCCGTAAATCTAACGTTTAAGAAGTGCCCACAAGTTCTTGATAGGGTTTAGGTCAGATGAGGAAGGGGGGCCATGTCATTATTCCTTCATCTTTAAGGCCTTTACTGGCTGGCCACGCAGTGGAGAACTTCGATGCAAGCGATGGAGCATTGGCCTGCATAAAAATCATGGTCTTCTTCAAAGATGTAGACTTTTTCCTGTATCACTGTTTGAAGAAAGTGTCTTCGAAAAACTGGCAGTAGGTTTGGGAGTTGATTTTGAGTTCATCTTCAATGCAAAAAGATCCAACTAGCTCATCTTTAGAAATACCAGCTCATACCAGTACCCCACCTCCACGTTGGAGTGGAGCTCTGTGCCCATTACTGATCCACAGGTCCATCCATCTGGTCCATCAAGAGTCACTCTCATCTCATCGGTCCATAAAACCTTTGAAAAAAATCTGTCTTCAGATATTTCTTGGCCCAGTTTTGACGTTTCAACTTATGTTTCTTGTTCAGTGGTGGTTGGGTTTCAGCCCTCCTTACCTTGGCCATGTCTTTGAGCACTGAACACCTTGTACTTCTGGGCACTCCAGGTAGGTTGCAGCTCTGGAATATGAAAGCACTGGAGGATAATGGGTTCCTGGTAGCTTCACGTTTGATTCTTCTCAAATGTTTGGCAGCTAATTTGTGTCTTTTGTTCTCAACACGTTTCTTGCGACCCTGTTGACTATTTGCAACAAAATGTTTGATGGTTCTGTGATCACACACCAATATTTTAGCAATTCCAAAAGTGCTGCATCCCTCTGAAAGACTTTTTACAATTTTTGACTTTTCAGAGTCAGTTAAATCTCTTTTTTGGCCCATTTTGCCTGAGGAAAACTAGCTGCCTAATAATTCTGCACACCTTGATATAGGGTGTTGATCTCCTTAGGCCACACCCTCCCTCATTACACAAATACACATCACCTGACGTGCTTAAATCCAATAAGCATTCAAGTTAATACAGCTTGGAGTTGGAATATACACATAAAAATGATGATATGGTCAAAATACTCACTTGCCTAATAATTGTGCACACAGTGTAGTAACGATTTGAGAAGTAACAAGGACTAAGCTTAGAACTGAACTTTTCTTAACATTAATTTTTTCCTTTTTTGCTATTTTAATTTTCCTATTTTTTGTGTGAACTGTTTTACTTCAAAACTTAACTAAACTTTCAATAACAAAGATATTTTGTCTGTGGAATCATTTCTGCGCATCAGGCTTTTGTTGAACCCCATTTTTTGAGTTGAAGCTGCTGAACTTTGGTAATTTTGGGAAAACGCAGCTACACCCTGTTTTCCCACTGCATCCAGCTCCTTCTCTGTTCTCACCAGTCACATCTGCTTTTGTTAATGGATAGACATATAGATACTTTATTAATCCCATGGGGAAATTCACACTTTTTTGATAGATAGCTGCTTAATGACCTGCTTTGTAAGATGAGGCCGACTACTTGTGTACTGGACCCCATCCCCATCCCACTACTTAAATACTGCCTTCATGCCATAATCCAGACTATTACAACAATAATAAACTCATCCCTTGACACTGGCTCTGTGCCGCTCACTTTTAAAACCGCTTCTGTAACCCCAATGTTAAAAAAGTCTGGTCTTGATGCTGACAATCTCAACAATTTCCGGCGTATTTCCCACTTACCTTTTCTGTCAAAGGTTCTTGAGTGTGTTGTAGCCTCCCAACTCACCAACTACTTAACTTCTAATAACTTGATGGAACCCTTTCAGTCTGGTTTCAGGGCGCAGCACTGCTCTTCTTCGGGTAACCAAGGATTTGCTTATGGCAGCAGACTCTGGACAAACCAGCATATTAATTCTGTTAGACCTCAGTGCAGGATTTGACACTGTCAGACATGACATTCTACTGTCCAGAATGGAGAACATGCTGGGTATCTCTGGCACTGCCCTTTAGTGGTTCAAGTCCTATCTGACTGATAGGCAAGAGTTTGGTAGTCTTGGCAACAGCAGGTCCAGCTCAGTGCCAGTCACACAAGGAGTTCCTCAGGGCTCTGTCCTCGGTCCTCTGATTTTCTGTATCTATATGCTTCCCTTTGGCCATATTCATAGCTTTGGACAGGGTTATCATTTTTTATGCAGACGATACTCAGCTCTACTTCAATGTTAAAAGTGGAACTTCATCAGAGCTTTCTCAGGTCACAACTTGCCTCAGTGAAATTAATACTTGGATGGAGCAGAACTCTTTAAAATTAAATTGCAACAAAACTGAACTACTGCAAATTGGGACTAAAGTGCAACTTAATAAAATGAGCTCCTTCCCAGTCAATCTTGGCGGTGATCTCATCAGACCTGCCTCTACTATAAAGAAGCTTGGTGTCATTTTTGACACCTCCCTTTCTTATTCCGCCACATAAACCACATTAAGAAACTTTCTCACTTTCACCTCCATAACATATCCTGTGTTTGCTCCTTCCTCTCCTTTTCTAACGCTGAGAAACTTGTCCATGCTTTTATCACATCCCGCATCGATTATTGTAATTCCCTACTGGCAGGCGCCCCTTCTAATCTTATATCACAGCTCCAGCTTATTCAAAACTTGGCCGCAAGAGTCCTTACATGAGCCAGCAACAGTGAACACATCACACCCATCCTGTTCCGCCTTCACTGGCTGACCGTGTCCTACAGAATTGAATATAAAATCCTACTAATAACCTACAAAGCCTTGCACCAAACTACATCACTATGTGCCTGTCCGCCCACTAAGGTCCTCTGATTCTGGTAATCATGTTGTACCCCACATTAATCTACACTCCATGGGTGACAGGCATTTAACTGTATAGCGCCCATATTCTGGAATGACCTACTGAAATTAATTAGATCAGCTGACTCCATGAATTCTTTTAAAAAACAACTCAAACCTCATCTGTTCAGGAAGGCTTTTAGCTCTACTTGACTTTACTACCCTTCTCTCAGTTTACCTCTCTGTCAAGATGCTCATGTAACCTGCATGTGTGTGTGCTAGACCATCAATTATATTGTCTGTTAGGCTTTTTCTCTGAATTTACCATCTTACTCTTCTTTATTTATTTATTTGGTTTAGTACAATGCTATGTACTACATACCCTGCCATTCTTTCTTAAACTCTGTGAAGTGCCTTGAGCATGGGAAAGGCACTGTATAAATAAAATGTATTATTTTATTAAAATAAAACAAAAATGTGCACCACAGAAAAAAAAAAGAAAGAATGTGTGCTCTAGCAAAACCATGACACATTAGGGGCCTTTGTCTAAATTGAAATGGTGCAGAGATCCTCCCGGTTCACAAGGAGTTTTCAGAGCCAATGCTAAAGTAATCCTCCGATAGTATATTGTTAAAATGCTATGTAACTCGGGTCATTCTACCATACATATCAGTAGTAATGCAAACAAACAATCTACCTGATTAGGAGCATGAATTTCTTCTTGAGCTCACAGTTCCTAAAGGTGTGATGGCTCAGCTTCCTGAAGTAGAAATAATGACTTACAAATGATATAAACACATGCCCACATTGAAGGGAGGACCTACCAAAAGGGATAACATCGAAAATAGAGAGATCAGGTATACTGTTCTAGATGAAATTCTTCTTGTGGTGAGGATCTATACTAATAAACGGCAAAGCCCTCACTCACTCACTCACTGACTGACTGACTGACTGACTGACTCATCACTAATTCTCCAACTTCCCGTGTAGGTAGAAGGCTGAAATTTGGCAGGCTCATTCCTTACAGCTTCCTTACAAAAGTTGGG
>JANRMT010062813.1:17934500-18006138 GCA_026402145.1 Polypterus bichir lapradei | reverse complement strand
TTTACTTTATTTCTAACTTGTATAATTTAGACAGGATATATTTTTATGGAGAGCAAAATATTATAAGTTGTTTAAGGTTTGAGTTGATTTATTCAGGAATAATATTCCTGTCTGTTTTTACCATTCCTACCAAAGATATTTCTGTCGACCAAATAAAAATTCCTTCTAATTAAAATTTAAATAGAACTTGAACAAATACGATAGTTCATAATATCTACGCAGACTTGCACGTAAGAGTGGGAGTTATCCGTTTTAACAAGCAGCGTATTGCACTGATACGAAATAGCTGTGTGTGTATATATGTAGATATGTATGTATATGTATATATATGTTTATATATGTGTGTGTGTATGTGTGTGTATATATATATGTATTTGTGTATATATATATATATATATATATATATGTGTGTGTGTATGTATGTATGTATGTATGTGTGTATGTATATGTATGTGTATATATGTAGATATATATATATGTATATATGTGTGTGTGTATATATATATGTGTATATGTATAGATATGTATATATATACAGTATGTTTATGTGTGTGTGTAAATATATATTATATATATGACAGCAACACTCATCACTCACAACAGTGACAAAACAATTACATTGACAATCATGTTACGTTATTTTCAAAATGTTTCCTTTTCTTTTTCATTGCTTCTTTAACACACTACTTCTCCGCTGCAAAGCGCGGGTATTTTGCTAGTTAAAAAATAAAAATCTTACTGGGTGGTAAGCTAAATTAGTGGAAAACCTGCAAACACATTTAAACATTAAACACTTCCTATTTCACAATGTGAAAATCTGTGCACATGAAAGAAAACAGGAGATGTGATTTTTTTATGCAGGTATATTTCAATCTTAAAGGTAATGTCTGTGTATAAATTACTATGTGAACTGTGAGTAATTAGTCAGCTTATTCTTTTATCAAAATTATCCAAAGTAATGTGTGGTGCACCCGAATTGGTAAATCTGCATAAGCAGGTTTGACATGTATATACTATAGTTTATTTAAAGCTGGGAATTTGAAACAGGAAGATAAGACAGGAAAAGCCTTGCCTTATTTGTAGTGTATTCAGCAGAGGCTTGAGTGAATGAATGTGAAAGAAGCTGCAAGCTCAAGCTGCAGAGGTGAACACCTGCTACTGAATCAATTTGCAAAGCCAATCATTAACAAACATTTCAATGAACAACATGTGCTCCTGTGTGCACAATTACTCATTTTTTTAATTATGGCATGATATTAATTTTTGACCATACCACCTATTCCTAAACTACAGCAGGGTAAGCAAGAGTTTCCTTTTTCTTTCATGCTGAAAGATTCATTGGGTGACCGAACAGTACCATAAAGGTGGATGAAAACATTAGTTCGAAATAAGATATATAAGCAAAAAAGGAAAATAAGACAGTAATCCAAAGGTCAGCAGTAGTCACTACTGGCTTCATTTATTTATCTTCGCTATATTACACTGGACATTATTTTGCTCAGCTGCTCAATGTGGAATTAATTCAATATTCACTTCTTAAGCAGATTTGCTAAGAATTTTTTAAACCTTATGAAAAACTGTTGATGCAAGATGTTTGAGTACAACTTTGTACATATCTTATTAGTGTTCTGATTAATCCCACTGCATAAAGTACAATTCAAGGAGGAGGTGCATCCTTCCATGCATCTAGCCACTTCCTAAACCTGGCTGGTCTATTACTGGTTCACTGGAGGGTTTTGGGGAGCCACAGCACATTTTGGAAGTATAGACTGTAAGGCAGGAAACATCCAATTTCATGAAGAAAAAAAAAAAACAAAAAAAAAAAACACATTCTTTGAGTTTACAGATTTTATGTACATTAATATTTGTGGATACAACTATTGATTTCCATCAACTGTATTTTCCTTATAGAAACAACATATTGTATGTATTCTTTGATCAATTATACATCAAATAGGACTTCTAGGAATGCATTTCACTTTTTTTGTACAAGCTAGAAACATTGTTAAATGGAACTTGTCCAGCGTCCCTAATCTTGCATCATTATCTGTTCCTGAAAATATTTTAGCTATCACAGTTGTTGAAAATGCTTCCAGACTTTATCAACTAATTTTACAGCTCACATCCCTTGGGCAACAATTGGAATGGGACCTCCCAGCTAATATCACAGACAAGGAGTGGAATTCAGTTATGCATAATATACACTCTTTTTTTTAATCTATGCAAAGCATATTGTAATTCAGCATAATATTGTCCATCACACACGTCCTTCAAAATTAAAATTAACAAAATACGGAAAAAAACCTAAATTGTGAAAGTTCTTTCGTCTCCAGATCATATGTTTTGGGATGGTTCTATACTAAAATTGTTTTGCAGAGACAATTGTGTCCAGTACTGTTGGACTCACAATTACTCCTGATCCCCTAATAGCATACAGACAGGATAACATTATTCAGGGAAAAAAAAGCCCTATTGTAATCTCCTTTATTAAATGGCTTGTGTTTCAACTTATCTTGTTCTACTCAAAGAATCTTAACCCATTCTCTTCAATTAATTTAATTTGAAGGCAATGTCTTATATTATCTAATAAAAATCAAATTTCCTTAAGTATGCCCGAATTTGGCAAGAATTTATGTTTGCTATACTACGTAAAAAAGCCTGCCAGGTCTTTAACACAACTTGTGTTTCATTCTTCTTTTGATGTTTTAACACTAAAGAGGAACTTTTGTCTAAGGTGCTGTTTACTTACGTGGCCCTCTGAACTGTGTCAAGTAATGTGAAGTAATAATTATTTCAATGCATGGTAATGTTAAAATTTATTACAAAGAGAAACTATATTATACTTGTTACAATGACATAACAGCTGAAACTTTGACTGTGCATAATGGTCTTAATAAAAACCAAGTGGCATGGCAGAAAAGCTGAGTGCTTTAAATCTTTCCAAATACTCAAGGCAAAAATGTTTTTGACAAGTAACCCAAGCCTAGGCTGACTCCAAGACTAAGAGGTATGAGCTATGAGGAGAGATTGAAGTCTTAAGAGAGTTGAACCTTTTTAGTTTAAGCAAACAGAGACTTAAAGGGGGCATGTTCAAAGTGTTTAAAAATTATGAAATTAATTAGCAATGTGGATACCAGTTGTTGCTTTGAAATAATATCTGCAGCAAGAACATGGTAACACGGCTGGAAATTGTTTAAGTAAAGATTTTGCACATATGTTAAAAAGTTTTTCTTCACATAAAAAACCCTAGACATATGGAGTGAATTACCAAATGGTGTGGTGGAGAGTAGAATTTTAGGAACCTTCAAATCTTGATTTGATGTTATTTGGATAATCTAAGTGACTAGGATGGACAAACTCGTTGGACTGAATGGCTTGTTCTCGTTACAAGTTTTTAAAATGTTCTAATTGCAGTATATCCATGTTGTTTTCAGAAAAGTACACATATTTGCAAATTTCAGCAGCGGCTATTTTGTAATTTAAAAGGGACCAAGTTGTGTTAAAAAGTAACATTAGAGACAATGAATCCATGTTTTGTTTCTGCTTGTTTGTAGTTGCATGTCATTCAATAGCACCCTTTGCTTAGGTGTGAATATCCACATCACATTGAGAAAGTGTGCTGAATGCATGAAATTCATTTTTCTAACTTGAAATGAATGAAGTTTATTTGAACCACTCTAAACTGCTTTTTGTGTTGACATTTTCAAATGAAAGGGTGGAGTGACGTTATAGCTAGGTTAACTAGCAGCAAAACTGATTTCTCTGTTGAGTGGGAGAAAAACTATTAGTGCCTGGTGCTGTTACAATAATGAAACACACACACTTTTTATTTGAAAGGGGTGTGTGTCTAACATGCAAAATAATACTTTCGATGATGAAACAAGTGGTTAAAAAGGTGTTTGAATAGACATTGCATTAAATGGAGGACTGGGAGCTGAAAAACCTGAAGCTGGATATCTGGTCACCCTACACCTGAGGCTGCCAAGATGGTCTCCAGTGTTCAAATAACACTGATAAATGTTATGCTGCCTGAACCAAAAAGATTGTTTGGGAATCCAACTTTTCATAAAATATATTAACTATTATTTGAATAAAAACCTACGTGTCCCCCTAATTCATTGCCAAGAGTCCCGTCTTCAATTTAAAAGCACAATCCAGTATGAATGGATTTCCCTGTTTGTAGACTACTTTAATTTTCCAGAAGATATTTAACAGTATATTAGCAAAAAAAATGCATGTGTTTTACACACTGTGGCCTTATAACTGGGTGATGTAACATGAAGATTATGCACCACAAGTAACATGAGATTTGTTCATGGATGTTTTTGACATGGCTTGCTGTTACCCTGCATTGGACACCATAGGCTCCCATTCTAACATCAAGAAAACAACAGATTAAAATTTTGTCTTTTGCACTAGAAACCATATGGGGTAAGCAACATATACAAATATTTTTGGCTGTAGTATTACTTAAAAGTGGGTAGATTCAATAAAATAAGGCACTGAACAGGTTACAGACATGGAAAATGTTTCGTGGTATTCCAACAGCGTATTCAAGAAGTGCTGTATGCCTCCTGAAAAGTGATTAAATGAGAAGCAATTGTCCCATGCATACCTGTATGCCTTTGAAATAATCGCTGAGTAAAGCAAAGCAAGTGTGAAAAGAGAGAAAAGTTTTGCTTATTCTACAGATATTCTAAAATGGCCTGAACCCAATTTTTCCAACTAGCCTTTTTCTTTAATTAGTATGATACAGGTCTCCAAATTGCGTAATCAGTCTTTCAGCCTATTTAAATGAAGAAAAGTAGTCACTCTGCTGTGTCCCACACTGAACATGGACTAGAAAAAACCAGGAAAAAGATTTTTGAAGATATTGGAAAGAAAATTATAGACAAGCGTATTAAAGGCAAAGGCCATCTCCAAGCAGCTTCAAAGTTCCTGTGAAAATAGCTGCAAATATTAAGTTATTTATGGTCCATGGAACTGTAGCCAAACTCTCTGGATGCAGACACAAGAGGAAAACCAATCCCTGAATGGGCAGAGGGATAGTGAGAATGGTAAAGAAAAAGCCAAGGACAACTTCCCAAGAGGTACAAGCTGAACTCCACAGTCAAGGTCCATCAGAGTCTGATCACACCATCTGTTGTTTTTTGAGTGTCAGTGGGCTCAATGGAAGAAGACGACACAGGAGGACTCTACTTTTGAAAGAAAAACAAAAATACAGACTAGGATTTGCTAACACACATACTGATAAGCCACAATGCTTCTGGGCGTATACGTCCTTTGTACTGATGAGACAAAACTGGAGCTTTTTGGCAAGTCATATCAGCTCTATGTCCACAGATGAAAAAACAAAAGTTTAAAATAAAAGAACACCATACCTACTGTGAAACATGGAGGAGGCTCGCTTATGTTTTGGGCCTGCTTTGCTGCGTCTGGCATGGGATGCCTTGAGTCTGTGCAGGGAACAATGAAATATCAAGACTATTAAGGCATTCTGGAGCGAAAAGTACTGCCCAGTGTCAGAAAGCTGTGTCTCAAGCACAGATCATGGGCCATTTTCCAGTTGGAGGATCTAAAACACTGGATGATTTCCATTCCTGATCTGAAATTCTGATTGGAAGGTCCCTGTTCAGACCTAGCTGGGGTGAACATTTTGAAAATAGAAGTAACGTAGATCTGCTAGAAAGTACAAGCAGCCTGGCATAAATATTTACAAATTTACTATGTATCTCTAGTCAACCCAAAGCTTCTATAAATCTGTGTGCTAAATCAACCCTTAATATGGCCTTACTTGATATGACAGCCTTAAGTAGTAAAACATTTTACATAAAAGACTTTATCACAAAGAGGAAAATAGATTAATTCTTTGTGAAACATGGTTAAACGTAAATGGTGCTAGTGTTCTTGTAGAAGCTGCTCCTCTGGGTTATAATTTCTTTCATTCCGTTTGCCAAGGGAAGAAAGCCAGTAAAATTGTAATGTTATCAATCTTGGTAATTTCACATCTTTTGAACATGTTGCTCAGGTTATTCAAGGAGTTTCACACTCTCTGCTACTTACCGTTTATCGTCCACCAAAATATAACACATCCTTTATTGATGAATTTTCAAATTTATTATCTATAACAACACTGGCTTATGATAGGTTTGTAATACTGGGCGATTTTAATCTTCACATAGATGATCTGGGTGACGCCAAGGTAAGAGAATTCAAGATCAAACAAGATCAGAAGATTCATAATCAGATCATTACTGTATTCTTTTAACAGTATTACTGTCTGTTACTAGAACCAAAGAAAAAGTGTGTGTGTTGTTAAGCAACATTATTTTGACACCACAGCTGCTGTGGGATTTTGTAATATATTTAATAATCAGCCTGAATTCACCAACTTTTCCAAAGCAGACAGGAATGTAAAGAATATGGTAGCCATTTCAATGCTCTGAGACAGTGAGACAGTCTGCATACTTAAAAAGGAGTGCCATAGGGCAGACCATCAATGGAGAAAGACTAAATTAACGGTTCCTTATGAAATCCTAAAGGCTCATATAGCTAAATATAATTCAGCAGATCATCTGGAGAGAACGTCTCACTTTTCTAAAATTATGAATAAACAGGAAATCTAAAAGTCTTATTTTCAACCGTTGATCACTTTTTAAACGCAGCTCCATTAGCACTGAAAGCGAACTCAGTATTATGAACTAAGCTGCTTATCTGAACTTCAAAGAATAATTACTCAGTTAAAACAGTCCACTTGTGTATTAGACCCCATTCCTACAAGCTTCTTTAAAGAAGTTTCTAATCTACTTATCAACAATGTTCTTGAAATAGTAAACTGTTCATTAGATTTGGGCATTTTCCCCAGATTCTTTCAAAACTGCCATAATTAAACCTCTAATAAAGAAAAATAACCTTGACTGTTCTATCTTAGACAATTATAGGCCAATCTCCAATTTGCCTTTTCTAAGTAAAATTCTACAAAAAGTATTTTTATTTGAATAAAAAAATATTTTTGTTAAGTATCAGTCAGGTTTTAGATCAAATCATAGTACAGTACTGAAACAGTTATAGTGAAATTAGTAAATGATATTCAGATTAATACAGATAAAAAAATAAAATGCAAATAAAATATCTGTACTTGTTCTGTTGCAGTTGAGTGCAGCATTTGATTCTATAGATCATTAAATTCTTTTAAGCCGCCTTAGCCAGTGGTTAGCGCTTTCAGGTACTGTATTGCCTAAGACTGGTTTAAGTCAGATATAACTGGAAGGAAATTCTTTGTCAGTTACAGCAATTGTACATCAAAAATACACGATATTCTATGAGGTGCACAGCAGGGATCAATTTTAGGACTATTATTATTTTCACTCTACATGCTTCCGTTAGGCCAGGTAATTTCAAAGTACAGCGTGTCCCAAAAGTCACTATACACTTCCTTTTTTCTGTTTCATTCCAGGTATCATTTGGAGAGACTTAAGCCATCAGCATAGGACAATTTAGGTTATGCAGTTTTTGTAAGTGTATCATTCCCTTAACCACGGCACCCCTCCCCACTTTGCCAAGTTAGTCAGAGATTTCCTGAACATCAAGTTTCTTGACCAATGCATCAGTCGAAGGGCTCCCCTCAAATGGGCTCCATGCTCCCCTGACCTTACACCTTTTTTTTTGTGAAGCTATATCAAAAGCAAGGTGTATGCCAATAAGCCCCGTAACCTGTCACAGCTTGAGGAAAGAATCCCCACGGCCTGCAGCGAGGTCCGGGAAAAGATGCTGCAAAATGTCGGAGATGCTGGTGTTGTCGAAAATGGAGGCGCTCATGTGGAGGTATACAACTAGTCTTCAAGGCGTTGGAACGTGATGACATGCCTAGCAAGTGAAACTGCAACAACTCCTTTGTTGATGCTAGAAATATTAATAAACTCAATTTCTTGTGTAATTTTTAGGAATTTATTAAAAGTGTATACAGTAATCCCTCCTCGATCGCGGGGGTTGCGTTCCAGACCCCCCCGCGATAGGTGAAAATCCGCGAAGTAGAAACCATATGTTTGTATGGTTATTTTTATATATTTTAAGCCCTTATAAACTCTTCCGCACTGTTTATAAATATTCCCCGCAGAGTTATACAGCATAATCCCTTTGTATTCTCTTAGATATTAGGTAAGATTCATTGAAATTATGTATATAAACACACTGTTTATATACAGTAAAAACTAAATATTATTTTAAAGATATTGAGCGTCTCCGATATCACATATGTTACAGACATTACGATAGACAGGTCACCAGCAATAAATACGTACAATGCAAGAAAAATAGTATACAGTAAATGTGTGTACAGTGACACTAAACGAACGTACATGTACTAAGCACTGTAAGAAGAAAATTAATTATGGTTACTCACCAACAATGACACGATGACTTGTCCGATAACAATGAGTTTAATTTTACTGCACAACAAAGGAGAGCGTTACAGCCCTTGTAAAGGAGCCACTTCAGCCGATTGTGTAGCACTGCCGTTGTTCTTCTTCTGGCAGTCTTCAATCCAAATCCCTAAAGCAGATTCCATCCAGACTACTGCCTTATTACATCCACTTACAACTCGTTTTGCACCCTGGTTAAAAGGACACTGCAGCCGTAGATCTTATATTCCTTTCCTACTTTTTAAATAAAAAGAATCGTAGCCTTCAACAAATCCAAAACGTTTACCTTTTCGGCAATCATTAACATCTTCTTCTTGCGCTTGGGCACGACACCTGAAGCAGTAGCAGATCGTTTTGGAGCCATAATGAAGGGCTTCACTATGCACAAAGATAAACACTAAAGAGCACAACTCTTTACACAGTGAAACACGTTGATGCTGAATTAGAGAGACGAGACTTCCTGGTTAAAACTGCATTCAGCACGCAGGAGCTCAACTGCGTGCTCTGATTGGTTAGCTTCTCAGTCAGGAGAACTTAACTGCGTGCTCTGATTGGTTAGCTTCTCAGCCATCCGCCAATAGCGTCCCTTGTATGAAATCAACTGGGCAAACCAACTGAGGAAGCATATACAGGAAGTAAAAAGACACATTGTCCGCAGAACCCGCGAAGCAGCGAAAAATCCGCGTTATATATTTAGTTATGCTTTCATATAAAATCCGCGATAGAGTGAAGCCGCGAAAGTCGAAGCGCGATATAGCGAGGGATTACTGTAGTGACTTTTGGGACACCCTGTATAATGTAAATTACCATATGCTGATGACACACAGCACTATTTATCCATTGCACCTCATGACCCAGAGGCTCTAAACCCTTCTAATTCACTGTCTTACTAGTATAACAGAATGGAGGAATATGGATTTCCTTAAACTAAACAAGGAAAAAACAGAATTGTTAGTTATTGGAATTTTAGAAACAGAATTAATCATCTGACCCTGCAAATCAAACCAGAGGTTAAGAATTTAAGTGTTATCTCCAAGGCGGGAAAGCAGCAGGCCCTGATGGTTACCCTGCAGAATTTTACAAGAAATTCTCCGCTCAGCTAGCCCCCCTCTTATTAGCAACATTTACAGAAGCCAGAGATAACCAATCTCTTCCACAAACCTTTCGCCAAGCACTAATCACTGTCTTTCCAAAACAAAATAAGGACTTATTACAATGTGCATCATACAGACCAATTTCACTTCTGAATAACGACGTTAAAATACTCTCTAAAATCTTAGCCAGAAGGGTGGAGAAAGTGCTCCCCTCGGTAATATCACAAGACCAAACTGGATTTATTAGGGGCCGGCACTTATCTTCCAATCTTCGACGCCTGTTTAATGTAATATACTCACCAACTAAATCAAACACCCCAGAAATATTATTATCATTAGATGCAGAAAAAGCATTCGACATGATTGAATGGAAATACCTTTTTACTATATTGGAGAAGTTTGGGTTTGGCCCAAACATCTGTGCATGGATTAAATTACTGTATACTAACCCAGAAGCTTCAGTTTGCATCAACAACATTTGCTCAGACTACTTTAAACTAGAACGTGGCACTAGACAAGGATGCCCCTTGTCACCGCTGCTGTTTGCGATTGCCATTGAACCACTGGCAATACATTGTCGAAATACTGATCAGATAAAGGGGATTAGCAGAGAAGGACTGGAACAGAAAATCTCATTATATGCAGATGACATGGTACTGTATATATCAGACCCAGAAAATTCTGTACCTGCAGTTTTAGCAGCACTCACAGAATTTCAAAAGATCTCTGGTCTCAGAATTAATCTGAATAAAAGTGTACTCTTTCCAGTGAACTCTCAAGCACATAATATTAGATTAGATACCCTACCTTTTATCATTGCAGAACAGTTTAAATACCTAGGGGTAAACATCACAAGTAAACATAAAGCTCTATATCAACAAAATTTCGCCGTTTGCATGGAAAAAATTAAACAAGACTTGCATAGATGGTCAACCCTTCATCTCACACTAGCTGGAAGAATTAACACTGTTAAGATGAATATTCTTCCTAAGCTCCTTTTTTTATTTCAAAACATCCCAATATACATTAATAAATCATTTTTTAGGCAATTAGATTCGACAATAACCTCATTTATTTGGAATTCAAAACATCCACGCATCAAAAGAGCGACCCTACAAAGACAAAAGGCAGAAGGCGGCATGGCTCTACCTAACTTCCAGTTTTATTACTGGGCAGCAAATATACAGGCGATAAGAACCTGGACACAAATAGAAGAACATACACAGGCTTGGTCCGCAATAGAATTAAATTCCTGCAGTACTTCGTTGTATTCCTTGCTCTGTGCTCCAATAAACACACGTTATCGGCAATACACTAATAACCCAATTGTGCTCCACTCACTTAGAATCTGGAACCAATGTAGAAAGTATTTTAAGACGGAGAAGCTTCTATCTGTGGCACCCCTGCAAGAGAACCACCTCTTTCAACCCTCACAAACATATGCAGTTTTTAATATTTGGAAAAAATTTGGAATTAACTTGCTTAGAGATCTTTATATAGACAACGTCTTTGCATCCTATGAGCAATTACATTCCAAATTTAACATTCCAGCTACACATTTCTTTCACTATCTTCAAATCAGAAACTTTGTTAAACAAAACCTTCCAGATTTTCCTCATCTTGCACCCTCATCCATGCTGGAAAAAATATTGCTCAATCTCAAGGATTTAGACTCCATCTCTACAATATATAAATTCATTTTACAATCCCTCCCTTTTAAAGATCCAAGAGGAAACTGGGAAAAAGATCTTTCAATTAATATATCAGAAAAGGAGTGGAAAGTAGCAATGCAGAGAATTCACTCGAGCTCCATATGCGCAAAGCATACAATTATACAACTCAAAATTATATATCGAGCACATCTGTCTCGACTAAAACTCTCCAAAATGTTCCCAGGGCATGATCCAACCTGCGAACGTTGTAACCAAGTCCCAGCCTCACTAGGTCACATGTTCTGGTCCTGCACCAAATTAACATTATTCTGGACAAACATTTTTAATTACCTTTCAGATAGCCTTGGACTTACAATCCCTCCAAACCCATTAACAGCTGTGTTTGGTGTTCTTCCAGATGGGTTTAAAGCGGAGGAAGACAAACAAATTGTGATTGCATTCACTACACTTTTGGCACGTAGACTTATTCTCATAAACTGGAAGAACCCAAACTCTCCTCTTTTAAGTCAGTGGGAAACCGATGTGTTATATTATTTGAAGTTGGAAAAAATCAAATACTCAGTCAGAGGATCCGTACAGACTTTTTTCAAAACATGGCAGGATCTAATCAGTAATATTTTAAAAGAAGTTCAAAAGGCACAGAGAATTTATTAACTTAGGTATGTCTCCAAGCCTTAAATTTAACGCCGTTTGGCTTGCTCTCTCTCTCAGGGGTGGGGATCGATCTGTTCTTAATTTTTCTCTTTGTAAAAACTTGATTGCTTTGTATGGATTGTAATAAAATTAATAAAAAAAAAAAAAAAAAAAAAAAGAATTTAAGTGTTATTATTGACTCTGACCTTAATTTCAGATTGTGTATTAATAATATTACCAAGACTGCTTCCATCTAAGGAACACTGCAAGGGTGCGATCTCTATAACATTTAAAGACGCAGAAAAATGAATGCATGCATTTGTATTTAGCCGACTAGACTATTACAATGCTCTTCTATCAGGACTACCTAAAAAGGACGTAAATCAGCTTCAGCTTATCCAGAATGCAGCCGCAAGACCTTTAACCAAAAGGAAAAAAATATACCCCCAATATTACTATCTTTACATTGGCTGCCAGTGTCCTTTAGAATTGATTTTAAAATACTTCTACTTGTGTATAATGCTTTAAACAATCTTGCCCCTACCTACATCTAAGAATCCCCGTTTACTTAGGTACCAAATCACAATCTTAGATCTGCAAATTCTGATTTGCTCGTTATTCCAAATTCAAAGCATAAAAGTAATGGTGAGGCAAAATTCTGTTCTTATACACCGAAAATTTGGAATAATTTACCAATAGAAATATTCCAGGCTAAATCTATGGAACATTTCAAAAAACCTCTAAAAACCCTTTCTTTAATCTGGCTTTCCACTAATTATATCATAATATAGTGATCTAAGTTATAAGCTTAGCTCTTTGATGTGTTAATATGTACCCAGCATTAATCCATTTTTGTATGTTTCTTGTCTTTCATCCTGTGCACCACCCACACCTGCTCAAAGTACTCTATTCTGCAGTCATCTGGGGTACCGGAGGAAATAAGGAGGACACGATACCTTAATTGATGATTGTATCAACTGTGCCAGTGGAGGGTGGGCAACCAGCTGGCCTAGGTCATTCTGACTTTCATGATGCAGAAACTGATTGCCATCAGACCTACTATTTAATTTGGTCATTTCTGTCTTTCGACCATGGTCCTCCAGAGGTTTATTTTTCTCCTATGGCCATCATAGGAGTTTTTTTGTTTTCCTCTCCTCCGTGTCAACTGGTCCAACATTCATATTCAGGAATCAAGAACTTCATCTACATCCTAAATCAACTGAAACTGCTATGGACTGTTTATTTCCTTTTGTATCTTTTCATTAACTTTAATAATATCAAACTGTTTCTGCTAAATGGGTTTCCAAGGTAAAATGTAGATACATACTATATATTTTTGTTTTTATAAACTGTTCAAAAAAATTAAAGGAACACTTTGAAAACACATCAGATCTCAATGGGAAAAATATCCTGCTGGATATCTCTACTGATATGGACTGGGTAATGTGTTAAGAACGAAAGGATTCCATATCATTTGATGGAAATGAAAATTATCAACCTACAGAGGGCCTAATTCAAAGACACCCCAAAAATTAAAGTGAAAAAATGATGCGGCAGGCTAGTCCATTTTGCCGAAATGTCATTGCTGCAACTCAAAATCATACTCAGTAGTTTGTATGGCCCCCACGTGCTTGTATGCATGCCTGACAACGTCAGTGCATGCTCCTAATGAGATGATGGATGGTGTGCTGGGGGATCTCCCAGATCTGGACCAGGGCATCACTGAGCTTCTGGACAGTCTGAGGTGCAACCTTGCCGCGTCGGATGGACCAAAACATAATGTCCCAGAGGTGTTCTATTGGATTTAGGTCAGGCGAGTGTGGGGCCCAGTCAATGGTATCAATTCCTTCATCCTCCAGGAACTGCCTGCATATTCTTGCCACACGAGGCCGGTCATTGTCGTGCACCAGGAGGAACCCTGTACCCACTGCAGCAGCATAGGGTCTGACAATGGGTCCAAGGATTTCATCCCGATACCTAATGGCAATCAAGGTGCCATCGTCTATCTAGAGGTCTGTGCATCCCTTTATGGATATGCCTCCCCAGACCATCACTGACCCACCACCAAACCGGTCATGCTGAACGATGTTACAGGCAGCATAACATTCTCCACGGCTTCTCCAGACCCTTTCACATCTGTCACATTTGCTCAGGGTGAACCCGCTCTCATCTCTGAAAAGCACAGGGCGCCAGTGGTGGACCTGCCAATTCTGGTATTCTATGGCAAATGCCAATCGATGTCCACGGTGCCAGGCAGTGAGTACAGGACCCACTAGATGAAGTCAGGCCCTCAGGCCACCCTCATGCAGTCTGTTTCTGATTGTCTGGTCAGAGACATTCACACCAGTGGCCTCCTGGAGGTCATTTTATAGGGCTCTGGCAGTGCTCATCCTGTTCCTCCTTGCCCAAAGGAGCAGATACCAGTCCTGCTGATGGGTTAAGGACCTTCTACAGCCCTCTCCAGCTCTCGTAGAGTAACTGCCTGTCTCCTCGAATCTCCTCCACGCCCTTGCGACTGTGCTGGGAGACACAGCAAACCTTCTGGCAATGGTGCATATTGATGTGTCATCCTGGAGAAGAAGGACTACCTGTGCAACCTCTGTAGGGTCCAGGTATCGCCTCATGATACCAGTAGTGATGCTGACCATAGCCAAATGCAAAACTAGTGAAAAAACCAGTCAGAAAAGATGAGGAGAGAAAAATGTCAGTGGCCTCCACCTGTTAAACCATTCCTGTTGTGGGGGTTGTCTCATTGTTGCCCCTCTAGTGCACCTGTTGGTAGTTTCATTAACAACCCCCTCTGCTATTTAACTGACCAGATCAATATCCCAGAAGTTTCATTGACTTGATACTATACTCTGATTCAAAAGTGTTCCTTTATTTTTTTTGTGCAGTATATATATTAATTAGATCAGATTGTTCTATTGTCAACCTTAATGTATAAATATTTTAATTAGGAAACCTTTTTTGTGATAACAGTGAAGGTTTGTTTTGAACTTTAGTGGTTAAATTTGGCTTAGTAATACTTGGTTGATTTTGTATTCTACAAATTCTGAAGAGTCTTTGTAGTGAAAATGTTATGCCCTTGCATTACGATTTCAAGAAACACACTCAATTTGTTTGATAATCTTATTTTCTAGCCAGGGACAAATGTAGATACAGGGATGAATAAATAACTACAAAAAAAAAACAAAAAACAAAAAAAAAAAACACACAGTTCTAGAACCACTAATACAGTAATGAAAACAATAATCAAGAAATCCTAAACTACATTTTCATAAAAATTGTGTAAATGCACTCTTGACTTTTTATTTCACCATTGTAAATTCACCATTTTTCTCAGACATAAAACCAAAAATACTGCAAAATGTTTCACATGTTTAATAATAAATGGATTATGATATTACGTTCAAAAATTTGTGGTTATCCAATTGGGGTTTCAGCTGGGGAGATCAAATGAAATAAGAACCCATTCCTGCATTCAGGTACTTGATATAGTTAAATATTTTTTTATTATATTACTTAAAACAACATTCTCTTGTTTTCTCTCTTTTTTGTATTGAATTATTAAATATACACAACTAAACAAGCAACAAGAACTCAAGCATTTCCACTAATTAGCAAACACTTTCTCGCTGTAGGCAATTTTATTTTACAAATTGCTTAGTATTACATTGTTAATACAGTATATTATTTACAGTATATGCACTCTTGGTAATTTCCTTGCACAACTGAACTATGAAGAAATCTAATCCACTTAGCAAGTCTGCCGTTTTTCTGGTAAGACACAGCGTCTTAAAATAAAGCACAGACAAAAGGCTGCTATCTGCGAGCCTCTAATTTTCAGGATGGACTTCCGTAACACAAAAGAGGAAGTACCAAAAAAACAAAACCAATCACCCTGCTATTTAGTCAGTGAAATGTAAACCATTTTAAACGTCCTCTGTTATTTGACCAGATATTAAACATCTACCAAAGTGTATGAATTTTGTCTCTAATGTCATTCTCATCAAAATGCTCACACACTTCCCATAGAATTTTAAATATTTAGCACGCTTCCCTCAAACTTTGTCTCTTCTGAATACATTTTGTTTGCCATATAACTAAACACAGTATCCATATTAGTCAGTTTATATCAATGGCGAATTGCTGTACCAACAGCAAAATAGCACATAAAGTCAGTGCAAAACAGAAAAAATACTATTTAATTAGAGAAAGACCAGTATATACACATAATACACTCTGTGTACATTTAATATATATTGCCAATAAACAAATTCTGTTCCAATGCCACTATGCTTAACTAGGCTAAAAAGAAGCACAATAACGGGCGCTAGAACAGTAGTGCATAAACATTAGTAGGAACAGTCTATATTAAATGGCAAGGGACCTCGTATGTGGCTGTAATATGCATCACTGTATTGTGTGCCTTTAATTTTCTCTCGGAGTAATACTGGTTTGTATTTCCGTAAAATGCCTGTAATTTTCTCTGATAGTAATACATTGGAGCCTCAGTTCACGACCATAATTCTTTCCAAAACTCTGGTCGAAACCCGATTTGGTCGTGAACCAAAGTAATTTCCCCCATAGGAATGTATGTAAATACAATTAATCTGTTCCAGATTGTATGAACTGTATGAAAATGTATATTTTTTTAAGCACAAATATAGTTAATTACTGTATACCATAGAATGCACAGCGTAATAGTAAACTAAATGTAAAAACATTGAATAACACTGAGAAAACCTTGAACAACTGAGAAAACTAACACTGCAACAGTTTGCGCTATAGTGCTGAAAACTGCTCGCTAAAAACACTTTTTTTTTAATGAGTTTTAAGCACAGGGAAAAAAATTAACATTTGAAAAATCCGTAATTTAATAAACAACCAAGAAAAGTTACATTGCAACAATGCACGCGCGCGCCTGTGTGTGTCTCTCTCATGCGCCTGTGCGCGTGTGTGTGTCTCTCTCTTGCACGCACGCCTGTGTGTGTGTGTCTCTCTCTTTCTCGCGCACCTGTGTGTCTCCCTCTCTCGCGCCTGTGTGTGTGTGTCTCTCTCACACACTTGTGTGTGTGTCTCGTGTGCGTCTCCCTCTCTCGCGCACGTGCCTGTGTGTGTGTGTGTGTTTCTCTCTCTCTCTCTGTGCACAGGAAGACTTTGAACACGTGCGGCCCCGTGCATGCGCACTTCACCAGAAGACACACACACACACGTGGACACCTGGATGCACACAGGGGTTTTATTAAAGAGGATAGTCTCTTAACAAAATGATAGTGGAATAAGCTGGTGACTGAAGGTTAAATACAGGTACTTATTTTCCACTATGACCACCTCTCCCCATTATGAGTCCACCATGAACTCCGTAGTGTCATGGACCCACGACACAATTTTTCCAGCGATTTTTACACCCGGACGTTACATTATCATAGCAAGTCAGGAGCAGTCGCTGCATGCTCCTCTGATGGCCAGTCACGTAGTCGGACATCCAAAACTTGTCTGCGACTCACCCCATCTTAAGTCGTAGGGACGGACCCATGTGCATGTGAGAGCGGACAACCAATGAGTAATCACCCAGAAGTACAATGCATGTAATGCAGCTAGCTACGAGAAATAGGGAACATGGGTGTTTTAGACCTTACATAACAAAAGAGAGACTCATATGTCTGATGCCTGGTGTTTTGCATACAAGAACTGAATTGAAGAAAGGGAAAAGAGGCAGAGAAAGCATTCATATTCCTCTGGCTCTTTTAGGCAGCACATTGTTTGCTATCAGAAAAAAAGGGTGTGCTTGAGATATTTTGGAAATATGAAACTGTGCTTGAAAATCATCATCCCCTGCGATATCCAGTCATGTAATCTGACATCCTCAGGCAAAAAGATCAACAACTGTAGTTGTCAAGTTTGGCACCCTCACCAACTACAACTTGTATAATATGACACTGGCTTTGGTAACATTCAATTCCATGCGATTCTCCCTGCATCATATTACAAAATCATCTGCCACATTTCTACATGTAACCTCATCCCTAATGTCAATGCAGTTTACAATGGTGGAGTTATCTGACAGCTTCTGAAAGTGTCAGGAGTTCTAATGGTACTTAAAATTAGTTGTGGGGACAATGAAGAGAAAGAAGTTACCCAAGATGCCACTGTGTTACTGACCACTATTTCTGGTGCACAGTCCTGTACACTCGCAAACTGCTGCCAGATTAAGATTATATTTATAAGAATACTCACATTAAAAAAGACAAAAAGAATTAAACTTCCTTTTAGGGTTTAGACTGTCAGGGCACTGGAAGCAGAGACCACCTTGTGCCATCCAGTCATCTTGGGCAACAAACCTAAACTTACACTTGTCACTTTCGACTGCAACCATGACAAAGAGTGAACAGAGACAAGGCATCCATCAAGACCCCAATCCCCACCTGCACAGTAAACAGCATTTCCACCTTGCAATACCTGGATTTGATTCTTTGACTGGTATGAATTCTCTTTTCAAATATGTTCATGCTTTGTGTAGCTTCCTCACATAACCTAACAACATGGCTTTGGACTAACTGTCAACTCCAGACTGGCCTGATATGTGCCCAAGGATTGATTCTTACAAAACGCCTTTGATATAAACATGGAACTTTCTCTTTAATGCGAGTATAGGCTCTCACATTTCTCAAGTTTGACATTCTCTTTATTTAAAGACAAAACATTACACCAGAAAGCAACTCAATTAAACAAATAAGGATACCATAGCAAATACAACTGTATGCTTCAAAATATAATCTTAAAAACAAAAAAGAACTCCACTTTCAGCCCCCATATGAGAAGGACAGAAATACTAACAGAGAGCTTCACCTAAGATGGTTCTTTAATAAAACAGTGTGCACAAGAAGAAAGTTAGGCACAGGCCTGGCATTTTTAAATCAGAATATTAATTTGAATTTCTCTTTCTAGCTGGCATCTATGAACCAACCATGTCAAGTAAATTCCCTTTTTTATGTCATAAATAAAATCCCAAATCAAACCCTGTATTTTTTTTTTTTTTTTTTAAAAAAAAAAGAAAAAAAAGACCCTTCATCTCCCTCCCTGTTTTGCTCGGTACTGAATCACTTTCAAAACTCGACTATAAGTTTAAAAATGCACTTGGCACCACATCACCAAAGGTCGTGTTTATAAAACTTGTGTATCCACAAAACAAACCTTGAATTACACAGCTTCCCACGCAGATGTTGGAATTTATAACAGAAAATTCTTTGGGTGAATACAAGTACTTTTATAACAATTCAGACAAATCCATGCGTAACATTTGAGACAAATTGGGATAGGACGACACCCTTGATCAAGTATGAAAATACAGCCAAACCAGCTAAATGATGACTCACGCATATAATAATTGTTAGAATACGCACTGACATGACAAATATATTACACCTTGTCAGCATGCGTGTCAGTGGGCCACCTTCCAGGCTTGTTAGAAGTAAGCACCAGGACACAAGGGGACACTGTCACGGACAATATTATCTCGTTTTCCACCCAATGAGGGCAATTGACTCAGCCCCTTACCCGAGATATTCCCAGAAGGTGGCATCACATTTGGGAAAGAGCAGACTGCTGAATGGTGCTCCCATCAGAGAAACCCGATCCTGTATGAGGCTGTACAGCCCGCTTGTTTTGTTTTTTTTTTTTTTTTGCACCATCATGTGCCTCTTTTGTTTTGATTTGCTACTGTAGGTATTAAAAGTGGAGACCGAACATTTAATTTTTTGACTGGTGTGTTCCCTCGGTCAACAACAACCTCAAAAGTGATAATTATGATGTACAGACTGTATTTTAGTTCCCTTTTAAGAGAGTCAGTGCTGCGTTTTTGCACTAAAGAACTTTTTTTGGTTGTTCATCTGTTTAAATAGGCACTCTTGTCATTTCTCGGGGAACTGGGCAACAGATCAGGAATATCTCAGTCACGCTTCACTCTGCTATTCCCGTTATGCTAGAAACCATTAACCCAACTTCTGAGGCACTACATCCAGTTTTCATATGGTGTGGGTGTGCATATATAAAACATGATGTTTTGGCCAACACAAAAGGACAATTTGCAGCAGTGTCCTGTTCCCCTAACTTAATCACAACACCTTACTGCACTGTATTGCAATAAGGGCATCTAGAGAGAATGAAGCTGCTTTTGTTAATTGTAATGACATCCCACTAACACTCAAGATATATGTGATGACAAGATGAGACTGAGAAATATCATGGCTCAGTGGCCTGGGTCTACCTGTGACTCATTTGTTTTGTGGCAAAGTAGCTTTGGCAGACATAATGGTGCTATACTTGGTAGCTGGCTTGTTGGAAAGGTAACTAGTTTTTCATATGACCTGTACTATTCTTTGTCACACCACTCATGTCACTACACGTGCCAGGTGATCGTGGCTACCCATTCAGATGCTGACACCTTACGCCTTTCTTTGACCTCCAGAACACAGAGGAGAAGCACTATAATGTTGTACATGACCTCCTACGGTCAGTTGTGGAGCACAATCAGATAGTCTTGAATGCGGGTGGAGGGATCTCAGTGCATCAGGAGGCAGGCAGATGTACCGGCTAATGAAGTTGTGCATCCTCGTGATAGCCTATGTACAAGGCTGATTAGCACTGTGCATGCATGGTTGTTTTTTTTAGGAGGGCAACCAAGTGGCAAACGAGGCGCGTTCACGTACACACGTTCACAAGAGGATTGTGACTTATAAAAGTAAATTGCATAGAAATGTGCATATGCCAGGTTTTATACATCACTTTTTTTTGGCATAAGCATTTTCCTCTTTTTTTGAAGATTGCATATTTCTCATTTTTCCTTCTTGTAATCATATTAGATTGGACTGGCATTGTTGTTATCTCCAATAATAATATGTTATTGTATCCTGTCCTATTGTTTTGTCTCTCACTTTTGCAATGTACTCCTCTTGTAGTTTTATACTGTAGCTATGCTTGATTTGCAAAGATCCCTTGATACTTTATATCAGATTTATCTGATATAGTCCTAAAGCTTAATCTGATTCCATCAGTGCTATTTCAATTTAAAATTTCCTATTTTGATTTAATTAGAATGATACGCAGTACTGCATTGTAATCTTGCTTGCTCCATAAATCACCAAGCGATGATGCCCACTATTAATGGTAATATATAAAATAAAAACTTACTGATTAATTAAAATAACTTGTAACAGCCCAGAAACCTTTTCCTACAATGCAACCCTGGTGACCTTCTGTGTGTTTGCTTCCATTACATCACAGCCACACTGACCAGATCCCCAATATAACCTACTAGTCTGGATCTTTGCTAATGAACTGACTGTCATTGCCAGAGGTCAATGCACAGAGTCCCAGATGGTATGCTGGCATTATGGTCCTATACATACACACGCCAGTATCTCCTACTACCTAATGAGCCTCACACATCAGCATACTTAGGTCAATACCCATTTGATTAAGTTCACGATTTGATCAAGTTTAAAATATACCATCATATCAATCTGTATTTTCATGCCAGTAAACACAAATTAAAACCTCTAAAATTCACAGCCTGAAACAAAAGGTGTTGTAATCTTTTTTATTAATCTTTCATAATCTTTGTCTCACCAAAAAGCATTCAATTTGGCATAGTGTGTGCTTTTTTCATCCCAATCTATTCTGTTTAGAAAACTGGCAATCAAAGCATAGATTCTTACAACAGCTTGGACCTACACTTCTGCTAATGAGAACCCCTGATATTAGAAAATGCATAATATACACACACACACACACACAATGTAAATAATTTAGTAACTTTGGTCAATGTACAGTAACAGCATTCCTATAGTAAACCGGAACAAAACAACAATTAGGATTCAGCGTTAGATCAAATGGCTATGAGACATCAGCATTATCACTCATGCAACTTTCATGTGCCATTTTGTAGAGATGCCCCCTTCCAAGTTTAACACAAATAAATGCTTTCTAGTCATTCAAGTTGGCACTTTATGAACCTTTTTTTTCCCCCCATGACAGCACTACATGAGCAACAGAGCCAATCCAGGTAGCATTATGTACAAGGCAGGAACTGACCTTGTCTAGGAAGACAATTCACTGCACATTAATCATAGTATGCCAGTTTAGAAATGGTTGCAAACTAAATACACATCAATGGGCTCAGGAGCGGACTGGGTCTCAAAACTGGCCCGTACATCCTTTAACAAGTGTGGTAACGAGGTCGACCCACTCAGCCCATTATTCATTGTAATTTTATTAAGATTTGTGAGGAGTACGCAGCTCGCTACTTGCTATGAGCCTATGATATGAACTCCTATCTAAACTGCTGCCAAACTTAGTCTGTACACTGTTGTTTAGGCACAACTTAAAATTTGACAACATGCTTAGAAATAAAATTTAATGAAAAATAAAAATTTAGTAACACGGCTTACACGTTATTAGAGTACATGCCAAATGTCAAAGTCATGTCCAAGTGCCAGTACCCTAGTAGCTGCTCATTTACAATGGAATAATTTATAACCTCGGTTATAATTAAAACTTCACATGACTGAAATGTTCCATTAACTTAACGATAAACTATAAATGTTCCATCCTAATATGAAAAATTCCTATCCTATTATATTCACCATACAAATAATCACAGCTGAAAACCTCTACCAGAGAACAATAAAATGAATAATACATAATCTAAACTAATTATTAGTACCAAAGAATTTAAATACTAGATACGAGATAAAATAAATTGCAATAATGTATATGCTAACCGAAATGTAGCGTTATCGAAACAGAAATCGGAATAAGGCAGTTTTGACCAAATTTTTCGTTGCAACATTGTGTACTGACCACTAAAACAACTTGATGATGTAATACAGTATATTATATGGGACTATATAAATCGCAGTACCAGACAGATAATGTTTAGTAGTTTAGAAAATGAATTTTAATGTTAAACAGTAACTAGTACATAAAATTTATTTCATGAAAGGCCGGCCCATGACCAGACCAGAGTCCGCGGCCCACCGGCATTGCCCAAATGCCTTAATGGCCAGTCCGCCCCTGAATGAGCTGTAAGAAGAAGCCAGGTTATTCAGAGAAAACATACAAATACAGTGTGACCAAATAAACTTCACTTAGCTATTGACTAGACCAGAAATCAAAACCAAGACTCCTGATCTAGGGGATGGCAGCATTAACCACTGTGCCTCTCAATGTATATAACATATGTAAATGAAGAAAATATAAATGACAAGAACTACAAATTGCTTCAATTGCATGCATGATTGCCAGAAAGAATTGTGAGGCTAACACATAAAAAAATAGGACACCAATCGCCTTGAAACCTCTGTGTACAGGCTGATTTTATTTTGCGGAGCTACACCAGGTATAGAATAGAAGAAAAGTGAAAGAAAAATATAATTAATAATAATAATAATAATGATAAAAGGAAAGCATGCAAAAACATCAGGGTATACATACAAGTTAATATTAAGAATAATTGCATAGCTGGAAAACGTGGGCACTTGAACGGGTTTATTGTTCTTACTGGCTGAAACTAGAATGACAGCAATCCCTAATTCAAAATGTTTTCTAAGAAGTGCAAAATCTGGTTTGTATGATTTGGACTGTGCATTAGACAAGAGGGTAAAAAATAAACTGCCAAAACTTTACCTGTTCTCTGACATACGGGAATGGGCTCAAATAAATACAAAAGGTATTCCATTTAATGGGTATTATACAAATACTGCATAAGACAATAAACACACCCTGGGCGCTCGTATTGAAAATATACTGGAGAATTAAAAGTGTTAAAATGTCTTGAAATGAGGATAGTCTGTGAAACAGAAGATGCCAAGGAGGGTAAATCGAATAAATTGGCCAGGTACGAAAAAGCGGGGTTTGTTACCGAACGCTTCAGCGACAGCAACTCCGTAATATTGGACTCGATATACGGGATGGGGAAATAGATAGACGGATGGATGGGAAGCGGTCAGATCCGAAGCAGCAAACTTGGAGGAAGATTAAACAAGTAAAATTCCAACACTATCAAATCACTCACGCGCGCAAAAATCTGCCTCTAATGAAGGATATCGCTATCAAGGTATATTAAAATGTGGAAAAAACTCCAATAAAAAAAGCCTGTTCAAGTTTTAATAATGTACACACATGAACAAAATGTTTTAGCAAAAAAAACAAAAAAAAAAAAAAAAAAATACAAAGCTGATACTCGTGAAAAAAAGAAAATACTCCAGACTTGATTAAACCCCAAAGTGCCGTCTGACAGAAGTGTTCTAGAAAATGATGTTTAATGACAGTCCGCAATTTAAGTCAGGCAACCAAAGAATGCATAAGTACGGCAATATTCTTAGTATGCGAGACACGCGAACTTTAATTTTTTTTCTCTTTATCTCAACGTTGCCACAGTAACGCAACAAAGTGCATTCCCTTGTGTCACAAGGATATTTATTTTCCCGTGATAATAAGGTACTCTAACCAATTAAATCTAAAAGGGAAAAAAACTTGTCATTTTTGACCAATTAACATACGTTACCTTTTTGTTGTCCTTGAAGCCCCGAAAACATGCAAATCTTGTAGTATTTTCATTTATAGTACGTGGAAAGCGGCAATAAGTGTTTTACTGTAAACCCGCTGGAAAATAATTAGCTCGGTTTTAACCCCACCTCGCTAGAGAGCTGCGCCTTCCCCTGCACTAAAAAGGCGCTTATTGTTATTGGTTGAAAAGGCACACGGCTCATTCAATCTTGCATCTGATTGGTTCATTGGTATACGAGATGTTGAATCCGATAGCCATTTTTGAAACGGGCATTGAGAGACTGAAGTCGGGGTTAGGTTATAGCTGTAATTAGGTAGAGTGCTGCGCGCTCGTCTGTTTTATGGATTAAATTGCAGTGTGCATTTACTTCTACTGACAAGACTGAATACAGTAATTTATTGCGTACAGCTGGTCATTTAATTACATGATTCACAGAAGGCAAGGTTAATTTAGGTTTGGGAAAAAATGGTGTATTATTTGTAGGTGAATGTCTGTGCCTGTATTAAAGAAGGGAGCACTGTATTACTTTGGTTGTACTTTTAGGATACACACATACTGAAACACTTTAATGCTTTTAGAACGCATTACCAGCAACTTTGTACTGGAATAAAACGTTGTCAGTAATGGGTGGATGGAAACGTTTTTTTAGTCCTTCTTGTTCAACCAACATTATTTAATTTTAAAAAATGTTTTGAAATAAAGTTGATTTATAATCACCAGAAGAATATTTAGACATATTAGATGCTGATGAAGCAGCATAATGCACTATATTAAACAATGAACTGATACCTTAAGAATTTAGGTGCAATTAAACTGAAACACTTCTCTTACAACACATTACTTTAAATTTGCATTTACATTTATTTGTTTGTCAGATGCTTATTCAAAGCGACAACATAATCAAGTAACATTAGACTAGGGCCTGTTTGTTCAGCAAGTGTAGTAAGACAGGTAACAAAAGTTGATTGCCACAAGTGAAAAGATGTAATAACTAATACATTTACAATCATAGACTACATTCTCAGGCCTGTTTAATTCAGTATGGGGTTGCAGGGGTTTGGAATCTATCCCAGCAGCAATGGACAAGAAGAAAGGACCAGTGCTGGACAAGGTGCCACCTTGATGATGTACACACCAATCAATATAAAGAGGCCATCCTTAGGGAATTGAAAAACTGGAATATCCAAAGGAATACCCCTGGTAAACATGGGAAGAATTTGGTGTTTAGTGTAAACATGGGAAGAATTTGTAAACACCACACACAAAATAACTGGGTGTGGAACTTGACTCCACAACATTGGATTTGAGAGGATGAAATACTACACACTATGTCACACATTAATAATTAAAATTAGCTTTAATTTAAATAGAGTTTTTCATCCCAAAGAGCTTTATATTAAGTGTAATATTAAATTATATATTTTTTTTATCTTTAGCTCCTACGCCTGCCACTAACCTGGCATTACACCCAACCCTCACCCTTCACCTTGCATGTAGTGAGGCCGCAAGATGGTTCCTAATGCTGTTTTGGGCCCAACCACCAGGAGGTCACCAGCAGATGCCACCCCCAGGCTTGGCTGCAGAAGTGGACCCTGGTAACCTTATCATTATCAGGGTACATTGTTTTTTATCTAGTATCTTCATGAAGGTCATTGTGAACAATTCTTTGGCTAACCTTTCAACCTAAGCCGTTCTCCCTACCTGGAGCACAAAGCTCCTGACGACCCAGCACTAAGTATCCCTATAAGCCTGATCACGACATCACAACTGCCTTTAACCGAGGAGTTCAAATATCTTGCAATTTTGTTCTTGAGTTAAGGAAAAAAGGGAGTGTGAGACTGACAAGTGGATTGGAGTGGTGGCAACTGTTCTGCAGTCACAGTACAGGTCCATGGTTGTGAAGAGGAAGCTGAGTTTAAAGATAAAACTCTGTTTACCAGTCAGTCTACATCCCTGTCCTTACCTATGGTCATGATTGTGAGAGTGAAAAGTTCAGTGATTCTGAAAACTGTATGAATAGAGTCGCTGCTCCTCCAGATCAAGCGGAGCCAAGTGAGATGTTTTGGGCATGTCATAAGGATGCCCCCCCCAGGCAGCTCCCACAAGAGCTGCTTCAAGCACATCACACTGGGTGGCAACCATGAAGCTGGCCCAGAACATGCTGGAGGGATTATATACATTGACTGACTTGGAAACATCTGGGAATTCTCCAGCAAGAGCTGAAATCTGTAAGTGGAAACAGAGAGGTCGGGGCTGACCTGCTTGACTTGGTGCTGCCACCACCCTCAAAATCACCAGGAAGAGCAGTTGAAAAGATGAGACGATATTTTTTAACAACATGAAAAAAGGCAGACACACTCCTATACTATTTCTAAAGTGGACAATAAAGAAATGAGAAGCCAGGAGGAGGTATCAATCATTTTATCTCCTCTTGGTTACCAAATGTATAAAATTTTGCAAACCATTATTTGCTCATTATATCACTCATATCCTAAATGAATACTCCCAAATTCATGAACACTATGCTAAGATTCTACAACATACTACCTTATCACTGTACATAAGAATGACATCTGTCCAGGTTAATTCTGTGAGTTTAGAGGAGGCGAGGAGGCTTGAGCCACATTACTTCTTGATGCAGCGTAGAAAGAAAATTCCATTATGGGGCATCTTTCATAAATCTGGGTTTTCCGCCTTCTTTTCTGCTCTCTTCATCACCATCTTTTGTCTGCCTTTTAAAAGAGGCAGTCAATCTCACAGTAACTGCTATTTCATGAATTATTCAGTGCCATAGGGAAGGTTCTGTGGTTGGAGTCTTCTGGCTAGCAATACTGATGAAAGCTGTTGTAAGGTTTGGCTTGAGAGTCAAATCTTCTCACTACACTGGGTCCCCTGGCTTATACTAAGCAGGGAGTAGAGGACTTGTCACAAGAGGCAAAATTTGGGGAAGCAGATTCAGTAGCCTGTCCAGCAATGTTATTTCTGTGGTTTCTTGGCTTTCATTTTAGATGTGTGTGCCTTTGTGAGGATGCTGGAATAGGTCCAGTAGTTGATAAGATAAATAATCTAGAGATAGAGTTTTGAAATTTTTCAAAAGTTTATGCAACAACAGAAAATAACCCTGGTGACAATAGCACAAAGCAGAATAGTGGTGCAGATTGTCTTATTGACAATTCGCTTGGTTTCTACCTTCATGTCAGCTCCTCAAATACCTGGTGGTACAGTATACTGAAGGAAGTACTGGTAAAAGTGATACAGTCCTAAACTACTTTCTTGACTGCCCAGGTATGAAATATTTTCCAGGATTTGCATAGAGATCTTAATTATTGCTAGCTTAGTTACTCGGCCAAGGATATTTCAGTAGAGGTTCTTGATTTTTTTGATGCTGAAAAACAGTGTTAGGCTCCTAAACACCTTGCAGAAGAGGTTCAGAGTAGCCAGGTGTTTTTTTTCTGGAGAGGGGGCAATCATGTCACAGTGTATTTATTGGAGATCAATGACCATTGTCTTAGCCACTTTTTTCTTAGAAGTTCGTGCAGCTCTGTTTTGACCTTGATCTCACAGAGAGTGGTTGAAGATTGAAAGCAGAATAACATGATGATAATAGTAAAAGGGTTGGGCGCTATAGCTTTACTGATATGCTACTACAAGTTTTTATTTTGAAGGATCCAAATGTTAGACACTAGTTTGTGTTTGCGCAGGGTTAGAAACTGGTGTCATTACCATCATCAACATGAGGGCACTCATGAAAGTAAGGAAAATAATTATAAGAATATAAATAACAGCAGTAGTAATTTCAGAAATTTAATAAAACAAAATGTTCTCCAATGGATTCCAACCAATAAAATAAAAAATTACAACAGCAATGATTTACAAAATTACAGAAACAAGTCAGGAGCACCTCTAACAGGTTACTGATATATGTTGTCATCTGACTCTTTTGGTTCAGAGCTGCTCAAAGTGCTTGTTGTAGCATCACAAGATCTCCCATGCCAGTGTTTCTCAACATTTCTAGTGTCACAACCCACTTGTTATAATGAAACTGTCTTTGTGACGCACCACGCCAAGGGATTGTCTCCTTTGTCAAATTGATCATGATCATCAGAGCAGGAGGTGGATCAAGTGCTATTGTCAGATCGGCAACCAACTCATGACCTACTGGCTGCAGCCTGTGACCCGCCCCAGTGGTTGGGAAACACTTCTCTGTGCTATTTCAGTTTGATTTGTATAGTCTGTTTGTCTGGAGCCTCTTCCTAAACCAGTTGGCCTTGGGTAATCCCAGTAGAAATACAACACAATTGGCAACATAGATTTATGATACTTCAGCAATCACAGTTATGATTACCAGACCAATGTCATTTTTAGAAATAGGCTTATTGTATTCAAATAGATTAGTTTCTTTTATTTTGCCATCAGATACTTATGAAATCTAATGTTTAGCTGTAGCAGGAGCTTATATTCTTGAACTCCAAGGCTACAAGGAGATGTTACACCTAATAAAGTACAGCTACACATCACAAGGAATACATGCTATATATGCTTTTTGTGTGAAATTGTTTTTCCTGTACAGTAAATGCTGTTCTGAAGGTGTCAGAATTTTAGGAAGATACATGCTGAAGTGAGATTCACATTTTTTGAATGTATGAATTTTTAAGGCACCAATAAGTTAAATATCTAGTAGAACTTTTTAGTGTGATTGAGTATTATGCTTTTATCAAAGACACAAAAGAGTTATGATTTTAAAATCTGTACAGCGCTTCACTGTGTTTATTAAGTTACTATATATATATATCATTATAGTAATTTATTGTCTGAGTTTTAAACAAGTTTGTTTGTGCCTGTTCACTGTGAAGGGAGTGATTTGCACCAACAGAAGAAGAATGTCAATTACCCTTAACGCAACCCATTACAGATTACAATAGGAGATGACAACAAAAGATACTGAGTAGATAGATGTACTATGGTGAAAATTATTAATGCATTCATTTCTAGTAGGACTGACTAGTATAATACGTTATTCACTGGCCTTTCACATCATTCTTTATGCAGCTTTCAGTTTTTTTAAAATGCTGCTGCAATAATCACTACAAAAACTAAAAAGTAGGACCACATAACTGCTGATCTTAAATTGTTACACTGGCTTCTAGCTAAGCATAGGACTGATTTCAAAGTCCTCCTTCTTACATATAGTCTTAAATGGCCAAGGCCCTGCTAGCTTGTATAAGCTTATCACTATTTACAAACGACAGCATGCATTAATATTTCAAGATACTTAAGTTCCCAAAGATTAATAAATAAAACAATCATTTTGAACTATTACTAACCCTCGTCTATTCTGTTTTTCTTCTTAGTGTCCACTTGTGTCACTTGGTTCCACTGCTCTCAATAGAAATTATAATTTCATAGTATACATAACTTGTATTAAAGAATCATTAAACATACAATCCCTTCCAGACTCTATCTGGAAAGTCCCTGTGAATTTCAACAGGATGAATATAGCTGCAACGGATAGGATGCTCACTTTCTCATTTTCTCTGTTAGCTGAGATTCTCTCAGTGACCTGGCAGTTATTTTCTCTAGGTGCTGTCAGAACGTGCAGAAGTTTGGAGGGTGGAAGGCTATGGAGGGCCATAATTTAAAAGTGCCAGGGTTGAACAGGTTATTGCTTGTGGTACTGAGTTTTGCTTTTCCAAAATGAAATATTATATAAATATAAAAGTTTATAAAAAATCATTAAATTAGTAATGTACCTATGTCTTGCTGTCAAAGAAGTTTATTAAATGGAAATCCCTCAACACCTCTCTCCTCTATTCCTAAGCAGCTCTATTGCTAAGATGCTCATCCTTCAGTTTGTTATGGTGTTTAGATTTTAGGAAATGAAGTGAGCTGAATGTCCTTTCACACATCAATGTAGTCTGAAAAATAGTTAAAACGAGCAAAGCTACATGTGCAAAATCTTTATAGATGGCATAATTCCTGAAGATATCACACCAGAACTTTTCAGCTGTCACATCCTTTTCCAGAAATTAGGTTTCATATGCTCATCTTGATGGAGTTCCATCAAGGAGTATCTTATAGTTGACCAGTTCACGGAAGATAAAGAGGGAAAAGAGGATAAAAAATTTAAATGTCCTTAAAATTTCAACATTAAGTCTGGAAAATGGGTTTGAGAGGAAAGTAAACTTCCTGAAAAATGTTGCTTCTTTAAATCTTAACCAAAGTTCATCATGTACTGTTTCTAAATAGCTCATAATTTTTTCACACACTCTGCTTTTGATATCTTGTGACTGTGAATCGAGGAAACTAGAAGGAGTTGGAAAAACTGTTAAATCCTTTTTTTCTTTCACATGTAAACTGATATAGTATTCTGGAATTACTAGATTACACAAACAGTATCAATGATTGTTAAATCAGGTGGCTGTAGCAGGTGAATTTAGGCAAAATGTCTTTCAAAAATAAAATACTTGAGCACACAACACTGTCCTGAAGTTGCTGAACCAGTTCCTTATTAACAGATTTTAAAGTAGTCACTACATTGTCATAAAGTTTGCAAAGTCGATGGATACTTGATTCAAAACTCAACCAACGAATTGAATTATAGTTGAGGAGAACATTATATTTCTCACTTGTCGTTTCACAAAGTGACTGAAAGCTATTTTTAAAGATACTGCGTGTATTTATTGTGTTTTTAGTTTTCTTTACAATAACCTCAACATCTTCCATTGATTTACATACAGCTTTACAAATGAGAACTTCCTAATGAAAAAAACAATGCAATCTGAAAACTTCACCGCAACAATCATTCCTGAAAAGTCTTAAAATACCGATTGCCTCGCTCTCCATCGTGGATCCTCCATCGGCAGTGATGCTACAGAGGTTGTTAAAGGAAATTCCTAATTCATCAAGTCAAAATTTGATATCTTTGTAAATGTTTTTTTGCATTTGGGCGTTCTTTTAGAGAAACCAAACATAAGAGTTTTTCTGAAAAACCACCTTTGTCCATATCAAGTGTCACACATGTGTGAAAGGAAGAAAGCTAAAGGGCCTGAAAGAGAGTAACCCCATGCCAGACCAGGGGGAGGCGGAGTGTGTTGACTCATTTTCTCATTTTCCTGCAGACTGTTCACGAGAAATTCTGCCTGGCCCTGATGATGTAATTTCTGGTGCCAGCCCTTTTGAGGATGTCACTTCTGGTTCCAGTCCCTTTGATGATGTCACTTCTGATCCCAAACCCATGGAGGAGGACACTTACAGTTCCGACAGTTTGATGATGTCACGTCTGGATCCGAGCCTATGGAGGAAGATCCTTCCAGTTCCGGCCCCTTTTGATGACATCATATCCTGTTTTGGCCTTTAAAGCTGCCATCTTACAACCAGTGAATCAGTTCTGCGTTGGACTCTGATTTTTGCACATCAGTGCAATCCTATCACAATCCATTTGCAGCGAGGGAGAATATATGGGTGGCCGCCCCAAACCTTTTTATGACTTCTTGGTCTAATTCTTGTGACACAAGAAACCGGGAACACAGAACTATCTGATTGGTTTTAGTGATGTCATTACTTTCATAAACTGACAAACTAAAATATAAACTTCTTAAAACACTATCTGCAGTTTAATTTCCTGTGAAATTTCCAAGCTCTATCTTCTTTGAACTGTGTCATTGCTAAGAGGAATGTCCCTGAATAACTAATTATCTGGTTGTATTGAAAAACTAATGATTTAGTAAATTCAGCATCTGTGAATGTTTTTTTGTACTTCCCAATACAATAACAAACTTTAAATGTAGCTGATTTCTGCTCACTCTCACGAGAAAGAAACACTATCATTAATTTTTGTTGTTGCAATGTAAGAATCCCGAGTACTGAACTTTTTCTTTACTTCCATTCCGCGTGTACTAAAATGACGCTGAACTGCGTAGGATTTTAACTGCTGAATTTCAGTTTTACATAATGCACGTATCATCATATGTTCTGCCGAATCAGGCTTTAAAAAAATGAAATCTTTTCTTCCCACTCTGGATTAAATTTTCTATTTTCATCTCTAAACTCGCAGTGTCATTTTGGAGTTGGTGAAACATCTATATCACTGCTAGTGATCGGAATAGTTTTATCAATCTCCTTTTGTTCTTTTTTCTTGTAATAATATAGAAGGCTCATTATGGTTTACTTTTAAGGCTTTTTTAAATAAAAAAAATGCAGAAGTTGTTATGGAAAACAAACTAAGATTTCACACGCTGTATTTCAATTACAACCACAGAAAACACTTTTAATATGTAACAATCACACTGATTATCACACTAATTATTACCATAGAATCACAAATTAGGTGATATGAACATAGACGTGGCCTTAACTGCAGGGAAACTGAAAATGAAACATTAACAAAAGGTGAACAGTTCAGTGTGTAAGCTCGTTTATGACTAAATTCCCAGGCCACCCTAGCGGCTAGTGAGAAAACGATTTGTTTGTTTACTAAAATAAAAGAGCAAACTTAATATTAACTCCAGAGACAAGAGAATTATCTTAGAAAATATGGGAGAGATCGGTGGACATTTATAGTCTATTGACTTTCGTGTATATAGAGGGGCATCTGAATTGCATCTGCATGCATTGGAGAAGGGACTATTCATTCGATGGAACCAGTCGCCAGTTGCAATATTCCACTTGAGGACAGACTCTGTAAACCTCCATCAATTTATGTTCCAATCTGAAGAATAGCGCTGAACTGAAGTAGTGGCCTCACCAAAATTTGTTGTTGGCCGCATTTGGGAATAGCTGGTCTAGGGTCAGGGTGTAGTCTTTCTTCAGTGGATGTAGGTTTTTTAAGCACTAGGATGTGATAACGTTTTTTATAACTTTAAGATAATAGTTTATGGTATAGTAAACTAATCTGTGTTTAAACTATTAGCTTCATTCACTCTTTTGCTAGAAATATCTAGAAACAAAGAACTTTCTGATATTTTCTCCTGATCTCAAGAAATATTTTGTCATAGGCAGATATAGAATAATAGTGAAAACAAATAGGAATGTATAATAAAAACAAAAGAAAGCAGTCCATTTTAATAATCAAAATAATAAGTATAAATAAATAATGTGTTGTCTGTGAAATAATAATATTTCATAAGCAGGTAATGTATATGATGCAAAGATTATTAAATTCACAGACCACAATGACATATTGAACATTCATTGAAGTTCATATGTGCCTGCCAGCTGACAGAATTGCCTACATAAATGACTTGGATCCTTTCTTTCATTCCTGTCTTGGGTGACCCTCTGTGAAATTTGTTATGTCTTGCCTACCATAGCATTAAAAAGGGGAATGATATTATCTCTCTGTTATATAATCAAACACTACGGTCTTTGTATGTTTAGTCCCTCAGAGCCACCTGACTGGTCATTTTATCTTTGTTGTGATTGGTTCATTAGGCTTCGGTGACATGATTGAAAGAGGAAGTGCGAGTGTCAGACACATAAGAATGAGTACAGGCTTAAAAGGCTTGTAGAGAATAACTTTCAAAGACAAGAAGTAAAAAAATGTTGACACGAGGTGAGCAAGGTGCCTTGAAATGACAGAGTCTGAGAAGCAGGCTTTATGGGAATGCACTCGACAGAGGGAACGCCAGTCAAGAGTGGTTCACAAACGTGAGAATAATGAAGAAATGTGCTGGAGGTACATATAGGGCAAGAGATATTAAAGACAGGTAATGTGGTGAGGATAACGTAATCCTATTTTTGTCTATCCAGCAATTACATTCTTTTGGCCATATTCAACAAAATTTTTGTGATGTGCCATCTATTGGAATGAAATTTGTAACGCATAAGGTAAAAAAATGCATTACATTTTTATTTCAACAGAGGGTACATTGCAAACAATATAATCAATACAATACAATTTATTTTTGTATTGCCCAAAATCACAAAAGCAATGCAAGGTTGGGCGTGCAGTGGGTGTCAAAAAATGGGTAAAGAGTACTGCTCTTGACAAATATATATGAAATTATTTCAGAATTTCATATATATATGAAATGCTGTATAGCTGAGGCAACAGATGACTTAATAAAGTGAAGTTAAAATAGAAAAAATATAGGGAATAAAAAAGAATGATAAAGGGAGTGATTTTTCCTCATTAATGTAGCCTACAGAGAGCAGTAATAAATTATGTAAACAAATAACAAAGTCCATTAACATCCACAAACAGTTTGAGATCCTCTCAGTAATTCCATCATCTACTTCCTTCTGTGTAACAGGCAATGTGCTCTAATGGGATTAGTATTTTCTGTATCAGCCATTTTATTTCCTATTATTCATTTCTATTTAAAATTTCCATTATTTGATCATATTATTGGTTGTATATGCCATCTTTTGGAATGAAAAATACAATGCATTTGATTAGTACATGAAACAAACTCCTTGGAAATAGCATGTCAAGAATGATGCCCTTGATTGATTGTGTCACCTTTATATATTAGTTGGGCTTAAGTGATTTTGTGCTTTATTATAGTTTTGAATTATTATTTTTCATAGATAATGCAATTTCTGATTTGATTGTTTATGATTTAACATTTATGCACTTAAATGTTCTGATGTTCTGTGTACATTGTGTGTGGATCCTCAGGAGGTAGGGCCACCCTGATGTCACTCCTGCTTTACAGGTATCCCAGAAGTAAGGATTCAGCAGCAGTTTTATTGTGTTTGAAGATTATTTGTGAGTATTGCTGTTTCTTTGGATTTACTTTTTTGTGATGTCTTTGCTTTTTTATGGGATTTGCCTCATGGATAGTGTTTTTGGACTTGTTTTCCTCAGATAAATTCTTCATTTACAAAGAACCCTTGTTGCCTTTTTGCTACATGCTGGAGTTTTCACAGTTTTTTCCCTCTTGAAAGACATTTTGATATTTTTGGAACTTTTAAAGCATTTCGAACTCTAAGGCTGGTTACTCACTTTGGATCTAGCCAGGCTGAAACCTGCACATAGTTGTCAGGAGCAAAGTGACAGGGGGTGAGCCTTTTCTGGGCTGGCCAGTGAAAGTCCTGGCCTGCTCTATGGTCGTTTGGAGGCCTCATTCCCCTCTTGCCAAGTCTGTAACTCCAGATCACAACAGTCATGAGTGATATTGTAGATATTGCAGACTGTAGTTACACCCTGTTGAATGTAGTTCATTTACATGATGCTAATAGAAGTCCCCAGGGTTAAATCCACAGGGCACAATATGGACAGTGAGACAGTTAAGCATTTATAAATAACATATGCATAGCTAGTTTTGACATTTGTTCCTATCCACCAATGAGAAAAAAACTAAGAAATTAGTTGATACAATTTTTGTTAGATGATTTGATAACATAATAAAACAGCTTGTTAGACAAGAAGTTACAGGTAGAAATTCCAGTAATTGTGGTTTATATCATACAAACATTCAAAGGGTGACATCTTTATGGTGGAGTTTAATTTCGGGCAAACTCGATGTGAGGTAACAATGACTTGCAATTAGTCTAATTTGACTCCACCACATACAGCAACAATTCCACTAAGTCGTGATTCACTCTTTCTGACTGACCACTACTTTCAGGATGGTACACTGATAAAAGATTGATCGTGCAACATAAGCTTATAACAAAATTATTCAGAAGAGAAAAGTAAATTGTGTTCCCGATCTGAAATAATGAAACGAATATCCTTAATAAGAATATCTGGTAACTCCCAAGAGAAGGTATTTTGTGTAATAGAAGAGAATATGCTCACTTAGAAAAATGATCTGCTATTATAAGAAAAATGCTAAAGCCCAGTGATATGCTGTTTCTTCCCGTGGTTGGCTTGGGGAAGGAATGAATTTTAAAAGACTCACAGAATATGTCTAACTAGTTTTCACCCTAATACAAATCTCACACAACTATAATGTTTTGAAAGTTTTGATGCACATTTTTCCATCAGAATTAGTGATTTAATAATTCTGTGGTCTGGGTTATTCCTGTATATTACAAAATATTATAAAATTATGAGCCCAATCTAAGACTTTACACCTGACTTAAGGGGACATGTTAGGTTTTACTTTAGACACATCTTCAGGGGTTATTTTATTAATTTTGTACATAAATAATTGTGTTTACTATATCCTCATGCATATCCACAACTGTAGCTGCCAACAATTTTTCCACAAGCAAAATCAAGGCTGGAAGATGAGGTGCATGCCCATAGAGATACGATGCACGGGGTTTGTAGGGCAGCCTGTCTACAGGACATACTTTCCATTCAGCATCTCAGTGGAAAGAAGGATAGCCATCTTCAACAGCACAGAGGCAGAAGAGAAAGCCTTCAGATAGCTCTGGATCAAGAGAGCAGATCTGTTAGAGCATAGCTGGTTGACCTAGGTGAGACTATCTGGTGATCAAAAGTCCCAAGACACTCAATAACCACAGGTAACATCACTGATGTTGTCACCTAGTTTAGCATCACTATATGGGCCTCTTCATTGCTGCCATTAAAATAAATATGCCTGAAAAAAATGATAGGTGTGTGATGTTAAGAAATTAATCTGACAGTTTCACTAAATTGTTAATTTTATGTATTATGATCACTATAAAAAAGCCATCCTTATTTCTATAAACATGGTTATAGTGCAGCAATAGAGGATATAACAATATTATTGTTGTATCTGATGCTGGATTCATTCTTGCACCCAGTGCCAGGAAAAAAATTAGGCGACATAGGAGGCCACCTAGGACACCGTTTTCTGGGGAGAGCAAATTTAGTAAGGCAATTTTGCTTTATCTTGGATAGTGTGTGCTGCTCTATGTTCTTCTTATGCCCTGAAAAATGCACACCTTATTGAAAAAGCATGCATGTTTTAGAAAGAAATGGCCCTACCACTAGACTGGGAGATCAATCCAGCCCTCTTTAAACCCCTTACTGTTATCTCTGAGACAACTTGTTCACTATTAGTCGCATGGTCCCCCTCATTCCCAAGTTTACACTTGAATTGTAGACAATATTGGATATTGGACATTGGACAGTGGTTGAGGCAGCAAGATAGGTGAAATGTGGTTTTTGAAGCATGAAGAAAAAAGAGGTTTGTCATGTTACAACATTTTCAGCATTATAGATTCTAGTTCTAGAGATACTGAAGCATATGAAAATAATGATTTTACACAAACATAAACTCTGACACCACTTCTGAATGTGTGGTGTGTAACAAGAGCTTTGGTGACTTTTAAAACTGCCACTGATCTCTTGGGTGAACTGTACAGATGACCCCTAATAGAATTTCAGTCTGTTCATAAGTGACAACAGTTTTGTGGCTGAGCTAAAAGGATGTGCACAGCAACCTGCCCAGCACTCGACATTGAAACAACATTTAAGGGTGCTTATATGGTCTGATATCAGTTATGACGGTCTGCTGGCTTTTTTTGTTCTTATTGTATGTAATAATTCAAATGTATGATGCTAAAATGTACTGAACAACAAACCCATTATTTAAAACATCTTATGGACCATCCTGGATATGGATCATGAGTGAAAAGTAATTCAGGCTACTGGTCATGTGCTTGCATTTTGTTGGCAACAATTACCTGTCACTTTGCACAGCAGCAAGGATTTTTTTGAAAATAAAATCCGTCTCTAGATTTTGCATACTTGAGCAGAATGTTGTGTGCACAAATCACAAACTGTACCTTGTCCGATCACTAAATTGGTCTGACCTCTGTATACTGAACAACAGATAAAATTTATTGGTAGCTTAAAAAAGTGCCCAGAGTGTGATTTCATATTTTCTTTTTTTTATCTTAACATCCAAAAATACCAGATTTTGTGAAAAGAACTAGGTGCCAGAAAAAGATTTTAAAATATTCGTTTCCTCCCTCTCTCTCTTACTCTCTTTCATAACTGACAGTTGAAGAATCAGACTGTCTTTGGTTTTGATATGTTATGTGGTGCACTGTGCTCTGGTGACTATCAACTTTAATTCTAAGCTTTAGCATTGCATACTTTGTCCCTCTCCCCCTCTCTATTTTTATCACTCATAATCTCAGATGCTGTTTCTATGTTTTTTTTGCTAGTTTTTGCTATTAAGATCGTTGCCATCACCATGTTCCTTAGTGGACAGAAAGTTTTTAAGGAAAAGATCACACATTCTGCAAGCTATAATCAATATCAACCATAAGGTTGCTGGTCCTATTTCAAATGATGACGCAATAGATGACCCTACAGCAAAAAAGTCTTAGATGGATGGACTAAAAGGCAGAATTCTACGTGACCATCATCATCAAGCCTTTCCGTGAGAACCCTAAATCCAAAGAGGACTGTTTCATTTATGTTAGGTAGAATGCCCAGAGGGGACTGGGCGGTCTCATGGTCTGGAATCCCTACAAATTTTATTTTTTTTTTCTCCAGCCGTCTGGAGTTTTTATTTTGTTTTTTCTGTCCCCCCTGGCCATTGGACCTTACTCTTATTCGATGTTAATTAATGCTGATTTATTTTGTTTTCATATTGTGTTTTTTATTTTTCTATTCTTTATTATGTAAAGCACTTTGAGCTACTGTTTGTATGAATATGTGCTATATAAATAAATGTTGTTGTTGTTGTTGTTGTTGTTAGAAGATAAAACTGTAAATAGAAAAGTTCTTAATGTTATGACAAGTTCTTAAATTTTGTTAAATGTCAGTTGTGAAAACTCTGAAATTATTGTGTTATGGTAAAGAGATATAATATATAATATAAGTAGTTCCAGAGATAATTGTGTTCTTCAATTTATTCTTACATTTTTATTTTTTTAATCATGTCTTTGCCTCAAAACACCTGTTTAACATATACTTATTATTATTATTGTTATTATAATTAGCCATTAATTTTCAAATCCATTTAGTCCTGAGCAGGATCACAGGGAGCTGAAGTCTATGTCAGCAAGCATAGTGCACAAGGCAGGAACAATCCATGGATAGGGTGCCAGTACAACACAGGGCAAATACACACCAAACAAACATTAGGGCCATCTGAGCAATCCACCTAACTTTAATATCTTTGGTCTGTGCGAGGAAACTTGAGCACCTGGAGGAAACCCACGAAGACACAGGGAGAGAATGCAAGCTCCATGCAGGGAGGACCTGGGACTAAAATGTGCACTTACTGCGAGGCTGCAACACTACTACAACGCCACACTTATTATAGTAATATCATTTATAACCATTAACGGCACACTGCACGATAACGTGCAGGGAATACACTTGACTTGAGCATTCCTAGTTTTTATACTCTTTCTCTATACGTTTAGCATTCATTTGCTCAGAGGTTGATGTGCTTACTGTTTCCCAAGCAGCTCTTCTTTTCTTCACGCTAGCGGCCCGCTTCTTCTCTTCTTTTGTTGGCATTTTTTCGTGTTAAAACTGATTAACTCTGTGTTTGTGTCGCAATTACTTAGTACGTTTTCTTTAATTTTTCACCTTAAGCTGGCACGTAAGTTTCAATCTGCCTCGAGAATGATTTGATATGAAGAGGTAATGGAAGTGATGGCGAAGGTGGTAGGGATGAGAATGGTGCCCATACACATGCACCGCATGGCTGCCCTGCTGGCTGCTGCCGAGAGTTGATTCTACAATAAAATAAAATAAAAATAAAAAGAGGAATAACTTTGCACCCCAAAATCGGATAGTAGATGTCACATAGTACATGTGTACCAACTTTCAGGTCAATAGATCAAACGGTTTGTGAGCTACAGGTGATTTAAAATCCTGGACAGACAAACAAACAGCCATGGTAGCGTATTATACATAAAGATCACCTTGTGTGCACTTTGCACATGTTTATTCTGCCATTACTGTAGTCTATTGTATTAAACAAAGGCATCAGGGTGTTTTAAGACCCCAAGGCTGAACCTTGCCTCCACATGGACTTCGACCACCACTGCTTGTACCCAGTGATGTCAGGATAGGCTCCTGCCTCATGACCATGAACTACAGTACATTATGGAAGTTTAAAAAGTCAAGAATTAGAGTAAGCCACTCTAATTCAGGGTGTCCATAAGAAATGTAATGACTTATTTCATGAAGTAGAAATACATAATAAACAAAAACAGTTGCATCACATATTTCAAATCTTAAAATTTGTGCTTCAATTTAAACATTTAAAATGTACATATTCTTGATTGTAATAGAAATTTGTCATTATTCACGCTCTGATAGAGGTCCATAGATGGCTAGATACCCCTAGTAAATAAAAAAGTCAAAAATAACATCACAGTCATAATCACTGACCTTGAAATAGTCCAAAACAATCCCCCACACACTTATATTTGAAATTTATCATTTTTAAACTTTTGGAAGTGGCTCTTAGAGGGCTAGGACCCGGGTAAAGAATCAAATATCAAAAATATTATTATATTTGTGATCAGCAACCTTGAAGTAGTATAATCCGATACGCCCCATGCCTGTATTACTGATTCACATTTTTTGATGTTATGTGAAATGGAGTAACTTTGACCCCTCAGATCTCATTACTGGGTGAACCCATGGGGTCAGTTGATATGGTACACTCAACTTCAAGTCCTTCTGATAATTTTTGTTGAAGACAGCCATTGGTTTACTCATTATCATAAGGATGTAACTTTCTGCACAAAACATGGTCCAAAAAATAGCCAAAATTAAGGGTTTTTTTGGGTTTAGAGCGTCAAAATGAGAGGAACCTCAAAATATTCGACTCCTTGCAGAACGTTTCTCGTAGCGGTGAGTCAGGGGCAAAAAAGTGAAGTTATTTCAAAGCGTTCATTGGTATCTGTTGCAAACACAAAAAAAATGCAGGAATTTATATTATTTGGTTCAGAATTAGACTTTAATGTTGTCCAGGCCAGGTTTTGCAAACTTTTTGGGCCTATATAACGTGATGTTTCAAGGAACATTACCCATAGCAGCTAAAGGACCCAAGGCCGTTTAAGGGAAGATCCAATATATTCCGTACTTGATTTGCCGGAGCCACATCTTCTCGTGACAGGAAATGTCCCTAGACTATGTCTTATGTTTAAATCCTAAAATTTCACAAGATATATGCAGTCAACTCTCTGGACGCATTGTGGATGTCTCCGCGCACGAGACATTCGCCAAACACTGGCTCTTACTTAACTATTATGCCAAACAATGCCTAAAGCGGAACCGCCGCACCCGCTAAATGAAAGCGACAGTGTCAGTGAGGCGTTTGTATTTTGCCCCGCCCCCGCACGCAGGTGTGGTGACGCTACGACGCCACGAGGAAGACGTGCGCGCACGAGGGAGGGGCCCGGTAGAAAATGGCGAGTCTGTGCAAAAGCCAACAATGCACAATCGAGAGGCGCGGTTTTCGGCAGGAACTTGACTCATGGCGGCATAAACTAATTCACTGTGTAGGTAAGCTAATATACCATTTCATGCGGAACCGGTTTGGGCATCTGAAATTTTTTTGGCATGTGAGGTTTAAGTGTTATTTTGTATTTTTGTTGTGTCGAAAAAATTCTTCGAACAGCCGTCAGGAGCAGCACCGAGCGGTTTTTTTTTGTCTGCTTTGCTTTTCTGACAGTAGTTGTACTCCCTCCGCACCTTCTAACACATAAACCGCTAATTTGTAGATATGCGTCCATTTGGTCGGCGTTAAATTCTTAGATGAATTTACTCGCACTGTTTTTGAATATGGCGATTATGCCATGTTTGACTTTATTGACGTTTTTGCTCCAGAATAAGTTTTATATTGGTTTCCTTTTTACTGTTTATTTGTCGTTCGGAGGGTGTGTTGCGTGCACGGCGGGAACTCTGGCTTAACCAATCATGTCTTACCTGCTTTTGCACCCCGTGATCTCTTCGCGGGGGAAGGGGGAGGAGGGGGTTAAAAAGCGCTCGCTCACGTGCACGTGAAATGTCAGGGTCGGGGTGGCGCGCTCCCGCTGTGCCCTACTCTCTTGTAACGCGCAGTGCTTGCTGCAATCGGGAAGCCAAAAGATGCCGATTGAAAATCGGTTTTAATTGCAAGATGATTGTACATATGAGCAAGTTGCTTTTTTTTACTTGCCATACTCTCAGTAGCATAATTGACAAAACAACCTTTTGAGGCTCTTTCTGCGGGAAGCGTGTGCATTAAGATACATTGATCCTATTTTTATGATTTATTCAAATATGGTTGGTGGGTGCCTTGTGGTGAATTCCTTTGTAATTCCCTTTTGAAACGACAGCGAATGTCTAGCTATAGTTAAACTCCCCAATAACGCCTTTAGAAACTACAGGCTTTCAAATTGGTAAACATTAATCAAAGCTTGTCTATGATTGCTGTATCAGTTTATCTTACTCTTTTGTTTGTCCTTAATTTTTCTTTGGCCGTAACCCCTTTCCACCATTTTTTTTTTCAGTTTCATAAATTTTACGTTAGTGTAGCCACCAAAAATTGCTTACAGTGTTATTTTAAAACATGTTTTTGAATAGTTTCAAGTGTTAGACGTTTAAGAAAATATCTTTTATTGGGGGGGGGGGGGGTACATTGAGTTAACCTGCTGCAGAATAAAATACTCTACACCGTGCCCTTCTAGGATATCAATGTCATTGGCATTTTTTTCGGTGGCCAGCAATAGTGCATTTGGTTTTGTAGCATGTAGTTTTCTAGTTGCACGTTTAAATCCCATTAGTTTGACAGCTGCCAGAAAGCAGCAGGTTAGCAGTTGGACCTGCTGTTGGTTATTCCCAATTGATAGGAGTGGTTGGATTACTGACTCAGTTGTGGTCTTGAGTTTACAACAGTTTTCTTCTAGTTGGAGTTTAAAACAGATTAATATTCTTTTTGTATAATTTCAGTTTCCCAAATGGCTAATGTGGTCTGCAAATTTAGGTGCTAAGTTGCCTTTTAGGAGTTTTCTCAGAAAATTCATCAGTCATCCAGTTGGTTTTGCAGCATTTCACAACGTTTAGCCAGGGTGGTTAGTTGCCACCCAGATTATTACCATTTACGTTACCTTGGGCATCCATTGGAGGAGGGCGAAATTTTGTTATTTTCAAATTCATTCACTGCACCCTGTGTCCATATCATCTTTAATGCCTTTCGTGGCCTTGTTTCTTCTGTATTCATCACAATGCTGTACATATCCAAATATTCTGTATTTATTTCATTAATGTCTAAATTTCATCAATGCATAATTTAATACCTACTTATATTTTTAATCTATGTACTCCGCTTGCCTTTGAAAAACATTCCGGATTTCATCTTTATTGCTTCTGTTTTTCATTGCTCTTTGTATATGACTAGTTTCTCATTCTAATTGACTGTTTCAGTCTTAATGTAACACCCCCTTTTCAAGAATCGGCAAATGTAGTTATTCATTCTTCCTAAATTGTTTTACATGAATGTGACAATTTGAGTGAAATGGGTAATTATTTTCATTTATTGATAGTTATTTTATTTGTGCTAAGATTAAAATTAATGTAGTGAAAATCTTGACTAGTTTTTCAGATTGTTTCGTGTTAGTTTGTTTAAATATTCTGTCACCCCCTGAAAATTAAAATCTTTTTCCAGAAATATTTTATGTACTCAAAAACTCTCTAAAGTAAATATGTTACTTCTTTATCCCCACCCTGGCAAAGGTGCAGGGTTCATGTTGAAACAAGCATAAAAGGTTCAAAGGTATCTGTTGTTCAGCTATATCCTCATTAATAATTGGCACGATATATAACACTTGAAAGCTGTTGGTGTTTGAAAGTTTGCCTAAAACTGCTACAGGGATATATAGCCTTTAAATAGATACCTCTTCTGGCTAATAATTCATTTTGGGAGTTTCCTTGTTTGTCAGACAGCATATGTAAAGGCTGTTTTTATTATTAGCAGTGTGTATGAGATAAAAAGTAAATATTTGCATGTACAAATATTTAATGTTAAGTCAGTATAAAGCAATCATAAGTATACATATTGTAAAGAGTTGCAGACTTCAGAATATTCCATTAATTTCATCCTTGATCTGAAAGTGGTTTTGTCTTGTTTTCACTCAATTTACGGTTTTTAGCTTGTTACGACCTTTTGTGTTTTGTTTTTAGTACATAAAAAGACAGCACAGCAGTTGTTTCTGTAACTGCAAGAAACCAGTATGTGTATATGTGCAACCGAGCAGTCTTCATTGAAGGTAGTATCTTGCCAACATGATGAACTTACGAGGGTTCAATTTTGGTAAACTGCTTAATTCAGACTAATGTAATTTACATTTTAAGAATAGTCATTTTTGTGACATTTCATTTGTTAAACATTTATTAGATACTTGTCATTGGCAGTTAACATTGCTAGGAAAAGGAATGTTTCTGTAATTCATATTTGAAACCCAGTGTCTTAAAATATTTAACCTTGTAACAACATTTGTTGGTTGTTTCAGGATGATCAATATAATAAGAATGTAAAACTGATATTTCCTATTATGACAGTTCAATAACATTGAACATTTTTTTAAATATTTGTATTCATTTATTTATCTGTTCATATTTGTGAGTGATATCGAATTTAACTTGAAGTCTGTGTTCATAATGTAACTCATACATTTTTTATTAAGCTTTCTAAATTCATTTTGAAGATTTTTACCAAATGGTTCACTGTTGAACAATATTTGTTACCATATGTGTAACTTTACCACTGTACACAGTGAATCAGCATTTTAGGTCTACCCATGTTTAATGGATATTTCCATGTTCACTTCACTATTTAGATTTTCTTTTCATTTTTTTATATTATAGGGGCATTTGTATATCTTGAGAAATAAACTAGGAATGTGCTTACTAAATGTTTAAGGTGTATAGTATCAGTACAAAAGTATTTGGAATTTTGTTAAATAAAACTGAATATCACTAGCACTTTTTCAGGAAATGGATTGATATTGCCAGGCAGTTTGTTTGTGTTTGATTTTTTTTCCTCCCCCCTTTAAAGTCTAGTCATGTGTGACTTGAAAAAGGTAAAGACTTATTTTATATTTACAAATTATACATTTACAAATTTGCTTTTGGCTTTTGCAGAGATACCAAATAGCCATGGTCACCATTTGTGCTTAATTATTTTTGCAGTATCTTGGCCACAATATTTTAAAACTGCGCCAGTCTTCATTTGTTACAGCATGGCTAAGAGGATGCAGTCAGATCAGCTGCTGGCTGCGTGTTCTGCTTGTTGCACTGCGCGTCGATCATTTAAAAGCTTGTACAGCAGCTGTCCTTTTATTTCACTGCCTTGTCTCCCGGGACATTAAAGTGTCTCTCAGAAAATCATGCATTGTCTCCTTCCAAGTCTATTTTTTATAATAGAGAGACTGATGTTGAAACTGTTGATTGAGAGTCCTGTGCTATACTGAAATTGTTTTTGCCAAACATGGCATACCCTGCAATCCCGCGTTAAAATGTAATGTTTTGTTTCAGAATTTCATAAATGGGAGTTTTCATTCATTATAAACCATTATGTTTACTTTCAGCTAATTTCAATAAATGCAACCATGGATTATAAAGTTTTTAACTTTTGGTCATTAATTGCATAAACTGGATATGGCATTTGTAATTAAACTGTGCCTATCTGTTAGTCATAGGAGTCATGCCTTTTAAATGGATGATAGGGAGGCCCCGGTTTCTCATAAAAAAATGTATATTTTTTAAAATGTCTGTTGTTTGAAATTATATTGGTTTTGGAAATCTGATGTACAGTGCTAAAATCAAATTTAATCACCACAGATAAAAATGTGATTCAGTATGTAAAATGCCTGAAAAGTTCCCATCATCATTTAAAAAAATCAGCGATGAATGATACCATTGCTGATGAGCAATGCTTCTGGATTACAAATAGTTGGCTGCTCTGCTTGTTTATTGCGGAAAGCATCTATACTGGGCTTGCGGTTGGCGGGGTGAGGGTTTTAGTGTGCATGAGCGTTTTACATTTTTTTTGTTGTCTCGCAGATAGCTGTGGTTCTGCGCATGTAGCAGTATTCAGTATTGTTGTTACAATGATTCAAAGGTTATTTGATTTGTTCCAAGTTCATTTAAAATTGATTTAAATCACGGTGCTTTATTGCCACAAAACTTTAAAATTAGATCTGCCTCATCATAAAATGGATTTGAATAAATGGATACTACCAGGAAACTGGAAGTTACTAATTACTTTAACTCACTCAAATATTGCATTCTCTGTTGGTTTTCTTTCTGTGAAAATGCCATGCTGCAAAAAACGCAAAACGATTTGGTATTGCAAGCTTGCAGTGTATGATGGGCATGAAGGACAATGGCACTAGGTATCTTTAGATAATAGTCTATGCACTTACAAGTATGTTTAAAACATTTTCTCTTTTAGTTAGCTGAATTGGAGATTTGCCCAAGGATCTACTTAGTAATATATATTCTTGAACAACTTCATTTGAAAAAATGAATAATATATGCTTGAGAGCGTGTAGTTTATTGTTAAATAGAGGAGCAAAATTGGTCTTAAAGATAGCTGAAATTCATTTGCAAAGTCTGTAAATTATTGCATATAGATTTACATTTACTGCGGAGACAACATGACTTTCAGTAACAGTTTGGAGTAAATGTTGTTAACACAAAATCCCATTAAAAATATGTTTGTAATTTGCAGGAATCTGTAACTGTTAGAATTTAGGCTGCAATTTCTGGGTTAACAACTACTAATTAGATATACATTAAGACACAATAATTCATAGAATCATTTGAAAGAAAACGTGTGATTAGTTCTTTGATGTTTAGAATATTTAAGCGTTGAATTCTCCAAACAAGGCATTTTAGAACTTGTCTAAAGTCGCTTCCCAGTATAACGGTTTTTCCTGCAAAAGGTTTTTCAGGTCCAAAAAGTCCCTAAACGTTTTGTCAATTACATTTAATATTGTTTGTGGGATCACTGATGCTTCGTTCCAAACAAAAATTTCATTCTGTTGCATTTCTTGTTTCATCTTCTTTTTCCAGTTCAATTTAACATTTTTGTCTGTGATATTTAAAGGTAAGTTAAACGTTTTGTGAGCTGTTTTACCATATGGAAGAAGAATTGCTGCTATACCTGTCCATGCTGTCGATGTAATGTTTTTGAATAGCTGTTTGCAGGAATGCAGTAAACATTTATACAAAAATGTTTTCCCTGTTCCGCCTGGTCCATCTATGAAGAGTAATCGCTGTTTAATTTCTCCGAGGAAACTTTTTGAACTGTGTCAAAAATGGATCTTTGATCATCGTTTAATTGTGCGTACATTTCCTGATATATTTTTCTATTGTCTTCCACTGTTGCATCTTCGTCTGCTTTTCTCTCTTTCTTTACCTCTGACTCGTTAATTTCTTGTGGCAGTCCAAATTGTTGCATTGTTAAATCTTCTGCTTCTAACAATAATTTGATGATTGAAAGATCCTGTTGCATTGTTAAATCTTCTGCTTCTGACAATAATTTGATGATTGAAAGATCCGTTTGTTCATTTGACTTTTCGGATAATGGTCCTTTGAACGCTTTCCATAATTGTAAAGCATCAACTTCCTCTGTCATAATTAAGTATACGAAGAAGTGTCTTAATTTGTCAGGCATCATTAGAGCCGTGGCATCAGACATTTCATACATATAGTTGTCCAATTTACATAATCCAGCTGCTGGAGCCGCTTCTTGAAAGGTACTGTGCGTATTTTCATCTATAGTTAGAGCATCTCTATATGATGTTGCTCCTTTCAATTCTCTTAACAACAATTTTAAATGAAAGCGTGCGCTATCTTTTGGTGATACAATATTTAATCGTGCAACACTTTTGCAATAACTTTTTCTTGGATGCCATATTCCTTTTTGTTTTTGCCACGTGTAATGTTGTGAATTTGTGCATATGTATATGCCTTTGCATTTACATCTTTTTTTTATTTAGATCAAAATAAGCCAATAATTTTTTTTGTTTTTTTTTGTTTTTGCTACTTGTAAAGCATCTGCTTTTTCACCTTCTTTAAATTGAACCATATTCTGTCCTGGTAAATGAATCGGTAATAATTCTACAGAATGACTTTGACCATACATTGGTAATTCCATTAAATGCCACCCACTTTCCATTGCACTAATGTATCGAGTATCTAACCATGCTTGAACTTTGTCCTGTACTTGTTCTTTTGATAACATTGTGTACTTTATCATGCCCTTTGCGAATGACTTGTAGATGTACTTAATACTCATCACTGATGCACAATACTCAACATTAATATGACAATCGAATCTTTTTTAGCAAATACGGGTTATATGGTACAATCATTGAATTATCGATCATCACAATTTTTCCATCTTTCTTTCCGTGATAAGTGTGGTGTTCTTGACGATTATCTCTTCAGCGATAATCTGGAAAGCCAGCCTTAGTCATATCTGTTGTTTGAATGAAAGCTTTTTGAAATTCTTTTAAACACTTTTTTTCTTTCGAGTCCCAACATGCTGAATCTTTTAAATGAGGTTCATGAGACATGTGTTTAATGACTTTTTGCCATAATTCAGGATTGGTTTCTCTGTTTGGAATTTCAGCACAGACAAAACTATCTACATCATCAGCAGTTAATAATTTTTTTTGTAAAGTAACCAATAAATGCATGTGAGGTAAACCCCATTTTTGAAATTCGATTGTGTAAGTGTATGCTTGGATTTTACCAAACAACATCTACTTACGGAAGTCGTAATATCCAGAGCCGTTGTAGCTGGTGGCATTGTTGTCAAGAATCTCCGGATTTCTGGCCATAGTTCTGGATATTGCCATTGCATCATGATATAACTGTTGCAATGCTCTTCGACTACCTTGATATAATGATGGTAATATTACTGCTTTACCTATTTTGAATTTGTCTGAACTATTGATATTTGAATTTTGAACGTGATCGAGTCCTTGCATATGTTCCGTTCTAAGTTTTGCTTGATTCGATTTAATAAAGAAAAGACAAATAGCTTCGACTTTTAGATACTCATTAATAATGTAATGTTGCGTTAGACGTTGAGATGACAGAAGTGGGTTAAATACATTGGAACGTTTTGCTAATTTTGCCCCGAAATATTGTGTTGGTGTTATTCGTTTTTCTGAATTCATGTGTTTTCATATTGTATGGCCATCCAGTTTCTCCATTTGGCCAAAGCAAGGGAAAGAGTAATGGATTGCAGTGTGGAGAATTATTAGACAGAAATGTCGATTCATGTTCTGCTTTCGGATAAACATGAATATCTACTCTGTTTTTGATATTTCCATCTTTTGAAACTATTATCGCTGATAACTCGTCACATGTTGGTTTATTATATATGTGTGCATGATCTTTCTGATTCATACAGAAATCCAAGAAAATTTGGCTGTATAATTTGTAATACGTCAGATCGTTTAACTCTTTCGATTCTATGTTGCATCGCTTCTCTGTGATCATAAATTATACGCCTGCCAGAATTGTGGTTTCTTCGAAATTAAACTTGTTGTTGCTTTGATTGTTGCTGGACCACAGATTCTCATAGTGTATGGTCCATTCTTGTGTAAATCTACATTTTGCGCATTGAATGATGCAAATGCGAAAAGATTATTGTAGACTGGAATATTTTGCCTGTAGTGTTTTGTGGATATCACTTTCCCCAAACATAAATCTTTTAATTCTCTTGGATACGCCACCTTATTGTGTATAAACATAACTTTTCCCTGATGGCAACATGAATTAGACACTCTACAAGTCTCTGACTTGAACTTCAAAGCCTTAACAATATTTACATACTTCTGACATATCACCAACGTCCATATATTCGATCTCTATTCGCCTTTCTGTTATTTCCTCCGAGTAATAATTTTGTCTTTATTTGCGCTGATGCGATCTTTACTTTCTTTGTTTTGACACTTTAGTTTTTTTCTGTTTGCATATTCTGTATCATGCTCTGCATGTGTTTCGTGCCAGCGTTTTTTGCGTCTTTTAAATTCCACTGTTTTCATTATCTCTCATCTGCTGTGCATGTGTTTGGCCCCCTTGTTCTTTAACCTCTTTGGTGATTATTTTCCCTTTTTTCGAGTAATAATTTCCGTTTGTTTCCGCCACGGTGATTTTTACTTTCTTTTTTTGATACTTTCTAATTTTTTTGCTTTCATATTCCTTATACGTTTCTCTGCATTTGTATCGCACCATTCTTTTTTTTTTTTTTTTTGAGCCTTTCGAATTCCACTGCTTTCATAATCTCTAACCTGCTTTGCATGTGTATTGTGCCAACGTTTTTGAACGTCTTTATGAAGTCCTACTTTGTCTTTTACTCTTTGTCTTTTAATTCTGAGCCCGATTGGACGTGCTTTTTTTTCCAATTCCACTTGTTCTGGGCTGATTATTACTTTCCTTATTGTCTGCATTTGACCTAAATTATTCTTTTTTGCATTTTTTTTTTTCTCTCCAATGCTTTTGGGTCTCTTTTTCCCGCACTGCTCTTTCTTCTTCGTTTAGTGGTCGATGTTTCATTTATAACGTATTGTCCTTATACACTTTATATGCGCTGAGAGCCCTGGATCTGTGTGTGGTCAAAGCATTTACATGACTGATGGCTTTTCTCTTCGTGGTCTTATTTGATATTGCTTGTAAGTAGGGCATGTCTTGCAAGAATCTCATGTTCTACGCCCCTGCGAGACGTTCCTGGGTCAATCTCTTGGGACAGAGTCTCATGTTTACAGTCCCCACAAGATGCTCTGTGGCCATTCTTTTTTGTCTCGCAGGTCTTTTAAGTGTCTTCCGTGATCTTAACGTGAAGATCATGTATCGTCTCCTAGTCATTCCCTCCCACAGGATTTTTTTTATAATAGAGAGACTTAAAAAATAAAAGTCTTAAAGGCAAAAGCTAATATTCGATTGTTAGAAATAGTCCTAGTTTATAATGTTGCAAAGAGAAAGAGAGAGAGAGGTTAGGAGTATGCACTGATACAGCACATTGCCGCACACACCACATGACAAATCAACTCAGGATCCCCAGATTAGGACCAAAGTGCAGCCATGCAATGGGTGACACCTCAGCACCACACTAGTTCAGATGGAATGGAACAATGTGAGGCTTTTTATGGTGGCTGGAGTGCCAATTCTGCCACCAACCCCCAGGTTTTTCCCTGCAGGTTGGAGGGCCTACATGCAGGGCTGGATACAGATTAACGTCATACCCAGGACGGAGCAATTGCAGGTTAAGGGCCTTGCTCAGGGGCGTTTACAGGATTTGGAACGGCAACCTTCCAATTACCAGTGCAGAGTTGCAAAGTTACTTGATTATTACAGTGTGTACAAACTGTGTGTTTCCTACTAAGCCCTTTCTTTCCCTAAGATGGTATGAAAATCAAATTCACCCCGAACATTTGAACATAAATATATAATAGTGTTTTATACTGGAATCTGTGGAGCAGTGTGCCTTTGGTGGTAATGTAATAATGCATTTTGTAATGCAAGCATCAAAAAATACAGTCTGTCTAGATTTCCGAGGATGGCAAAAAATGTACCCAGAAACATGTCCTTGTAGTGCAATACTATACTCCTCCTCTTGCTTTGATTTAATGTTTAACATTTTCTGTTTTGGTCAAATCATTTGAACACATTTATTATCTCAGGAAAAGTTTTTTATTGGAGCAAATATTACAGTTACAAGCTAAAAAGTAGTTTTAGTCCTCTACCTGTTTGTACAAAGGCACATACAGTTATGAATTAGCAATCTCCATAAATTAATTTCCTTATTTTATAACTGCCTTATCTGCTGACAGAAGCATGTTTTTTATTTGTATTCCTTCCTTTCATTTTCAGGTGTGTACGCTGACTGATTAGTGTTTTCAGGGAGTGCTGAACTACTAAATCCAGTAACTGAGACACTCCACAAGTTGATGTAAATGTTTAGTCTCAGACTGCATGTTTTAAATTCAAAATTATAGGTTGATGCCTTTTTATGTATTGTAGGGGTGAGTAAATATGACCTCAAATGAAAACTGCTATAATTTAAAACATTTAAATTAATATTGATTTAATTCATAGTAATCTTTAACAAACCAAGTTCAAAAATGCTACCTTTTAAACAATGTTTATTTGTCATGGCACCTGATATCTAAATGTGTATTAAATAAAATGGTGAAAGGTTTTTTTAAATGTGCAAAACTATTAAAGCTTCACATTCCCCATTTCAGAGTCGTAATTTGTGAAAATGAAAACAGTGCTGTTTCAGGGGTGGACAAATTGTAAATACATATGGTAGTCTGCAGGGTTACCAGCTTTGCAGGTACTCTATCTGGTAGACCAGCTTTATATATGAGGTTGAGGGTTACCTGCAACTTTTTAACATCATTTGTTTGTTGTGCATGGGCGCATTTAACTCCTGTACCATAATATAAATGCAATTGGCATTTTGGAAAATAGACTAGTATTATATAATGATGTGTGGTCTTTTTAAAACTTACTCGGATACTGTATTTTATCAAAAATAACTTAATGCTTTATTCTCAAAGTTTGTTTTTAGACCTAATTCAGACCCTACCTTAGTCTTTCTGTCAAAACCATCATCAGCTTGACTTTCAGGGTTATTCTGGGGTTCAGTGTGTTCTTTAACCTGTCATTAACCTTCAGTTCACCAGAGCTGGTAATCTGCATATACGGCTACATTAAATTTTGTCTTGCTTGGCCCTTTATGAGGGCCATCATTTTAGTAAAGACCAGTAAACTCCCGATTCTCTAAAGAATCGCAAATCCAAGAATGGCAATCGCATTCTGTTCCCTTCGATCTTTGGAGGGATGAAAAATGATGGAGGGTGGCAGCGTCCTGGGAAAGTTTTCATTTAATTAAATAAATATATTTGTACTAAAGTTAACCAATTTATTAAAACTAAAATTGAAATGTAATTGTTATATCATTTAAGTCCAAAATGTCTTTGAGTTGCTGCACTTAAAACAAATATCGGAGTGCAAAGGTTTAAATGAAGTAAACTGGAAACAAAAAAAATCATAAAATGGTAAATTCAAAGTAGTTAATCAAAAATTTCCTTATAAACAACATTTTTGGTAAAGATGGTTTCCTGTCCTTGAATTAGCTCTCCCTGGTATGGAGTAGTTAAAACCTTCACTTTAACGTCACACGAATGCTGGACTCTTGAAAAGGCAACATAAAGTTGTCCATGTCCAGATACAGGCTCAGATAAGTAAATCCCTACTTTGTCCGTGGTTTGCCCTTGGGATTTGTTGATCGTCATGGCAAATGCAGCCTTAATGGGAAATTGGCATCATTTAAGTTTAAAAGGTAATTTTGTCCCAACTTTAAGGTTATGATTGTGCTGTGGTAATCCGGCCGGGCTAATAGTGTTTAAATATTCTAATGGGAAATTTATGATGCTCAGTTTCGTGTTCAAAATTAACACTGTCAGTACTTGCAAAGATGTGGCTTTCTCCAGGAAGCAATCCAATCACTTGGTTATTTATCTGGTTAATGTCAGTAGGTTGTATATGCGATGGTGTACGTGTTTGGGCGGCACTTGTGTTGTGCACAGCTTGCTTCTGGCCTCTGATCTCGGCTTGGAGATCTACATTACTAAACAATAGTTGTATATGCGGTGGTGTGCGCGTTCACGTTCGGACGGCGGTTGTATTGTGACCTGAAGTAAAGTTTACAGGTTGTGTTTGGGCGCCTTCTACTGACTTTTGGGAAGCCGCTGGGTTTGACTCTGGGGCGCTGTGCGCTTGTGCTTTTTGTGCTGCTGTCCTCTGGCATCTGTGCATATATACATCCTTTGTTTAGTAATATACTGTAGATGATGTTTAGGCCTGAAAAACCATGTTCACACTTTGCAGTTTTTGTGCTAGTAGAGGGGAGCATTTCACAACTTCCAGTATACATGTTAGGAGTCTACAGCACATGATTACTGATTAATTTTAATATATATATATATATATATATATAATATATATATATATATACACACACACATATATACAGTGGAACCTCGGTTTACGAGTAACTTGGTTTACGAGTGTTTTGCAAGACAAGCAAAATTTTTTAAATTTTGACTTGATAAACGAGCGATGTCTTGCAATACGAGCAGTATGGATACACTTTGTCTGCTGAGCGTCGTGATCACAACTGAGCTGATGGTTCTTCTTTCACGCACACACGTCTCTCTCTCTCTCTCCTTATCTCTATTGCTCACTCCCACTCGTCTCTCTCTCCTTATCTCACTCGCCTCTCTCTCTCCTTATCTCTCTTGCTCCTGCGCAGCGCGTCTCTCTCTTCTCTTGAGGGCAATTGTCTCCTATTCTCCGTCTGAGTCTGTGTGCCTCACTCATCTAGTCAACATCCGTACGAGTGTATACTGTTTACTACAGCATTGTGACTGTGTGTGTGCGTGCGCGTGCGCGTGCACACGTGTGTGCTGTGAAGTGCGAGTCCCCATCTTGCTCTCCAAAACACGAAGCTGAGTCTCAGTACTTTAACAACACCAGCTGCCTTCAGCTTGAAATAGCAACGGCGCTGTTATTTATTTTAGCGGGATCTTTATAATGTTCCTTGTATCACCCATTGACGGCAGGCGCTTATAGCATGTCTGTGATCTTTTTGGATGCGCTTATACGGCGAACTGCTACAGCGCTGGGAGACTGCGATTGCTTTGGGACACTCTTCCGCATGTCGTCCTGTTGGGTGGAATCCCACATGAGTTTAGAAACTCTCTCACACCAGCCATGATTCTTTTTAAAGGTAAAGTGCAGGTTCATTTGTTTTATGTATTTTTACTTTATATTTTGTATTAATCATTTTTATATGAATAGTTTTGGGTTGTGGAACGAATCATCTTGAGTTTCCATTATTTCTTATGGGGAAATTTGCTTTGATATATGAGTGCTTTGGATTGCGAGCACGTTTCCAGAACGAATTATGCTCGCAAACCGAGGTTCCACTGTGTGTGTGTGTATGTATGTATGTGTGTGTGTGTGTGTATATATATATATATATATATAAGAAACGTCCCCTGACTTTCAACTGTTTTTACTTTCAGTAGACTTAATGTGTAAATATTTGTATGAACACTAAAAGAGTCAACACCATAAGACATAAACTAAAAATGTTTCACAATGTGTCCCTGAATGAAGGGAGGCTCAAAATCAAAAGTACCAGTCAGTATCTGGTGTGGCCACCAGCTGCTTGAAGTACTGCAGTGCATCTCCACCTCATGGACTGGACCAGATTTGTCAGTTCTTGCTGTGAGATGTTACCCCACTCTTCCACCAAGGCACCTGCAAGTTCCTGGACATTTCTGGGGGGAATGGCCCTAGCCCTCACCCTGCGATCCAACAGGTCCCAGACGTGCTCAATGGGATTGAGATCTGGGCTCTTCGCTGGCCATGGCAGAACACTGACATTGCTGTCATGCAGAAACTCACACACTTTTTGCCACTCTTGTCTGGTCCAGCGAAGGTGGGTTTGTGCCCATAGGTGGCGTTGTTGCTGGTGATGTCTGGTAAGGACCTGCCTTACAACAGGCCTGCAAGCCCTCAGTCCAGCCTCTCTCAGCCTATTGCGGACAGTCTGAGCACTGATGGAGGGATTGTGTGTTCCTGGTGTGACTCGGGCAGTTGTTGTGGCCATCCTGTACCTGTCACGCAGGTGTGATATTCGGATGTACCGATCCTGTGCAGGTGTTGTTACACGTGGTCTTCCACTGCGAGGATGATCAGCTGTCCTTCCTGTCTCCCTGTAGCGCTGTCTTAGGCGTCTCACAGTGTGGACATGGCAATTTATTGCCCTAGCCACATCAGCAGTCCTCATGCCTTCCTGCAGCATGCCTAATGCACGTTCACGCTGATGAGCAGGGATCCTGGGCATCTTTCTTTGGGTGTTTTTCACAGTCGGTAGACAAGTCTCTTTAGTGTCCTGCGTTTTTAGAACTGTGACCTTAAATGCCTACTTTCTGTAAGCTGTTAAGGTCTTAACGACCATTCCACAGGTGCATGTTAATTAATTGATTATGGTTAATTGAACATGCATGGAAAACATTGTTGAAACAATTTACAATGAAGATCTGTAAAGTTATTTGGATTTTTAAAACATTATTGTTGAAATACACAGTCCTGAAAAAGGGACGTTTCTTTTTTTGCTGAGTGTGTGTATGTGTGTGTATATATGTATGTATATATATATATATATATATATATATATGTGTATATATATATATATATATCTAAAAATTTTTTTTTTTTTAATAAATATGGCTTGCTATTAAACAGTCTAATGTTACTGTGCTTTCTCGTCCTTTTCAATCCTAAAATTTTTTCTTAAAATCAATGGACATCCTTTTTTATATGGTTTCTGGATGTTTTCTGCATATAGCATGGTACATTCTCATTTGGTTGTGATGCTGTCCCCTCCCTGCAGTCTTTAACACTTTATGGAATATCCTCCTTATTTAATTTGGTAAAAAAAAGGTTCTTGCTGTATTTGTAAAGTTCTATTTATTTTGACTTAATCTGCTTGTAATTATAATTTCTTACACTTGATACTTACATTGAAGCAGTAGTGGAATGGTTCACCTTGTTTGTTTTGTTTATTTATTTTTTTGGTTATGCATAGTAAAGTATGTGTTTATTTTTACTTTATGTTGCTATAAATGACTAGAGGATACAGTTAACTTTTGGCATTACTCACTAGTGTGTATCTGTGTAGACCAGTTAAGCAAAAGCAATAAAGGGTGGACAAGTGCAATATTCTCAAATGTTTTTGCTTGTCTTCCTTGCACTTTGATGGCCTGTTGCTTCATATGCTGCTGTTTGTTCGTAATTCTGGTATCTAGCCTCTTTGTTATCCAGCCTCTTCTTGATATTTACAGTTTAAGGTACATATGTGCAGCATGCAAAAAAAAACAGCATGTTTCACAGCTTCTGAATTTATTTTTGTTATGCTGCCCTTGCAACGAGTGTGGACATGTCAAATATAAACTAGGTTTTACAAGGGGTTCAGATCACAGCAGTCTGGCACACTATAAACAGCTGTCTTTAAAGCAACATCAAAGTTAACCCTTAAACTGCTGGAATTGACTATAGTTGGTTCCCAATGCAATTTGCCAGCATGCTTTAGCCAAGTATATTTGGCAAAGTACATTCATTGAACACTGGAACTGACTAAAGTTGGTTTCCAGTGCAATTTGGAAGCATGCCAGAGCTGAGTATATTTGGCGACATACATTCATTGAACACTGCATGTGGCTAAAGTGGTTTCCCATTGCAATTTGCCAGCACGCCAGAGCCGAGTATATTTGGTGACATAAATTCATTGAGCGCCGCAACCGGCTAATGTTGCTTCCCAGAGCAATTTGCCAGTACGCCAGAGCTGATCAGTCAGTGCCATACATTCATTGAGCAGCCAGCTCATGATCACTGCTGTCCCCGGCAGAACTGCAGCATCATTGTCTCAGGGATTCAGCCGCTGCACTAGACTAGCCTTACCTCTTTGTGCTTGCGTGCAGCCAGTTCAAGCGCAGTTGGCTCGGTGATTTGAACATATAGTAATAGATTGTTGCAGTAGTTTTTTTTTTTTTTTTTTAATACTTTTTACATTTCATTTGCAGTGTGTAAAATGATCAGTGTTGCAGTAATTGTGATGCTGTTTGCATGAAAAAAAATGTGTTCTATCAAAATTTCACATTTTCTTTGTGAATTGTGACGTTTTCTTAAAAAGCTCAGCAAAAAAGGTATTTGGTGTCAAAGGGTGCATTAACCCCCAAGTATGTGGCAGTTTAAGAGTTAAGATCGTAGTTGAAGAGTTGGGTCTTTTGTTTTTATAAAGTTGTTTTTAATTTGGAAAATATCGCGTGGACCTAAGATCCAAAACATTGTGAGTCTGTCGTTTGTTTGTCTGGATTTTAAAACTGGTAGTCCTGGGTGTTGAGAGTACAGATTTCTCATCCTCTGCTGCTTTATGGGTTGGCCTAGGTAAAAATATTGAATTTTCCAATTAGTTGTTTTTTGCTTAAACAATTAAATACCGATTCTTAAAGTATCAAGGTTGATCTTGTGAATCTCTGTTCTGCTCAATTACTATATGCAGATTTTTGCTTGTCTTCGTTTTTGGCATCCAATCCAGTAGATGTTGCTAATGCACCTGTTTCGGCTTTGTGTGTGGGGGGGTAAATTTACTACCTCGCAGAGAATGAGATGGGTCCGGTTGCAAGTAGGAATGAATAATATAGTGTGTCGTCCTCCACTGAAATCTGCATCTCTGACACTTTTTAATCAGGTGTATGGTCTTCCTACAGATTCAAATTGTGCAATTGTAAAGAACTGGATAAAAGTAAGCTGTGCAGCACAGAAGTGAAGTATTGCTGTAACCCAATAAATGTCTGAAATCATTTATCTCGACGTCACAAGCAAACGTAATCTCAGTCGACATCCAAATGAGTGGAGCCTAAGCAATCTACACTGGAGACAGTGCACATGTGGCAGATATGTTGCAGACAAGTGTGCTGCATGCTAGTCACACTGCAAGCAACCTCGCTGCCTATGCAGTATGCAGAGCTGCTGAGATAGCTGGCTCTTGTTCCAGATACCTTTCTTGCATTTCCAATGTGGCATTCCATTGCATGACCACATCAATCACAAGTTTATTGGACTTGCCAACACACAAACATTGCTCCTGTTTAAGCACTTGGCTAGCTGGCCAAGCAGGTGGGCAGTTGTTGGAACTTTCAGAGCAGCCTGTGATACCAAAGTGAGCATGTGCACAAAGCAGCCAGCATGAAGTATTTCCATAACCTGCTCCTCACAGATCATATTAGCGGAGTTGTCAGTCATGGTGACTGGTAGTTTTTCTTTTATGTTGCATTCATCCAAAGCTGTTATCAACAAACATCAGCACTAGATCCTAATTTTAAGACACTTCCTTTTTGTCCAAGGAGGACACACTTTCGAGACTGATTAATGTGACTTCTACGTGAGAGCGTAACTTGTAGAATTACAGAAAGACGCAAGTTTTCCCACTGTATCTTTATCCATCCATCCATCCATTATCCTATCCGCTATATCCTAACTACAGGGACCCGGGGATCTGCTGGAGCCAATCCCAGCCAACACAGGGCGCAAGGCAGGAAACAAACCCCAGGCAGGGCGCCAGCCCATTGCAGGGTGCAACCTGCATGTCTTTGGATTGTGAGAGGAAAACGGAGTACCCAGAGGAAACCCATGCAGACACACTTCACGCAGGGAGGACCCGGGAAGCGAACCTGGGTCTCCTAACTGCGAGGCAGCAGTGCTACCCTCTGCGCCGCCGTGCCGCCCACTGTATCTTTAATTTAGACTAATACAAGATTATTTTATATGTCCAGTATAGGAATAAATTTGGCTGTTTTGTTGAGCAGTGTCTACGTGGAGATTCATAACACATGAAAGGGTTATTTAATAACATTTATTATTTAAGAAGCAATATTTGATTGAATAATATTACTTCAAAATAGATGCCATTGCAATGTATTAAAACGAGGAACCCCCACTAATGTGTGGACTGTGATGTGGCGATACCTACAGTATGTTGGTTAAATTATGGTGAATGTTGAATCAGTACAGTGCAGTAAAAATTTTTTTTTTTATTTTTATTTTTTTTTTAAGAGCAATGATATTTTGTTCCACATTTTCCAAATACTGATATTAACGGTTCATTACTAATCAAGTGTTTCTTCTTAAATGTCATTCCATGCTTATGCATATGTTATGAAGTCACTATGTAGATGCCTTTCAAATAAAGTGCTACTGAGATTTGTTCCATTAATATAATGCTGTTTATGCATGGTTAAGTAATCTTAAAACAAACAAAAAAAAAAAACACACCACTTCAAATATATCGGTGCATGATAATTCAGTCAAGATAAAATCGTTATTGAATCAGGACATTGTGAATTGAAATCTAATCTAATCTGGACATCCATGCCAATACCTAGCCCTATTTATGGAACATTTTTTACCACTCTTTAAATTTTGAGTATTTAACACTAGAATCCCTGAAGCTTACAATTTTTTTTCCATGTCCCTGACCTCCTTAAATTTTCCTGACATAGCCAAGAAGCTCAGCTCCTTATCACTGCACTAATAGCCTGCTTTTGTTTTGCAAATGTGTGGATTAGTAGATGCAGCCAGGTACACTTCCCCCACCCACCTCCATTCAGTCATCAGGCATCACCCTGATGCAGTCCTCATAGTTCAGAGCTGTGTTGAAGTGTTTATCTTGCAAGGAGTTTGTAAGGAATTACATAGTTAAAGAAATATCATTATTTGAAATACATATGTTTCATGTGTGTTCCTTGTCTACGATGATCAGTGTACATTTAGGATGACAGGAAATGTGAGGCAAGAAATGCTGAACACACTGCTAAAACAGAAAATGTTTTCATATGTTATAGTAATAGCGACATAATTTTGATGAGACATGTAGAATGTGTGAAGTAGTGCTGGGCGGTATACCGGTTCATACCAAAAACTGTTTTTTACTTTTATGATATGGATTTTTCTTATACCGCAACACTGGTTTAAATAGCCTAAACAACGTTCGGAACGTGGTGCAGTGGGAAACTGTTTAAGGGGGGATCTTTTTCACTGCTGCACTGCTAAACAAGCAATGGAATATATGCATTAGTAGAGGTATTGAGCGGTGAAAATGGGCAGAGAACATTCTGAAACTGAAGCTGTAGCAGACGATAAAGTCGAACATGATGACACAGTAGAACTTTAGCCGAAAAAAGGAGTTGTGTCTGTTGTCTGGAGATACTTTGGTTTTAAAAGGTCGGATGTGGACCATTATGTTCAAATGTGTGAATACTGTTTCTTTACTACTGGATAATACTGCAAGCCAAGTTGTACTTGTTTTGTTGTTTTTTTTTTTTAATACTGTGTAATGTACCTGGGTACTGTGTAATAGTGTGACGACATGTTGACTTTATTCTCAACATTTCCACTTTAATCTCAACGCTTATGACAAGAATGAAATAGACATGCTGACTTTATTCTCGTGATTTGTCATTAAAGTAGAATATCGTAAACCAAATTTCATCTTAAAATGAATATTTAATTTACTAGATTTTCTCAAACCCCATCAAAAGTTATGTAGCACATTAAATGCTTTGTGTTAAGTGTTCCCCGAGCCATGTTAATCGCTATGTGCTTCTTAAACTGACTTCCTCTTGCACTGAGGAGGCGCAGGCAGGGATCACCACACAGAATACATTAATTTCATGATATTCCTGCTCCCTGAACATTTAGAATGCTAAGATAAATACTTGATATAATTTTCATGATGAAATGCATTAAAGCATGTATTAATCATGTGGGGGCACGATGGTGTGCAGGTTGCACTGCTGCCTTACAGCAAGGGGGTCCCGAGTGTTCCCTGCCTTGAATTTGCATGTTTTTCTGGTGGGTTTACTCGGCGTGCTTCAGTTTCATTTCAAAGTCATGTAGGATGTGGAGTTTTGTTAAGCTATATTGACCCTACTAGTGTGTATGTGTTGCTGGTATTCACCCTGCGATGTGCTGGTGCCTCTTTCAGGATTTGCTCCTGGCTCACACACATTGCTTGCTGGGATGGGGGCAATCCTGAATGGATGGCATTTTTAAACATGTATAACGAAGGTTTTTTTTAAAGTTCTGAACACTCCGTGGTCTAAGTGTATAAATAGTTTTAATTTCACAAAGACATTTATCGGGTGGTGATTGGTTATGTGGAGAAAGAAAAAGGAAGGATAGGAACTGGGGGTTTGGTACGTCAGAGACAGCATGCATGCAATAAAGAAAGCCTGCTCAGAAGAACATCCATCGATTTTCTGTGTTCGTGTCTCTGACCACCATATCACGAACCCGACATTTACACAATATTTAAGTTAATCCAGTGTGATGCCCATTCATACATCCAGGTTTTTTTTTTTTTTTTTTTTTTTTTTTTTTTTGAAGCCTCGTCACACCTGCCATAAAGTTCTCTACACTGAACATACACCTGGGGACCCCTTACTGCAAGGGAGCAGCACTACCGTGCATGTTTAATACCTGCTTTAATGCATTTCATCATGAAAAAGATATCAAGTACTGTATTTATCTTGGCATTCTAAATTTTCAGAGAGCAGGAATATCATGAAGTGAATGTATTCTGTGTGGCGATCCCTGCACTGGTGCTTCCTTTTCAATTGTCTGTTGCTGCACTTTCTCACATATATAGTTAGTGTGTACTGTAGAGAGACAAGTCACCCGTTTGACCATTCCATTCCAAGTTTTCCTCCCGCATGAAAACTGGATTGTCACCTCTTTTCATCTTCAGCCTGTCTGGCTTCAACTGTGAAGGCATGTGTCTCAAGTTCACCATCACTGTACCACAATTCCCCTCCTCTGTAGCTCCATGAACAATCCTGGGCATGTATAAAATTGTCCACGTACGCAACATGACCCAAATGTTCATAGCCCTGAAGCAGCTCCCGCACAACCTGACTTGTCAAGGGACAGTTCTCTCTTTGAAAGAAATACTTTGCTGTATATGCAATTACTTTCAGGCAGAAACCAGTGTTTGCTTCTTCCAGTACAAAATCCCATACTTTGTGGGCTTGTCTGGCATATATTGGCAGAAAAAAAGATGTCCCTTTTATTTTATCATAGATTCATGCACAGACAAATTACAGCCAGGCTGATAAAATTGTTTATATGTTGGTTCCACAATGTCAAGCAAGGGCTGAACTTTATACATAGGGTTATAGCCTGGCTCACCCCTTGGTATTTGCTTCTGGTTATCACAGAAGTGAATAAAACTTTGCAGCAGTACATACCTATCAGGCGGCATAACCTGTCCAAAGCCACCAGGTGAAAAAGCACGTTTGGACCAATGCTCCCTGAAGTGTTATCTCCAGTCTAGTCCCATCTCTATTTGTAATGCCACAAAGCCCTTCATATTGTCTTTTGTTGTGGGTTTCCACTTTGAAAAACGAGAATGTGGTGCAAGCTCAGCCCGTGATTCAAAAAAATTGCTCTGCATTCCTGTTTGTCTCGTCTGACAGTAGCTGAAGTAGTCCAGCGGCTGGTAATCTGTCGTGTCCAACAGCAAGCCATGCTGTCTTGTGAAGTATGGTAGCCAGTTTGGCTCCCACGGATCAATGTCAGGGTATTCCTCCTACATGAACCTTGCTGTAGCTGAGTTGGCTAGGCGAATGCCCTCAACTGGCAGCCGATCAGCTGGGGTGGCATTGGCTGGTGTCTGATCAGCTGATGCTAGTTCCTCAGTCTCTTGCTCGATCTCCTAATCACTCTCAACAAAATCAGATTGTGAAGAATCAGAGTCTGACTCAGCAATAATGCGCATAACATCGTCTGCCGAATATTTTCTTCACTTGCTTCGCTCCGTCATGAGATGTCGATGCCATCTTGCCTTTGTTTACATTTGTTTGCATTTCATAACGCACACACACACACACACAAGAATTAGATGCTAACATTGAGTCTAACATTCCTCTGAGCAAATATTTTAATCTACTCTCCCTTTGTATGTTTTGTTATAGTTTTCTGAAAGGTTATAAAAGGTTCTGTATGAAATAAAGTTTGAATGTCTAAAATGTTTCAGCAGACATCATACATTGTGCCTCAGTTTTGCGCAGTATACTTGTACTGTACTAACTTTTTATGTTCATTTGTTTACAGGAAGTAAATTTAGTATATTAGCACGATGAAGGGGCTGTACTTCTTAATTCTAATATTTTTGCTATGATATACAGGCAGTGCATAAAGATTTTACAAATTAATGCTGTGAAAAATGTGTATATCTGGATTGCTGTTTGGTTGCTAGGCAGATTGTTGCTGTGCTCTTCCTTTTTAATTTGGTCTTCGTGGTAACCAATAAGCAAACAGTTAAGTGATCCTTACACTGGTGTCCACCCTCCGGTTTTGATTTCTTCAGCGACCTATGACTAAAAATTGAAATGAATCTTTAAAATATTTTACAAAAAAGAGAGAGAGCATTTGGAGACATCATATACACATAAGGGTGGTTTTATTTAATTCATCATTTAGCACATACAAAGAAGGCAATTTTAATTTATAAAGCTTTTATTGCTTTTCATATCCTTGCTTTAAAGGCAACACTTGCTGTCTCATTTGGGTTTTTATACAGTCCATCTAAAATCAATTAAATACCATATGCTATTTAAATATGTCTATCTTTATATTGTTGAGTTCACCATGTTTATTTTGAACAGACACTGCTATGCAGTTTTATGTCATTGTTGGCATTTTTTTCACGCAACTTCAGATTAACAGTGTGTTGCGTGTTTTTATTTTTTAATTTTTAACCTCCTTGCTGTTGCCAGTCTCTGAGCATGACTTGGACTCCACATCCTTATGGTTAAGTCCAAGTGAGCCTCGTGGGGTTGGGAGAGGAAATACAGTGGTGTGAAAAACTATTTGCCCCCTTCCTGATTTCTTATTCTTTTGCATGTTTATCACACAAAATGTTTCTGATCATCAAACACATGTAACCATTAGTCAAATATAACACAAGTAAACACAAAATGCAGTTTTTAAATGATGGTTTTTATTATTTAGTTTTTCACACCACTGTATGTAATAAGCAGCTTTATAGTGTAAGCTTGAATTACTTTTGGGATAGTTTTTTTTTTTTGTTGTTTTTTTGTTAAATTAGGGGGCTTTGCCCCCTGCTTGCCAAACCCCGTGTTTGGTTTCCGGATACACACTTGTAAGATTTTTTTTTTTTTCTTTGAATTGTTGCTATTTCATTAGTTTCACTTTTATTTCAGAACTTCTGTAAAAACAACATTTGGAATCTTGTGAGTCCCAATATACTCAATCTTTTTATTGAGGTCAGTGAGACATGTGTTTAATGACTTTGTACCATAATTCAGGATAAGTTTCTCTGTTTGGAATTTCATCACAGACAAAACAATCTACATCAGCAGCAGTTAATAATTTTTTTTACAAAGTAACCAAAAAATGCATGTGCGGTAAACTCCATTTTTGAAATTTTCAAGATTCTTTATTTGTCACATGCATAGTTATACAGGACAACACGCAGTGAAATGCATCCTGATCCGCTTATTAGAAGCTATGCAAAGTTTAGAAGACTATAAGTTAGATTAACAAAAAGTTGTAGATTGAAAGGTAACAGTATAGTAGAACAGAATAAATAGAGTTAAGTGTTAAGGTGCAATAGTGCAGTGATTATTGTGCAAAACCAACGTTAGACGGGTGCATAGTTAAATGAGGCAGTTTGTTTGTTTGTTTTACTGCTTTATACTTTCTTAATTTTCCTACTTTCATATCCTTTAACCTTCTCCACATGTGTATTGTGCCATTTTTAAGCCTTTTGAATCCCACTGCTTTCATAATCTTTAACCTGCTGTGCATGTGTTTAGCGCCAGCTCTTTTACTCTGTCTTTTAATTCTGAGACGAATTGGACGTGCTTTTTTTTTTTTTTTTCAGTTCCACTTTCTCTGGGCTGATGATTACTTTCCTTATTTTATGAATTTACACCTAGATTATTCTTTTTCTTTTTTGCTCTTTTTTTCTATCCAACGCTTTTGAGTCTCTTTTCTCCGTGCTGCTTTCTTCTTCGCTTAGTTGTTGATGTTTCATTTATAATGTACTGTCCTTATACGCTTTGTATGCGCTGAGAGCCCTGGATCTGTGTGTGCTCAAATCCTTTAGATGACTGAATGTTCCACGTCATCGTGAGACAGTCTTGGGACAATCTGTTGGCACAAAGTCTCTTTCATCTCGCGGTTTCTTTTAAATGTCTTCCGTGATCTTAACATGAAGATCACGTCTCGACGCCCTTGTGTTTCTCTCCAGGATTTTTTTTTTTTTTTTTTTAATAATAGAGTGATGTATACAAATTTGATTTGTTGATCATGCATATTTACAGTACATATACTTCAGGGGTTGAATGGTGTGACAGGTCCTTGGTGGTGAAGTACATGTATTATTGCAGAGAAATGGGGTGTCTCTTTGGAGGTCAGACCAATGTTTGCAAGGCAGAAATGTGGAACTGCCGGTGTAGAATGCCTGCCTACTTTAAACTCTATGTACAACACAAGCCTGGAGTGAGGCCTTGTTAAGCTGAAATGCTTGCTCAGCTCATTTAATTAGCACCCCCACACACTCCACACAGAACAAAGAGGAGATCGACACTGCAGGGCTTTTTAGTAATTAGTTAACATAAAAAACAAAAATGGATCTTTGGAACAAATTTTTTTAGTGGTGGGCAATGTTATGTAGCATGTTAAAGAGTGAGAAACTAATAATAAAAAAAAAAAAAACACACATCTTGTACACAGAAAAGTACTCGGTTACATAGTACTCCTGATACATCTAATTAACTGCATTATAACTGAGGCCTATTGTGTTTGGAAATTTCCGGTTTTATGCAGCTAGTCTGATGGTAAGTTAATGAGAAGCAAAGGAGAAACCAAGTAGTTAAAGCTTGGGAATCTTAACTGCGTTAACTGAAGCACAAAAATATTTAAACAATAATTGTTTCAGAAGCAGTAACTGCTTTATATTAAATTGGGATGGTGTATGGCATGGCATGTGCTTATATTACCTGTACCATAACAGTGTCAGGTTGAGGAGCATTCACTGGTACAGTGCGTTGCCACACCCACCACATGACAAAACAGCTGAGGATCCTGGTTGGCAACCCCCCAGGCAGACGCACGGTCCAGTCCCATCCTTCGGAAATGACTGTCTATCTGCTGCAGCCAGGTGTTATGTGGGCGTCCCCTTGGCCTGGTCCATCTGCTCAGACCCTCAACAATGAGGATCCTACTAGCTGGATCACCCTCGGGGAATTGCGGCACATGGCCGTAGTGCCGTAACTGATGCTACCTCACAATGCAGGTAATGTGCCTCATTCAGGACTCTGTGTGCAACCGCTCATATGACTCAAAGTCAAACCAGCAGTACCCGTGGATTCTCTGAAGAGGCACCGTACTGAAGGAGTCTAGTCTTTGTCTTAGGTCACTGGATAGCGTCCATGTCTCGCAACTATATAGCAAGACAGGAAGCACCAGAACTCTAAAGACTTGGACCTTCGTCATTTTGCATAGATATCGGGAGTAGGGCAGGGCAATATGGCCAAAAATATTTATCACGATATATATTTGAACATTTGCGATAACGATATAACTGACGATATGATTGACGCGAGACAAAATACTTTACAACTCCACAACTTTATTAGTGCAAAAAAACCCCTTCAATTTATTTTCACTTAAACAAGCAGCTGTTTTTATGTACATTAAAGCTATATAAAAATGTAACAGTGCAAATGCAAATTCCTTGCTGACAGTTTAACCAAAAGGCATTTCCAGTGGAAATGGGCTGACATATCCTGAGCATAACCATGTATAATATCCACAAAACTTAGAGTTGCTTTGCAGCATAAAACTGCAGTGTGCCAAATAAATAAGTCAAATAATAAAATTGCACAAACTCTTGAGTAAAAACAAAACAAACATACAAAAAACATGGATAAATTATTGCTACTGCTCATGGAAGTTTTCTACTGTACATTTCAAGTTTTAAGATTCTTTGTCAGAAACGGTAACATGTTCACAGATGTGGGCTTAAGGGAGGACCTTTGACAAGTTACAACGTTTCCACCTGTGCTGAACAACCTTTCAGATGCAGAGCTAGTTGCTGGAATGCAGAGGTATTTCCTAGCTAATCTGCTGATGTGGGGAAAGTTTACTGTGTGAACTTTCCACCACAAAAGAGGATCACACTCACTGTCTGCTGGTGGACTATTCACATAACTGCTCAGTTCATATAATAACCTTTCTGCAGTTACATCTGTCTTGCCACTAACTGGTCCCTTCAAAAAGCTCCCTAGACTCTTCTTTGGCTTTTTAACATCTCCCTGACTTGTTTGGTCTCCACAAGATGTAGGAAGTGTTTCTGAAAAACCTGTGGCTGCGCTACCCTGGTGTGACACAAGATGCTCTAGTTCACTCATGACTTGAACTTTTGATGGCTTCGCTCTCACTCTCACTGAAATATTCTGTATGAAAATGTGGATCAAGGAGAGAAGCCATGTTAACAAGCCTCTCTGTGACACTGTCTTTGTAGCTTTTGTTTATGTAATCAAGTATTGCTGTTTTGATGTCTTTGGTCAGCTGAGTGTCACTCTCTTTTACTTTTAACATGTCATTGTTAAACATCTGAAGAACGGGCTTAACACATGAAATGGTCACATACTCTTCAGCAGAAAAAGCATCTGTAAACTCTAGAAGTGGACTCAATGCAGTGCTGACCGAGTCGAGCACCTCAATGTCTTGCCATGTCAACATGAGGTGCCTTGTGGTTTTATCAGCAGCTAAAACCTGTTATAGCCTTTTCTTGTTCCAGCAGCCGCTGGATCATTCCCTGCTTTGAACCCCAACGAGTGCAACATTCAGTTATGAGTTTGTGTTCTGTTAGGCCCAGTTCTTTTTGGGCAGCCTGCAGAGCTCGCTGGCGCTTCCAGCTGTGGCCAAAAGCAGCAACAATCTTCTAGCATTGTTATTCCATGGAAGACCCAAAGAGCGTCTGATTTAAAAAGAACATGCCGTAGAGCTGAGCGTAAATGGAGGAAAACTAAACTAACTATCCATTATGAGATATTGAAGGTTAAAATAACAATACAATAACACAGTCCGTCTTGAGAGGCGCTGCTATTTCTCTAAGATTATAAATAACAATGCTAGTAATCCCAGAGTCTTATTTTCTACAATTGATCGTCTTTTAAACCCAGGTAACACAAAGGAATGCCCCCAGAATACATCCAGTGAAACCTGTGAGAACATTGCTGTAGTTTTCAATCAAAAAATTAATGATATTAGAAATAACATAGTACATCTCCCCAACACTGCGGAACCTCCTAAGCCCCAGTACTCCGTTATAAACAAATTAAATTCTTTCACCAGGATAGATTTACCTGATTTACATAGAATAATCTCTCAACTGAAACCCTCCACCTGCGTCCTCGACCCAATACCAACAAGGTTTTTCAAGGAAGTATCAGGCGTGCTAATTGACAATATTCTTGACATAGTAAATTCATCATTAGATGCGGGGGTCTTTCCAGACTGTCTTAAGACTGCTGTAGTTAAACCCCTGCTCAAGAAAAATAATCTTGACCCCTCTGCTTTTGAAAATTTTAGACCCATCTCTAACCTGCCATTAAGTAAAATTCTAGAGAAGGCAGTCATGTTGCAATTAAATGACCACCTCAATAAACATGCTATTCTTGATAAAAATTTCAGTCAGGTTTCAGAACAAATCACAGCACAGAAACTGCACTTGTTAAAGTAGTAAATGACTTGCGTGTAAATGCAGACAGAGGCCATTTATCTGTTCTCATTCTCCTAGATCTGAGTGGCGCATTTGACACCATTGATCACAATATTCTTAGAAATCGCCTTAGTCAATGGGTGGGCCTCTCTGGCAGTGTCTTAAATTGGTTTGAATCCTACCTGGCTGGGAGAAAATTCTTTGTGTTATGGTAATCACAACTCAAAGACACGTGAACACGTGTTCCACAAGGCTCTACCCTGGGTCCGCTGCTCTTCTCAATCTATATGCTTCCGTTAGGTCAGATTATCTCAGGCTACAACGTGAGCTACCACAGCTATGCTGATGACACACAGCTGTACTTCTCAATAGCACCTAATGACACTGACTCTTTCAATTCACTAACACAATGTCTTACTGGTATTTCTGAATGGATGAATAGTAATTTTCTCAAACTAAATAAAGAGAAAACTGAAATTTTAGTGATTGGCAATAATGGATTCAATGAGGTTATCTGAAATAAACTTGATGCATTAGGGTTAAAAGTTAAGACGGAAGTAAAAAACTTAGGGGTAACTGTTGACTGTAACCTGAATTTTAAATCGCATATTCATCAGATCACTAGGACAGTATTTTTTCCACTTAAGAAACATAGCAAAAGTTAGACCTCTTATATCAGTTTAAGATGCTGAGAAATTAATTCACGCTTTTGTTTTCAGTCGACTAGATTACTGTAACGCACTCCTCTCAGGACTACCCAAAAAAGACATAAATTGTTTGCAACTAGTGCAGAATGCAGCTGCTAGAATCCTAACTAGGAAAAGAAAGTCCGAACACATTTCTCCAGTTTTGATGTCACTACACTGGTTACCTGTGTCTTTCAGAATTAACTTTAAAATTCTTCTTATGGTTTATAAAGCCCTAAATAATCTTGCTCCATCCTATATATCGGAATGTCTGACACCCTATATCACAAATCGTAACCTTTGATCCTCAAATGAGTGTCTCCTTACAATTCCAAAAGCTAAACTTAAAAGAAGTGGTGAGGTGGCCTTCTGCTGTTATGCACCTAAAATCTGGAATAGCCTGCCAATAGAAATTCGCCAGGCTAATACAGTAGAGCACTTTAAAACACTGCTGAAAGCACATTACTTTAACATGGCCTTTTCATAACTTCGCTTTAACTTAAACCGGATACTCTGCATGTTAAAATTCATCATAATAACTATTCATAGTGGCTCTAAAAATCCGTACTAACCCCTACTCTCTCTTCTGTTTCTTTTTCCGGTTTCTTTGTGGTGGCGGCCTGCGCCACCACCACCTACACAAAGCATCATGATGCTCCAACATTGACGGACTGAAAGCCATAAGTCTACGTGACCATCATCATCAAATCCTTCCATGAGAACCCTAAATACAAAGAGGACTGTTTCATTTATGTTAGGTAGATTGCCCAGAGGGGACTGGGCGGTCTCATGGTCTGGAATCCCTGCAGATTTTTTTTTTTTTTTTTTTTTTCTGTCCACCCTGGCCATCGGACCTTACTTATTCTATGTTAATTAATGTTGACTTATTTTGTTTTCTTACTGTGTCTTTTATTTTTCTATTCTTCATTTTTGTAAAGCACTTTGAGCTACATTTTTTTTTTGTATGAAAATGTGCTATATAAATAAATGTTGTTTTCCACTCCAACTGCTCGTTCGATCCTTGGGTCCTTCACACTTCTTTCTAAAAGACATAATTTAACACTAGAATTACCAGAGTGTACGAAAAAACTCATAGATCTGGCCCACCTTAAAACCGTTCTCACTTCTCCGTCACCGTCTTTTGTCCTGTAAATGTGCCGATTAAGACGAGCAGCAAGTAGCCGGCTATTCCATCCCCCACCGTCGCAGAACGTTCATTAAGTTTTCTGCGTACAGCAGAGAGAGAGCGAAGGCTCGCGTGCAGCAGAGAGAGAGAGCGAAGGCTCGCGTGCAGCAGAGAGAGAGAG
>JANRMT010062813.1:17899544-17914500 GCA_026402145.1 Polypterus bichir lapradei | reverse complement strand
CATGAAAAACGCCAGTGGCAGCCTGTCTATTAAGTTAATTTAAAGTTTAGGTTTATACCTTGCTTTGTTTCCGAAGTAGCTGTACTAATGAATATGGTAGTACAGTATATGTCACTCGCTCGCTTCTTATTGTTTCGCTGCCCCGCTAACTTAAAAGCCTTGTGCAGCGCCTGTCAGTTGGAAATTGATTGTTTGCTTGCTTTTATCGCTCTCTCTCTCTCTGCTCCTAGCGGAACTGTCATCTCTGACTTGTCATGGAGCACGTTTAAGCTCATGTGTTTGCAGTGTTTGAATAAAAATCCTTCTTGTTTCTACGACCTCCTGTGTCTCTGTGCAAATCTGTGACCCAAGCGTGACAATATATTCCGACGCTGACTTTATATATTCCAGCGCTGAGTTTATATATTCCGACGCTGACTTTATATATTTAAGTTTTGACTTTAGGTGGCAGTGTGACGAAGTTGCTTCGGAAGACGGCGTTAGCCGCGGAGCTCAGCTCAGAGCGAAATGAGGTAAATGGGAGGGGAATATGATGACGTGACTCCTCCACCCGCCTTAACTGTCAATCCCCCACAAACACAGTCTCTCGGAATTTGCATAAGCACACCCCTTCACCTGCAATTTTAACTTAGTTACAAAGTGATCAAAACTCTCGTTTATATCCTGCGTTCTCTCATTAAACTTGTATCCCGCATTACCCGTGGGCATGGAAAACGCCAGCGGCAGCCTGTCTATTAACTTAATTTAAAGTTTAGGTTTATACCTTGCTTTGTTTCCGAAGTAGCTGCAATGATGAATATGGTACTATATGTCACTCGCTCGCTTCTTATTGTTTCGCTGCCTTCTCAATTATATAATGCATGTTTTCTTCAGCGTATTTTGGAGCTCTTCCTGGTTTTCTACATAGTGCGTTGACAGTCAGTTCACGTGATTACGTGGGCGGCGTGATGATGTCAGACGAAACTCCGCCCCCACGGCGGTCAAGCTCAACTCCATTACAGTAAATGGAGAAAAATATCTTCCAGTTATGACCATTACGCGTAGAATTTCGAAATGAAACCTGCCCAACTTTTGTAAGGAAGCTGTAAGGAATGAGCCTGCCAAATTTCAGCCTTCTACCTACACGGGAAGTTGGAGAATTAGTGATGAGTCAGTCAGTGAGTGAGTGAGTGAGTGAGTGAGTCAGTGAGGGCTTTGCCTTTTATTAGTATAGATTTGTAATTGCATTCATTTCTTCCTTCAGAGAAGGGACAGTTGATTCGAGTGTGACTAGAAACAGGATAAGAGATTTTTTTCTTCTTCTTCTAATGTGCTCTGTACAGTGACATTCAATTGGTTTGAGAGGTGGTGGTGAGGTGCAGTTTGATTCCGAGATATTCAGTTGGGGGTGGTTATGGGGTGTTTGTTACCCTTATGAAACGGCGAGTGGCAATTTATTGTGATGCAGCACACATACTTTCGTTGAAGAGCAGACCCCTGTGAAAGTTTGCAGTGTGAGTCAGAAAACTAACAAGGGGGGAATGTGTAGCAGATGGCATCTGGATATGGTAATGAACCCTTGACACTTGAATTTGTAAAAGTGCACATGGTAATGCTTGAGAGTTATGCCAAGCAATACTTAGAATTTAAGCATTGCACTGAATCAAGAAACCCGTTGCTGTCAATAGTCAAAACTGTGACTCAAGGTCTTCATGTCACTAGCATTCTGTAACTTTTCTAAGACTTCCTCAAACATTTTTTTTTTTTTTTTTTTGAAGATGACATTTCCTTAGTGCAAAGTTAGTCTTAATGTATATCAGTTAAATAATCCTCATGCACTGTCACAGATATTTGTGCTTAAAGATTAGCTATTTTATACTCAATGCAATATATCTACTTTGTTTTACATATAGCTATGAGATGTAGTATACAGTAGTCTTGATTAACTTGTAGATTTATTGCAGTATACACAAACAAATTTGAAATATGATGGTGTATTGCCAGCACAAAATCTTGCGCATAAGTGACTACTATTTCAGGCATTTTTTTTTTAATGTCACAATTTTTCTTATGTCTGCAGTAGTTTATACAATTATGAATAGATAAATTATTTGAAAGATTGGCTAAGTTTATTTCTGCTATTTTAATTTCACATACATTTTGCATGTTGCAGTTTCAGCTAATATTTGGCCAAAAAACAGACTTGCCAAGAATAAATGGCCCCAGTATTTTAAAACATTTTAGAAAATGTAAAGTAGGATATGATAAGAAAATATACAGTATATATTTTTTTAATCCATATTGTAATGTTTTTAATGTAAGAGTATAGTTTTCTGCAGCTTTAAGACTGTTAAGCAATTGGTATAAAGCTATAAGTGTGAATGTTAGAAAAGAATGCCTTTTATTGTAGGAATTTGACCATTCTCCAGAATCCCTTGAAAATATTAAATTTAGTTAGTACCATGCTCCCTCTACTTCAAATATAGGTCTTGGGTCTCTTCCCGTTACACTCATTACATTCAGACTTTTTTTTATGCCTTCTGCTTCTTTCTTTTTCTACCTCCAGATCACATCAGTCCTAATGACTTGTGATGTGGCATCCCATTATCATACTGTCTGTTTACCTTAATACCCCTTGCAAAGAAATGTGTCTCCATTTTTTGCTTTTCTCACTAAAGCTTGCTATGATTCCCCATCTTTTTCCTCTAACCCCATATTTTTCCTTTTTAGTCCTTCATTGTCGAAGAATAAAATTTTTAGAATTACAGCTACAAACACATTACTTCTGAATTCATGCAATTTTTATATTCAACCTCCCAAAAATGTTTTTCCATGGCAATTGCACTCAGTCTGTTATATATCCTTTGCTCTCAACACCCTGTCACCTTTATTTACATGTACTGGGACTATTCTCCTATTGCTTCCTTCTGGTCTTTTGTCTTCTGCACTTTTTCTAGGATCCAGTCTTAGATCATATCTCTTCTGTGTCATATTTTGCTTGTCTTTCATCTTTATTTCAGATTTTCTGTTATCTGTTTAATTCTGGTTATGACGTGTATGTTATGTGTAAAATTCAGTGATGGCAAATAGCTTCATTGGAGTACTATTTCTTAGTAAAACAAACATATTTTGTATGATTATTCAGAGTTTAAGCATAGAGAACAACTTGCATATTCCTGAAGCCTACGAAAAAACTTGTAATCCCGGCCCACCTTAAATCCATTCGCACCTCACCATCAGCATCATCAGTTCATTTTGGACAGTTTGGAGACAAAGCCAGAGAGGCAAAATTGTGGTGGTTTTAACATGTATAGAGGTGAAATTCTGGGTATATCAGAAGAAGGATGCTAGGGTTGGAGCTCCCAGGGAAGAGGAAAAGAGGAAGGCCTAAGAGGTGGTTTGTGGATGTGGTGAGAGAGGACTTGCAGGTGTATTTATTAGGAGTCTGTGAAAAACCTGAAAATATGTCAACATAATAATGATAATAAGTTTTATTTATGTAGCACCTTTCATTCACTCAAGGACACTTTACAATTCAATAGACACATTAATAATTACATTACATTACATGGCTTGTGTGTCTGACCACTTTTATTTTCATCATACCATGCAGTTAATGCATAAATATTCCCCTAAATATTTGATATGTTTCCTACATATGTATCTAGAATGTTTTGGCTTCTTACAATCATGTAAATGAACCTATTCCAGCTCAGATATTAAACAGTCTAGGTAAAAACAATGGTATAAATGTCTTTGTTCCTTATCTAATTTCTGATATTTTTTTCTCTTTAAGTAAATCTTTTACTTTTTGTCATAGATTTTGTGTCATAATGAAGTCCTACCTTTTCTACATCCACACATCTCTGTTTGAATGTCCTGTGTAAAAGTAATTTTATTAAACAGAATAAGGGAACACACAGCACTGTCACATGCATTGTTTGGGATGTTTCATGAGCTTATGTCTTGGGTAAGTCTTAAACATTTTAGTGTTAAACCTATAAGCACATAATCTCTATTTTATATTGTGCCTTTCACATTTTTCATGTTTACAGTTTAATTTCTTAAAACTAGAATATCTGCAAAAGTCTGTACAGCCCTTTATGAGGGCAATACAGTAGTACAATAAGTAATGGTTTAGTTGCACTGATTTGTAAATTTTTGACCTACTACCAGTCTTAATTTTGTCTTGTTTTCTCCTTTTTAATTGGTTTTGTGTTTTGTTTAGACACATCAAATCTTCTGTATTCATAGAACAATTTAAACATGGTTTTAATATGTATTTGATTTTTGACATTTTCAGCCTTTAAAAAAAAAAATTGTATTTGTTCAGTTGCTTTAAATGGAGGCATAGTGCATTGCAGTACTGAATGTAAAAAAAACTAAAGCCTGAAAAAACTAATATTGCTTTTGGTATATATAAGTAAGAATGGGCAATATGGACTTAAATTGATGATATGATAAATTTGTCCTAAAATACAGTATTTGACATCACTCAATACGTTCTTATTTTGAAGATTGAAAATTAGCTCCATATAAACTTGTCTGTGCATATATGTTTTCTTTAGACACCAAAACTTACTTTCTCATAAATGTATTATATTAGGGGGGGTATTTTTTTTTCTTTTCAAAATGTAACAATTTCAAAAAATTTTTTTTCAGTTTTTGTGTAATTCTGTAATTGGTCGTTTTTTTTGGATGTTTTATGTTCAACACCTTGTCTGTCTGCCAATCATTATCTGTCTCTGTAAATGTTGCTGTCAATCTTGTATGAATTTTTTTTAAGAGGAAAAGAAAGCTTTTGATTTATTACTGCGCTAATCACAGATATATATTGTTTGCACAGTGCTGTGAAAAAGCATTTGCCCCCATCCTGATTTCCTGTTTTTTTTTATACAGTACATAACACTTGTTTAAGTTCTTCAAACAAATTTAGTTTAATAAAAAGAGAACCTGAGTAAACACAATTTACAATGTCAAATCGGGAAAGTAGCATGGACTGTGTGTTTTATGATTTATGCCCTTTTTAATGGTCCCAAATTATGCATTTGTAAATGTGTGATTACTAAATAATCTCCTTATGTCTGTTGTCCTAAATAGTGCACACAGGTATTCACTTTTATTATTCACCAGAATAGTATGTTCTGACTTTGTAGCCTGGAAACTCATGTTTTGTTTTCAGTGTTCTTAACAGCTTTTTTTAATACTCTCTCTACAGTATAGATGGGTATTGTACAGGGCTGGCACAAGGAAAAAATCGGAGACTAGCGGCTAATATCTTAGTGGCTATGGAATCATTACAACTACCTAGCTAAACTTTACTTAATCGTTTGATCCCAATAAACATTGAAGTAACATCTTACTATTACAGTTTGCCATTGTAAACTCACAGGTTTTTATTTCATTAATTGGTACTACATGCTCCCCTTCATAAATTTTAACTAAAATATATTATGGTTGTTTGTTTGACTTCCTCTAATTTGCAGTAGCCTTAATAGACTGTAAAATCACAGAGATAAAGGATTTTTTAAACGTTGCTGCAAAATGATTATGCTAATCTTAGAATATCCACAATTGTTATTAGGTAGCTCAATTTACTCATTTTGTTTTGGTTTTGAGTTTGAATTTTTGTTTAGCAAGTAAAGTAGTGTACCCCATACTACATACACAGAGCAGTTCACACAGTAAAAGACATTTTTTTTCCTCAACATGTAACATGGAGGTACAGCGCATAGATTGCATGCATTGTGTTCCTTTCACCCTTGTTTTTCAACCTTTATGGCTTTGCATCCCAATTTTTCCCTTTTAAATTCATTGTTGACCTACCCGCAACATTTACAACTGTCTCTTCTTGGTGAAACGAGCATGATTGGTGGTCCATGCTGGCGAATCAATTTCACTTAGAAACTGAAACCTATCGCGCAGTGCTGCTAATCACTTAGGTGACATAACGTGACCTACTTGTGAACCAACTCTGTATTGGCATTTAAAGTATGTGTTCTGGAGATCCACACCAGAGCCACATAGCCTCAATTGCAGTGACCTGTACATTTTGTGTCTGTCATATGGCCAATTAGACGTTCAGCCAAATGACTACTCGCTGCATGACTGAACTGTGTTTTATCTGTAGACTCTGCACTGTCATCCCAGGTGAAACCAAATTTCCAAACGGCAAAGTTAACACTACCTACTCAAACCTCTGCCTTTTGTGATTTTTTTTTTCTCACATTCCTCACTACCACTATGCAATTTGGCCCAAGTTGTAATTACGCTTAGAGCAGTGGAGACTTTGCAGGTTTTATTTAACTCTAAGATGAAGTTGGAGAAAATTGGAAGCACTCAACATTGTGATAGCTGACTTTTACGTATTGACTTATCTTAAATATCGAATTGAAAATTGGATAAATAGTCATTTTTTTGTTTAAGCCATTCCTTCATTTCAAAAGACTTAACAGTCATTACTACTAGAATATCTGCTGGATATATATTTTTTTTTTTCCTGGATGGTGATGTGTAGATCTTAACATAATTCAACTTCATTTTGTGGTAGGTTATTTGTTCTTGGGGTTTGCAGTGAAGACAAATGTACTGGGACATATAGTGGTTCAATGATGTCCCCGGTTATTCATATTTAGTGTCAGCTCCAACTTATGGCTTTTTAAAGGTACTGGATACTGGGCTTTGAAGGACAGGTTGAGAAAATTTAAAAAGGGACTTGAAAATGTAAGGTGGATGGAACTGAATGAACAAGTGATTGGAATCCTCTTCAAATATAAAATATAGAAAGAGTATGTAATAGTGGAATAACATAAGATGATTGTTTTTGCTGGAGAAATGAACTCGCATACAGTACAGAACAGAACCTTAGGTGTTTGATCTTGTGTTTATTCAGGGTTTTACTAATTATAAAGTTTATTGCAACTAGAGCTGTTGTATACAAGTTTAGGATTTTATGAATTTTTTAAACACCTTTTTATTATTTGAAATAAAATTCAAACTTTTAAATATATTTCTCACAGCTTCATGTTTCTGTAGTTGACACTGGGTTATTTACTGGAGAAATCCCTTGTACAGCTAGATTTACAATCACGTTCAGGCTGCAGTCAAACCTTTACATAGAGTTGCCACTAATGGCAAAGCAACTACTATGTTCTTATTCTAATAACAAAATAAAACAATGTAAATGTGCAAAAAGTAGAATATATTTTTTAACTAAAAACATGCACTTTTCACAGCACTTTCAATGTATGAGATTTCTTTCATTTTGCATGTAACATATGGAGGCACTGATTTGCTACTACCCTGGATTTTACACTTTATCCCCAAACCTTTGTATAAATTTTGCTTGCACGGCAGTTCTCTCCTCTTTGCACTTCAAATACATGGTATCTTCAGATTAATGTCTATTGCAAACAAAGTTACATCTGCTATTTTAGATTTTTTAAATAAATTAACAAAGCAGTCAAACCAGCAAAACTTTGGGAGGTGCTGATTTTATAAATCTTGGCAATTTAAGTATCAGAAGACTTGTCACTTCTGAATTGACTTATTTGTGATAATTGTAATAATGAATAATGGGAATAAGGAGGAAATACTTAAAGAAAATCCCAGTGCACTATTTTCTAGCATGATTTTTAGTGTTCTGTCTAGTATTTTGTGTTGTCTCCAAGGATAGTGTATTTTATTTACTTGCTCCAGCTTTGATACATAAACACTTTTTTTTTTTTTAGACCAGAGCAGAATATCTTCAGTTTTCCACTTTGATCTTTTTACTTTTGTGCTTACTTTCTTAAATTAAAAAGAATTTTCAGATTTTTGATACTGGTTTTAGAATTTTTAATTTTTTTGGAGTAACTCATGTTTTAAAGGGCTTTCATTGTTTTACAAAATTAAAAGGTACTTATTTTTTGCCCAACAGTTTATTTTATATTATTAAAAATTTTTATTTTTAATTTCTTTTATCAAGTTTTATGTTTTGGCTTTGTAAATTTCAAGAATGATGTCTTAATTGTTCTTTAGTTTCACTGATTTGTAAAAGAGAAAATACAAAAAAGTTGAATTTAAGGATAATTTAAGACTTTTGCTGAGCAGTTATTAAAGAGTATTATGCTGCTGTTTCAGCTTCCCCGGGTTTATTATCCGGGTGTATTATCTTAATACACTAAGATTGCTGAAGATTATATATATTTTAAGTGCACAATTTTTTAGACTATATTCGTAATAGATATCTCTATTTTTTAACCCTAAAATGCCGCTGCGTGGGGGCTTGTTTTGCTTTGGACGTGCTCTGTCTCTGGGTATGTCAAAGGACCGGGACTGTATGAAGTGGGTTCTAGCCTCACGTGGGGAGGCAAAAAGGGAGGGTGGGAGGTTAAGGGGGGAGAGAAAGAGAGCAGGCTTGATCTATGCCTAATCTATCCTTTTAATCTTTATAATTATAACTACCAACGTAATAATAGGCTGCAAGGACTTATTACAATGTGCATCATACAGACCAATTTCACTTCTGAATAATGACGTTAAAGTACTCTCTAAAATCATAGCTAGAATGATGGAGAAAGTGCTCCCCTCGGTAATATCACAAGATCAAACTGGATTTATTAGGGGCCGACACTTATCTTCGACGCCTGTTTAATGTAATATACTCACCAACTAAATCGAACACCCCAGAAATATTATTATCATTGGATGCAGAAAAAGCATTTGACATGATTGAATGGAAATGCCTTTTTACTACATTGGAGAAGTTTGGGTTTGGCCCGAACATTTGTGCATGGATCAAATTACTGTATACTAACCCAGAAGCTTCAGTTTGTATCAACAACACTTGCTCAGACTACTTTAAACTAGAACGTGGTACTAGACAAGGATGCCCCTTGTCATCGCTACTGTTTGCAATTTCCATTGAACCACTGGCAATACATTGTCGAAATACTGATCAGATAAAGGGGATTATCAGAGAAGGACTGGAACAGAAAATTTCATTATATGCAGATGATATGGTACTGTATATATCAGACCCAGAAAATTCTGTGCCTGCAATCTTAACAGCACTCACAGAATTTCAAAAGATCTCTGGTCTCAGAATTAATCTGAATAAAAGTGTACTTTTTCCAGTGAATTCTCAAGCACATAATATTAGATTAGATACCCTACCTTTTATCATTGCAGAACAGTTTAAATACCTAGGGATAAACATCACAAGTAAACATAAAGCTCTTTATCATCAAAATTTCGCCGTCTGCATGGAAAAAATTAAGCAAGACTTGCAGAGATGGTCAACCCTTCATCTCACACTAGCTGGAAGAATTAACACTGTTAAGATGAATATTCTTCCTAAGCTTCTTTTTTTTTATTCCAAAACATTCCAATATACATTAATAAATCATTCTTTAAGCAATTAGATTCAACAATAACCTAATTTATTTGGAATTCAAAACATCCACGCATCCAAAGAGCGACCCTACAAAGACAAAAGGCAGAAGGCGGCATGGCTCTACCTAACTTCCAGTTTTATTACTGGGCAGCAAATATATACAGGCGATAAGAACCTGGACACAAATAGAAGAACATACACAGGCTTGGTCCGCAATAGAGGTAAAATCCTGCAGTTCTTCTTTGTATTCCCTGCTCTGTGCTCCAATAAAGACACGTTATCGGCAATATACTAATAACCCAATTGTGCCACTCAATTAGAATATGGAACCAATGCATTTTAAGACGGAGAAGCTTCTATCTGTGGCACCTCTGTAAGAGAACCACCTCTTTCAACCTTCGCAAACATATGCAGTTTTTAATATCTGGAAAAAATTTGGAATTAACTTGCTTAGAGATCTTTATATAGACAATGTCTTTGCATCCTATGAACAATTACATTCCAAATTTAACATTCTAGCTACACATTTCTTTCACTATCTTCAAATCAGGAACTTTGCTAAACAGAACCTTCCCGATTTTCCTCATCTTGCACCCTCATCCATGCTGGAAAAAAATATTGCTCAATCTCAAGGACTTAGACACAGTCTCTACAATATATAAAATCATTTTACAATCCCTCCCTTTTAAGAATCCAAGAAGACACTAGGAAAAAGATCTCTCAATTAATATATCAGAAAAAGAGTCGAAAGTAGCAATGCAGAGAATTCATTTGAACTCCATATGCGCAAAGCATACAATTATACAACTCAAAATTATATATCGAGCACATCTGTCTCGTCTAAAACTCTCCAAAATGTTTCCAGGGCATTCGGACCTGCGAACACTGCAACCAAGTCTCAGTCTCACTGGCTCACATGTTCTGGGCCTGCACCAAATTAACATTATTCTGGACCAAAATTTTTAATTACCTTTCAGACAGCCTTGGTCTCACAATCCCTCCTAACCCATTAACAGGTGTGTTTGGGGTTCTTCCAGATGGGTTTAAAGTGGAGAAAGACAAACAAATTGTGATTGCATTCACTACACTTTTGGCACGCAGTTATTCTGATAAAATGGAAGAACCCAAACTCTCCTTTTTCAAGTCAGTAGGAAACCGATGTGTTATACTATTTGAAATTGGAAAAAATCAAATACTCAGTTAGTGGATCCGTACAGACTTTTTTCAAAACATGGCAGGATCTAATCAGTAATATTTTAAAATAAGCTCATAAAGCACAGAGAATTTATTAATTTAGGTATGTTTACAAGCCTTAAATTTCACAACGTTTGCCTTGCTCTCTCTCTCTCAGGGGTGGGGATCGATTTGTCCTTAACTCAATTTTTCTTTTTGTAAAAACTTGATTGATTTGTATGGATTGCAATAAAATTAATAAAAATATAATAATAAAAAAAAGTTTCAGCTTCATGTGCTTCACATTCACTGGCATTTGCTTAAGATTTTCATTTTGGTATATGCTGCTATAGGTATTTATTCATGTGACTTGATGTAGTTGCTAAGCAACACCTAAAGTCTGTATTTATAGTTAATAAAAACTGTGACATTAAACTGAGCAGAAATGATAGAAAAGAGGTGAGCTCGCTGTTAACAGGGGATGAGAATAAAATGGAAAAGGGCCATGGTATTTATAAGGAAATGTAGTTGATCACCGATTTATCTTCCCTTTTAAACATAGTGTTATTAATAGATTATTAAATACCATCTTTGTCTGTGTGATGTTTTCTTGAAGGCTGTTTTCAACCTAGTTCATGTGGGAGAGTGAAAGAGAAGGCCAATAGTCCTCTGCCCCACTTCTATGCCGTTTTATTTTTGTATAGATAAACTATTAATTTTTCTAGGAATTCTGAATTTAGAATTAAATAATTAGGTTGAAAACCCTATGTGGAGTACTCTATATGCCTTAGGTTTTTGCAAGATCTTTTTAAACATGTTTCAACCTCTGTTAATAGCAATTGAAGTATATTTGTACATCTAACATGGTTTAAATCAATTTGATTTCACTTTACTGAACAGTTCAGTAAAAGCTGGGCCTTTGCTTCATTAACTTTATAGAAAAAAAAGATCAATAAGGTTGGTGTTTGTTTTAATAGTAATAAATGAAAATGCAGCTTTTGTGCAGTTTTGAAAATAAGTAGAATAACCTTGTCTAAATGTTGTACACTGTTGCTTTTTTGGCTTTTGTCAGAAATCATTACTGTATATCAAAATTGCTTTGGGTATTATGGATACCAACAGCTTTTTCCAGTTTCTTTTATTTATTGTATACAATTAACACTGTTGCAGTTAACTTGCCCCTAGCATCGCTTCTGAATGTTATAATTAGCGTAGCAACTTGGTTATACAGCTATTTACACTGTATTTTTATAATACACTACTGTATCACACCTAGTAGTTGCATGATCATCTTCCAGATGTATTTTCAACTGTTTTATTAATACCTTAAATTGATATCTGCCTCTTAAGATATCATGAATGCAGATATAAGGGCAAAATTCTCCTCCATCCCAGTTTTTGTATTAAAACAAGTCAAAAAACAAGAAGTAAGCAATATATAAATCCATTGAAAGTAAAACGTGTATTGTAGAAGTTGTTAATTGCCACATTTCAAATTGAGGAAATAGTTGCTAAAGTCAAAGAGACAGCACTCCATCAATGGCCAGCAGTCAAAATGGTTACAGAGTCACAAAGTTTTAAGTACGATTTGTTTCATTTTTACAAAAGCCTTAATCACTTCACTAGTATGTAACTGAGGAGAGGGCAGTAGAGTAGTGAATTGGAGTGTGATGTTTATGCATTCCTAATCACAAACAGTTTGAATGGGTACTCTGGTGTAGGAGAAGCTCCCTAGGTACTCCAAACACAAAGGCCCCCCTTATGAGGCCTGCACATATCAATACATTATTTAATTTTTGGGGTAAAGAAAAAAAAAAACACCTTTTTTTAATTTTTTTTTTTTTACTTTTTTGGACTAAACAAAACAGTAGCAAACTGGTTTGTCACATTGTGTAATGTTGTAAACTACTCAGTTTATAGGGTCAATGACCAAAATGTAGCTCAGTCCAGTTGATTTAATCTATTTGACTATAAAATATTCATTCCTCCTGAGTTGGTGGAGCGTTTGTGTGGAATTTCCCGCTCCGCAACTCAGGTTTACCATCTGTCAACGAGAACATCAACTCAGCATATGTTTTCTGGTTTAGTAACAGCAGGCTGTAGTTGAGGGATGAGACTCTTCAGTGTGTTCCACACATAGTTTGAATAAGAAAATCACAGGTGCTGTATATTTCTAGTTCCGTGGTGCTAACAGGTACCAAGTGCCCATAATTTCTCACTCTATTTGGTATTTCAGTACCCTTAAAATGATCGCTCGTTGATACCACAAAGGTTGCAGCTGGCAAGGTTTGCTACTTTTAAAGGATCCCCTACAGTTGCTCATTTGCATGATAGAATGCCAGCGATTACTATAGGTGATTTAAACAGAACATGCAGGTGATGGGTGTGATAGAGCAAGATGCAACGGACAAGAAAATATGGAAAAAGATGATCCACTGTGGCAAACCCTAATGGGAACTATTGAAAGAAGAGGAGGAGGAAGAAGAAGAAATGTAACTGCTCTTCCTCTATCTTTCCATGGTACATGGGTAGAACAGGTTATTAATTGTAAACAAAATGGGCATCTCTCATTGCCTGAATTGTTTTGAAATGACAATGTGCAGCCTTGGTTTTATAAGTAATATCTCAGTGTTAGTGCCTGACCAACCAATAACGATATTGATACTGTATGTGAGCAGCACAAACAGTATAAAGATAACAGATATTGCTGTTGTGTTTAAGTATCAGGTTTTCCTTAAAAGAAAAAATAAAATCTGAGCGCAAAGAAAAATATCAAGTGTTTGTAGTTACATGAACACGTTTTAATTTCCAGTTTATAAGAGTTTTTTTCTTTTGTTAATGGACAAAGCACAAAGGCACTGTTGTGAAGGAGAGTCTTAAGTTGATGCTTGTAAAAAATATATAGTCAGAATTAAATATAATGAATAAATTCCATTGAAAACAAATTTATTATGCTTTCTCATCTGGTATATATATAATTTTTTTTTTTTAGGGGATTAATCTTTCTAAATAAAATCATTAGTTGTTTGGATGACTTTGTTAATCACGTAAAAAAAGTTTGAACTGCTTTGCATGAAATTTTGCATGTGCATTGCTTCTGGTCTAATATAAAATACAGGCTGTAATAGTATATTGAAAAGATGGATTTTAAAATATAAATATTAGAAGTTATGGCATTCCCAGGTGTTAGCAGCAAGTTTGTGCAATTCTACCAACCTTTCATGTACACACAATGAAAAAGAATACTGTTCCACCACTCATTTCTGGGTGGAGGTTTTCTGTTGTTTTGGCATATAGAGATTGAAACGCTCCATTCGGTATATGGATATGCTTTTAATAGTTTTGATATACTGTATATACTCGAATATAAGCCGAGGTTTTCAGCACCCAAAATGTGCTGAAAAACGTCACCCTCAGCTTATATTCGAGTCAGGTCCCGCTACCCCCGCCAGCCCACACGTGTTCGGGGGGGGGTGTGCTGGACACATAAGGCCGAGAAGGCAGTTAAAGAATGCACCGGGCTTGTTTTGAAAGAGACAGATTCGAGCATTGTTTTAAACTCATATTTAATGAAGACTTTTTTCTATTGGATTTTAACCTCCATTTCACTTTTGTTTACAGTGATCAGTTCATAGCGTGCATTGTTGCAATGTTACTTTTCTTGGTGGTTTATTAAATTACGGATTTTTCAAATGTTCATTTTTTTCCCTGTGCTTAAAACTCATTTAAAAAAGTGTTTTTAGCAAGCGGTTTGTAGCACTATAGCACAAACTCTTGCAGTGTTAGTTTTCTCTGTTGTTTAAGGTTTTCTCAGTGTTATTCAATGTCGTTTACATTTAGTTTACTATTACACTGTGAATTCTATGGTATAATCTATACTAATAAAAGGCAAAGCCCTCACTCACTCACTCACGCACTCACTCACTGACTGACTGACTGACTCATCACTAATTCTCCAACTTCCCGTGTAGGTAGAAGGCTGAAATTTGGCAGGCTTATTCCTTACAGCTTCCTTACAAAAGTTGGGCAGGTTTCATTTCGAAATTCTATGCGTAATGGTCATAACTGGAAGCTGTTTTTCTCCATTTACTGTAATGGAGTTGAGCTTGACCGCCGTGGGGGCGGAGTTTCGTGTGACATCATCACGCCGCCCACGTAATCACGTGAACTGACTGTCAACGGACTATGTAGAAAACCAGGAAGAGCTCAAAAATACGCTGAACAAAACATGCATTATATAATTGAGAAGGCAGCGAAACAATAAGAAGCGAGCGAGTGACATACTACCATATTCATCAGTACAGCTACTTCGGAAACAAAGCGAGGTATAAACCTAAACTTTAAATTAACTTAATAGATAGGCTGCCGCTGGTGCTTTTCGTGCCCACGGGTAATGCGGGATACAAGTTTAATGAGAGGACGCAGGAT
>JANRMT010062813.1:17865335-17894544 GCA_026402145.1 Polypterus bichir lapradei | reverse complement strand
TATATATATATATATATATATATACACAAGAATTACATTAACAATCATGTTACGTTATTTTTAAAAATTTTCCTTTTCTTTTTCATACCTTCTTTAACACACTACTTCTCCGTTGCGAAGCGCGGGTATTCTGCTATATATATATATAGATAGATATGACAACAACACTCATATCAATGACAAAACAATTACTGTACATTAACAATCAAGTTACATTATTTTTAAAATTTTTCCTTTTCTTTTTCATAACTTCTTTAACACAGTACTTCTCCGCTGCGAAGCGCGGGTATTCTGCTAGTCTATACTAATAAAAGGCAAAGCCCTCACTGACTCACTCATCGCGAATTTTCCAACTTCCTTTGTAGGTAGAAGGCTGAAATTTGGCAGGCTCATTCCTTACAGCGTACTTACAAAAGTTAAGCAAGTTTCATTTCGAAATTCTACGTGTAACGGTCATAACGTTCGACAACTTTCGCCATGTTAAACTTTCTTATTTATGGCCCCATCTTCATGAAATTTGATAGGCGGCTTCCCTGCGCTAACCGAAACCGTTGTATGTACTTATTTCGGTGGTATGACACCACTGTCGGCCTCCATATTGAACTTTCTAACGGTGTTTGTTACTTATGGGCCCATCTTCAAGAAATTTGGTATGCGGGTTCCCAATGCTAACTGAATCCTACTTACGTACATATATACGTCCATAGCCTGCAGCTCGGTCACCATGTGAGGCGGTGTTGGGTCCCCCATCCCGACACCTCCCATGTAGTTGGCTGCCTGCCTATATAAGGCCGTCCGTCGCTCGGGTCTCTTCATTCCCTTCCTTGCTTCGCCACGGTATTCACATCTCCCTGCTGATAACTGCAGCCTTTTTAGTTAATCCACATCTTCTCCGCTATTTATTGCCCGTTTATTACGATTATAGTTATTGTGTAGGTATTTTAGACTTACTTTGCATTGTTTAGGTACCCATTACCTTTATCGTTCTAACCATACCCCCATTAACATGTCTATCAAGGTGATCACCATCGATCAAAGAACTGTCACTTATCGAGTGGTTTCCATGCCTGGAGATGGCGCCTGCCTTTTCTATTCTCTGTGTTACATATTGCATGGCCATATCAGGCTGACTCTTGATATCCAGAGGAACATTGTGTCTTATGTATTGAATGACTGGGACAGGTTCAAGGTGTGGACTTATGACAGTACAGGAGATAATTAATATTACACAGGAGCACTTTAAGAGTGAAATGCTTAAGCCCTTCACCTATGGTTCTGCATGTTCGGTTGTCACTTTCAAGTGTACCGAAATGGCCAAATATTTTACACCTTTGGACAACTACCAATGCCTCTTAAACATCTTAGATTCACACGCTTGACAGATGCCGAATGTCACTTCAACACAACAAATCCTGCAAATACTAACGTAATTGAAACAAACCATGAAACTCAAACCGATTATGACAGCAGCAATCTAAGCTGTGAGAAAACAGTAAAAAGGAGGCGTGTCAGACGTCGTGGTACATTTTCTGATGCAGTTAGACGGAAACAAATTCGTGACGCTGCCGCCAAATACTTACAGAAAAATCCACAAGTTTATAGAGATGCTGTTGCTAAATATTCGCAGGCAAATCCACAAGTTAATAGAGCTCCTGTTTCTAGGTACGATCCCAATAATGAAAAGCGGCTCATATAAAAACAACAGGTTTGGCTGAAAAAAGCCGATTGTGGATTTGCGTATGACCCAAACATACATTATGAATCTGACAAAACAGTACATACAGTGATACCTTGAGATACGAGTTTAATTTGTTCCGTGACTGAGCTCTTAAGTCAAAATGCTCTTATCTCAAATCTATCTTCCCCATTGAATGAATTGAAATGCCATTAATCCGTTCCGGACCCCTAAAAAACACTGCTATTTTTTTGTTACATGTTTTTAAATAAGAAAAATGTACTTATAAATAACGAATAATATATAAAAACCACAATACAATAGAATGTACTACAATAAACTGGTTTTATTAAGTACTGTATAATGTACATCATTTACCTTGGAGATCAGACGAGTTGAAGATGCTGACGGAGGTGGTGGAGAAAGGCTGAACTGAATAACTGAATGTTATTCAATGATTTTTGCCCTTTTCGCCGCACCTTCCTCACTTTCATCTGCAGGGGTTTTCGATAAAAACCTGTCCAATGAGGTCTGTTTCATCCTCTTTTTCAGAATGTTTCTAAAACGCGTTAGGCAAGTGTCATTAAATACAGCTGCTGCGCGATCAGTTGTAACTTTTTCAGGATGTTTCTCTTCAGTAAATTCAAGCGTTAGGCAAGTGTCAATAAATAGCCCTGCTGTATTATCTGTTGCAATTTTTTTCAGGGTTATCTTTTAAATAAACTCAAGCGTTAGGCAAGTGTCATTAAATAGAGCCGCTGCCCGATCACTTGTAACTTTTCAGGATGTTTCTGTTCAATAAAGTGAAGCATTGAGCAAGTGTCATTAAATAGCATGGCTGCACTGTCTGTTGCAATTTTTTTCAGGGTTATCTTTTAAATAAACTCAAGCGTTAGGCAGGTAGGCAAGTGTCATTAAATAGAGCCACTGCTCGATCAGTTGTAACTTTTTCAGGATGTTTCTGTTCAATAAAGTCAATTGTTAGGCAAGTGTCAATAAATATCCCTGCTGCACTATCTGTTGCAATTTTTTTCAGGGTTATCTTTTAAATAAACTCAAGCGTTAGGCAAGTGTCATTAAATAGAGCCGCTGCGTGATCAGTTGTAATTTTTTCAGGGTGTTTCTTTTCTTTAAAATTCGAAACTTTTTTACCAAATTGCAAACACTTCCTTTATCTCACTTTATGAGGTAACCTCCTCCACCTTCTCCGCAATACAGATCTCCTGCATGCGTATGTTGTCGCGTCTGTAGTTCCGTCAGCTCCTCCGTCGTCCGTTCCTCTGAATGTGCGGCCACAAGCTCTTTGATGGCTCGTAACTCAAAGCAAAAAATCAACTTAGTGACGGCTCGTATCTCAAAAAACTCGTACGTTGGGGCACTTGTATCTCAAGGTACTACTGTATTAGGAAACTTTGTAACGGCACGACACTTCAGGTCACGTGTCTGCAAAAGAACCTAATTGAGGCAACTGTTTTTACTGGCAGTGGCTCAGGGGAGAGAGTTTTTATTCCTCGCATCCCCGTTATACCCTCTGATCTCCCATTTCAATTCAAACGCCTCCAATTTCCAGTAAGGCTCTGCTTCGCAGTGACAATAAGTCGCAGGGACAGACCCTACAAAAGGTTGGCATTGATTTGAGGCAAGATTGCTTTTCACATGGCCAACTGTACGTTGCATGCTCAAGAGTAAGCTCAGCGCACAGCTTGGTCATATTGCAACCGGAGGGCCGAACTGACAATGTGGTACACAAAGAGATCCTTAACAGATAATTCTTGGTATATTTTTCAGTTTAAAAAAGTTTACTTTTCTTTCTAATAAAAATTTTAAGTCAGTACTTTGCCGCTGCAAAGCGCGGGTATTTTACTAGTTAACCATATTTGTGCTTAAAAATCTTTAAAAAAATATATTTACATGCAGTTCGTACGGTCTGTAACGGATTAATTTTATTTGCATACAATCCTATGGGGGAAATTTATTTTGGGTTACCACCAGAGTTCTGGAACGAATTACGGTTGTGACCCAAGGTTCCACTGTACCTGGTTTGGTCTGCGGGCGGTAGAAGAACTGCTGCGGGCTTTGTGTGGTGCTGTGCAGCCTCTGAGACTCATTAAAGGCTGTGTGCTCAATTAATGAGCTGATGCTATTAAGTAATGTACGGTAATTTTATTGGTATTTATTTTATTGAAACTTACCAGTAGCTGCTGGATTTCCCACCCTAGGCTTATACTTGAGTCAATAAGTTTTTCCAGTTTTTGTATATACAGTATATTTTAAAAGAAAATTTTGAGACGAGACTATTGCCAAGAGATTTTGTCAAGTCCCACCCTCCTCTCAACCATTTTCAACTCCACCCACGGTCCACTCACCTCTCATTCATTTGAATGGTTTTTGCCAGATACAGTTCCTGCGCTCTCAGCTCTTATACATTTTTATGTTTTGCTCGTTTTAAGTCATTTATGAAAGGCCTCAGTTTCATCCTTTTACAGAAGTTTTTCTGGACAGTATTTTTAGAAATACAATCTATTCGTTTCCTTCATTGTAGTCCTTTTCTGGACAATCATTTTATAAATACTAGATGATACGTCAACGACTGAGCAAAGAAGAAAGTGCAGCGCATTGAAAAGAGGCCCAAAAGCATTGGAGAGAAAGGAATTCAAAAAAAGAACAATAATAGTCTAAGTGCAAATTCTGAAAATAAGGAAAGTAATGATCAGCTCGGACCAAGTGGAATTGAAAACAAAGGGGTTCCAAGCGGGGTCGGAAATAAAAGACAAAGCGCAGAAGACAAACTAGAAAGTTGTAAAGAGATTCAAAAACGTTGGCATGATACACATGCAGAGCAGGTTAGAGATTATGAAAGTACAAAAATTTAAAAGTCTCAAACTGATAGTAAAGATCTCATTAGCGCTAACAAATGGAAAATATTACTCAGTGAAATAACGGAACAGCAAAAAGAGATCGAATATATGGACATAGGTGATATGACTGAAGTATGTAGATATTGTTCGGCTTTAAAGTTTAAGTTGGAGACTTGTAGATCGTCTAATTAATTCGTGTTGCCATCAGGGAAAAGTAGTGTTTCTTCCCAATGAAGAGGCATATCTGCAAGAATTAAAAGATTTGTTGTTTGGTGAAAATGAAATCTACAAACACTGCAGGCAAAATATCTGTATCTACAATAATCTGTTCACGTTCGCATCATTTCAATGCTCAAAATGTAGATTTACACGATTCTGGACCAATCTGTGGTCCCGCAACAATTAAATCTACTACAAGTTTAATTTCGAAGAGACTACAGTTCGGTCAGGTTTATATTTATGATCACGGAGAAGCGATGCAACATAGAGTCGAAAGAGTTACATGATCAAACGTATTAGAAATTCTACAGCCAATAATTGATACAAATCCATATGTCCAAAAGTATCACACTTTGCACAAAATTTATTTGCAAAACATGGACAAAAAAGTCTTGTTGGATTTCTATATGAATCCAAAAGATCACGCTCACATATATAATAAACATGTGACAAATTGTCAGTGATAATAGTTTCGAAAGACAAAGATATCAAAGAGTTGATATTCGTGTTTATCCAAAAGCACAGCATGTTTCATCATTTCTGTCTAATAATTAGTCTCATTCAGATTCTTTACTCTTTCCTTTGCTTTTCCGTGATGGTGAAACAGGATGGTTGTATAATATGAAACACACAAATTTGGATAAACACCCACACAATATTTTGGGTCAAAATTAGTGATACGTCCCAATTTATTTAACATATTTCTGTCATCTCAATGTCTATCACAACATTACATAATTAATGTGTATCTAAAAGTCGAAGCTAATCAAGCCATTTTGATGAAAATAAAAAGAGGAAATGCAGCAGTTCATTTTGAGGTTATACATGGATTACTATAGCCCCTGTTCACATCCTGAATTTTAAACATGCAGAAAAGCACAGTGTTTTTTACAAATAAAAATAAGTTGTCAGCATTTTTACAGTTTGAAGTAAAAACACTCCTGCTTCGTCTTGCACGTAATCAAGGCCAGTTATAGGAAGCTTGTCCTATAAAGGGTGTATGCAACTCAGCAGTTTTAGACAATGCTCACTTTATACTTTTTGCATGCACATTGCTCATACAATATCAAGGGTTATGCACCTTAATTCTACCTACTTTAGGGCAGTAGGTATCCATTAATAAAGGACATTTCCATAAATCCATGTTAAGGAGTTAAATCATAAAAATGTCTTGATGGATTTAATTGAAATTTGCTGACATAGATAAAAGAAAATTAGCCGCCTTTTTTTTTTTTTTTATTTATTATAAAAATTTACTATTCATAGTGCTCAAGCAAGTGGAACATTTATATTGCATTCCCCATTTTGTTGCAGCACTGTATTTAAATTTATGCAAATGAAGGCTGTTTGGCAAAGCTTGAAGAATGTGCACCTAGCTTTAGCTTAGTCAATTTCATGCAACTGATCCAGTAAAAATGTTGTTTAATATATATTACACCCCTGTCCCCTTCATCTTATCTGTAACATTGTGCTAATAATGAACTGGGAATGACATTTCCCATCAGCTACCGTGCTGCTCCAGATGTTTTCATCACCATGTACCAGCAGCTGCATTTTTTTTTTTTTTTAAACCCTTGACTGCTTTTGGGATAACAATTTCTTTGTCTTGCTGGATTACAGCATGTATATTAGAGCAGTGTTTCTCATTTTTTGTGGGCTTGGGATCCAGTTTTGTCTTTTTAAGTTCCTTGATGATCCACAGACACTTTGAAGAGTGGGGAGGTTTTCTCCCTTTGTGAATCAACCACAATTAGTAGGAGGTCTTGTTGGTGAAATGAGCACAGTTACTTTAAGTTTTCAATACCAATCATCGATCGCTGTTAAGTGCTTTTTGAAGTTTGAGGGAAAAAAAGGATGCAAAAAAGAAATTACTGAAAATTAAATGCAAAATGAAGTATTTTTGAATTACTAAGTATAAATGGGTTGCTTACAGCGTTGTTTGCTTGTAAACCTTCAAAATAATGTGCAGTTAAAGTCTCTACAGCATTCTCAGCATTTCTGGAGCTTAGTAGAGCCAGATAACTATAAGAATCTTCACCAAGCAGTTCTGAAAATGTCTGCTTTGTTTGGGTCTACATACCTCGGTGAGTCTGCCTTTTCTGACATGAATGTCATGAAATCAAAGTTCAGAACAAGACTGACAGATGAACATTTAAATGACTCCATAAGAGTGAACCTAAGTGGCTACACTCCACCATACACCTCTCTTGTTGACTCCATGCAGTGCCAGTCATCTGACTAACTAAAAAACACATCACACATGCAACAGGACATGTGAATACTCTTGTGAACTGAAACAGTGACATGGAACAAAATAACAAATGTATAAATAATATTTGTGTATTTGAAATTGCATTGGTTTGTTTTGACAGCATTCATGTTTTAATTCAATAGTGTGGACACCCACAAAATTTTGTAAATGTTTAGGCAGAACAAGTTTATTCAGTTTGTTTGGGTTGAAATAAGCTATGAGAATAAATGTTAGAAAACATGAGTAGTTCTCGGCCATTTTCATTTTGTAAAAGTAGCTCTCGTGGAAGAGGTTGGAGACCCCTGCTTTAGACAATTGATGTAACACTGGAATTCCCAGAGCCTACGAAAAAACTCGTAGATCTGTCCAACCTTAAATCACCTCTCACCTCTCCATCAGCCTCTTTTGTCCTAGAAATGTGTTGATAAGCAGCAAGCAGTCTGCTATCACATCCCCCACCGGCGCACAGTTTTCTCAGCTCAAGTCTGTTTACCTGCGTGTCAGTTGCTTGGAGTTGTATAGAGTGAGAAGTCAAGCAAAATCACACCTTTTATAAATACTATATCGTTATGTGGAACACATGCATTTCATGTGTGTTCCATGTCTGCAACGATATATGTAAACACATCACTAAAAAAGAAAAGTTTTTCATGATTTAGTAAGAATTGACAAAATGTAGACATGAAGTGTATAATGTGTGAAGCCTGAATTCCAAATATCAAACAAACACTTTCAGAAAAGGTACAAATATAACAAAACAAGTGCACTTTTATTCAAGAATTTAACCGAAGAAAAAAGAAATCAGGCTACGGTAGGCGGTTGATATGACGGCTTGTGTGGTGCAATGCTAAGAACTGCAGCCTTTCAATCAAGAGGTCGCAGTTTCGATATCAGCTGCTTCCCAAATTTACCATTTTGAGTAGTGAGCTACTCTTATTGTTTATGTCATACAATAAAAACATACATTTGATTTGCGTCTGTAAATTTATAGTACTTGTCGATTTTTCAGTTTTATTCTCTCTCTCACTTTAATGCTTTCACTAGTGACGCCTTTTTCAGATAAAGACGTGGTAGGTACAAACTTGTTTTGTTATACCCCCTCTTTATTTGAAAAACCATGTCAGATCTTGTGCACAAATGAGACTGAGAGAACTATGGACGTGGGTGTGAGTGTTGTGCGTGACTGAGAATGACTGTGGACGTGAATTATTTTTATTCAGTTTTATTCTTAGTGTTCCTGCTCACGCTGAATTAGTATGTGCCTTCTGATCCATGATTTCAAAGCCGCTCTGACAAAAAAAGAGAGACTTAGATATATATGACATTTGGAATAATTCATTTTATGACCTGTATTGTACATTTCGGAAAACTTTGTTGCACTAATGCAACATTATATTCATTTGCATACCTTCATGCGGTTATAGTCATGATGTGACTGCGTTTGTTTTTGTTTTATTTTTTTTCCAATCTTGGCCAGTGTCCACATGTTGCTGCATGTTGGTATCTCTTTTCAACTCCAGGAGATACAGAGGGACAGAATAGTACAGACAGGTCAGTACCGTGCTATATAAATCATCAGATTCAAATGTTAACAGTTCCCAAACACACCCAAGTCGCTTACGCACTGAAGAGTCTATAGCTGCAGGTGGAAGCTGCCATCTCTGTACTTCGTATATAAGAGCCAAATCGAATGTTATTTACCTGTTTACCTTTTATTTATTTATTTATTTATTTATTTATTTATTTATTTATTTACTTCCTACAGCGTAAAGTCACAAGTAGAGGGCAGAGCTTCCCATTTACATATACAAAGTACAGCGATAGCAAAAGTGCATTCTTGCTCCGATGTAGAAGTGTCAACATGATCTGAGTTCACCTCTGTTATAGTGCATCTTTATGTGAAAACAGCAGTGCAAATGCGAGGGGGCATCAAAAAAAACAAAACAAAGCTAACCTTTACAAGTATCATAAATTACACCGGCTGTTACAGACTGGAATCAAATGTATGTTTTTATTCTAAAATAGTAAGAATACGAGCAGCTCAATTCTCAAAACGTACTCTTACAGGATCGAACCCGTGAATTTTTGATTACCAGTCAATAGTTGATACCGTTGTGCCACTGAAGCAGTTGTAGCAAATGCGTATCAATGCCGCACCGTAATGCGGGTTCTTTTTCTTTGGTTAAATTCTTGAATAAAAGCGCACTTGTTCCGTTATATTTGTACCTTTTGTGAAAGTGTTTATTTCATATTTGGACTTCAGGGTTCACACATTATACACTTCATGGCTACATTTTGTCAATTATTACTAAAACATGAAAAACGTTTCTGTTTTAAGGATGTGTTTACATAGATCATTGTAGACACGGAAAACATATGAAATGCATGTGTTCCAAATAACGATATATTTATAAAAGGTTTTGCTTGACTTCTCACTCTATACAACTCCAACCATTGAATGTGCCCTGTTCTGCTGCAAAGGGAGTCGAGCAGACAATTCTGCACTCTCTCTGAAATATTCCAAAAATTGCTTGCTGCTGTAGGTGCAATGCAAGCGCGTGAACCTGTTGTCTGGTAACAGCTAGTGAAGAAATTTTTATCAAGCACAGTGGTAATGAACTCCAAACCATTAAACAGCTGTTGTATTCATATACATTTAATCCTGTGTGTGCTGAGAGGTAGATTTAATCTGCCAGATTTAGGGTTATTGGGAACCAGTGATTATCGTTGCTGCACTGGGTGGGAGTTAAGAAGCACATGTAGTGCATGATGCGCCAAACTTTTCGGGGCTCAATCAGACAGCATGCAAAGAAGAGTGTGCAGTGTGCAATCTGTTAACAGAAACATATTAATACAGTATCTGTTTGTTTTAAATCCAGTTATTTGCTAAATATATTTTGAAATTCAGGTGAAATTCTGTTACAATGAATATCCTTACAGTGAAATTTTCATTACAACAAAGTATTTTTTACAGTCCCGACAGTTTCCCCATATGACAGAGTCTATAGAAATCTCGTCACTAAAAAGTCCTTGAAATGCCTGAATGAATCATCCACAGAGCAGTTAGTTCTGTGGTCGCAGATCAGTTATGCACAACTTTCCTCAAACTGTTTTTTTGCTGTGTTTGTTTTCTATGGTTTTCAGTGACACCTTTTGCTTATTGCTCAACATTTGAAAAATATCCATTGAAATTTAACTCCTTGTCACCCTCCTATAGAAATGTCAGATGCTCGTTCAAGAAACATTCCTATTACAGTAGTGCACCACTCATTCAAGAAAAAGCAAACTTACTGTTGTGAGGTTTCTAAACCATTTTGGTACCTCACCCAAAGGGGCGACATGCTGAAGAACGTCCCAAAAGTGCAATCACCATGTCTGTGGAAGACTATTTATCCATTGCTGGGGCAACAGCATGCTCACAGTGCTGCAGTGGCTCACCGCCGATGCAACTCCGAAAAGATCTCGATGGGTGATGCAAGTAACATTATAAATACAGGCAACTCTAACCTGCCACTAACCTGGTCACAACCCTGCCTGATTGCTGTGTCGGTGTATAGGAGAGTAGTAGATCCCGCTACAATAAAAAAAACATGCTGTTCCTGTTTCAAGCTGAATACAGCTGGTTTTGCTAAATTACTGAGACTCAGCCTCGTGTTTTGGGGTGCAAGACTTTAGAAGATTTTTTTGAAAACTAACATGAAAGAATGTATTGCAAGCACTATAGCGACAAATATAGAATCTCATTACTACAAAGTTTTCATTACAGCAAAATTTTTTTTTAGGTCCCTGGCATTTCGATGTAATGGAATTTTACCTGTAGTGTGATCTGGTGCCGCAGGAGTGTTCACCCAGAGGCTCAGGTTAGAGATGAATGTTATTTTCTTCATGAAGGGCTAATCATATTTTCCTAATTGAGAAGTATCACGGCGTCTGTTTTAACACTGAATGCTTGAAATGTAATAATACTCAGTTCAATGCATGCAATAATACTGCTTAATAGTGAATTGCATGGGCACATTCAAATCCCTTGTAATGCTGTGAGGAAGAGCTTTGTGCTACTACTGCCTATTTGTTAAAATTCAAATTTAACATGATTAAAACTAAATATATACCTATATCCTTAAATTCTTGTCACTTAATTGCAAGATGCGTATCTTAATAAGTCCCTTAGTAGCTTCCAGTAGAAAACCAATGCATGCGGATGTGCACGATGATACCTATCTTTTCGGTGTAAATGAGCTGTATCTTCCTGTAAAAACACTTTCAAAATGCTCTTGGTTTTCTTTTACCAATTTTTTTTTGAGCAGTGCCAATTAATTCAATGGAGCATTTTGCAGAAAACACTCAATTTGCTTGCAGGACAAGCAAAAACGTCATGTAGTGCATTTACTTGCGCTTCAAAAACCCAATTATTTGTAGAAACCGGATTTCTAAAATGCCATGTAAACCCTTATTTTGTTTAAAGAAATCCAGTCAGTGGCCTCTGAGAAACCTAATTATGGGTTACTGTTAAGGATTTTGTGGTGTGCACTCTCTCAGCCTGCGCAGTTGTTTGCTTCACACAAACTTCAGTAGCCATTGGTAGAAGCCTCTATAAAATTCATTTCTGGAGGCAAATGTTCAGACAATAACATTCTTCCTTTTGGCTGAAATAATCTGTCCCAGTATTTCATTAAATTTGTGCTGATTAACTGAATGCATAGTACCATGGTGAACTCGGCAACACAATCTTGAGAACAGTATGACAATATGTTAAAAGTAACAAGTAGCCTAATGTAATACTTACCTTATTGAAATATAAATGTTTGCATTGTTTTTATTCCAGCAGCACCGGGTATATGGCAGGTAGCAAGAAGTACTGTGTCCTTTGCAGGACTCAATTGCACAGCCAAGCAGAAAAAAGTTAGCTACATGCAATCTGGTAACAGAAACTTATAACTAAAGCGTCAGTTTCATGAAACATATTTATTAAAATGCAAGAAAAGTATCACAGGTGTAATGCTTATTTTTCAAATTCATGGTGGCCGATGATGATATTTAACTTTTTTTGTGTGGTTTAATGATGTTGGAGTGTTTTATCAAAGGGAAACTCCTGAAATGTCTTGCACCTGTCAGCGTGGATTATTTAGAAACCAGGAGTCTGCCTTAACCGGATTATTCCCTTTAACCATATTTATGTGTGTGCATATAAACACACTTGTTGAAAATAATTACAAACAACCTTTCAAGCGGTTTAAGAGCATTCTGGTCTAGTGCTGAAATGCTAGAAAAAAAGCCCAGAGTATTGTTAATGACCCATCTGAAGTTCATGTTAGATAGCTGCAAATTATCATAGTACATGCTGAAACCAGTCTTTTAAATTGGTTAAGAAAAAAAAAGTTTTGAAGTTTTCAAGTGTAAGTTGCTTACCAGGATATATCCCCATCCCTAACATGCCTTGTTAGTATTTAGAAGTGCAAACAGACTTATGCACATGTGCGTTGATTTATACTGTTAAATCAGGACACAGTGAATTAACTTAATTGATTATTTGTCAAACATGATCAGAAATTATATACAATTTTAATGTAATTAAATTATAACAAGATGTTACATATTTAAACTTAAGTGTTTTCATTTTTGTCTAAAACAAAACTCTTATAAAATCTCTACTATATAACAAACTGTAGCTTATCTTATCAAGAGACAAATCTCTTAAATGTCTAAGATATTACAGAAGCACAGTTTATATAGATTAATTGTAAACTTTTGAATTATTCCCATATAATATACATTTCCTAATGTATAACTGACTTAACAATCTACTCAGCTATGTGCATTATCACTGAGCACTATCCTTAGTACATTGATGTAATAACAAATCTTCATAAAATTAATCACTAACAGATACATATATTTCATAATTACTGAAGTAATAATAATAATCATTTGACATACATCAAAATGTGTAAACACTCTATACTAAACTCATATGACTCAGGCACCGCCGCGAGCGGCAGGCTTTCCAGCAGCTCCGTGTACATCTTTATTTTTCTACCTTTTTCTCTGTTTTACTGATCACTCCTATCACTTTCTTTTATGTGGACTCGTTCCCAGGACACTTTTTACTACTTTTTACTACTTGGACATGGATTTTTACACGCCGAGACTCGTCTATTTCAAGTAGTCAACTTCAAGCGCTGAGAACAAATGCCTGCGCCAGTGTGGTTCCCTATTTACCTGATGAGGTAAGAAGGCGGTATCGTGGCAGCAGAGTTGGAGCTAAGCAAAAAGATGCTAACGTGGAGCTACCCGGGTTTAGCACAGTTGGAGCTGACAGAGACGCAAATACCTGCAGGAAGCAGAGAAGAGGAGGAGGACTCGCTCTCTATGTAAATACAAGGTGGTGTAACTCTGGACATGTAAACGTCAAAATCTCCACTTGCTGCAGGGACATCGAACTGTTGGCCATAAGTCTGCGTCCCTATTGCTTGCCCAGAGAGTTTGGACATGACATTGTTGTTATTGTTTACATCCCTCCTCAGGTGGATGTGGAGATAGCGGGTGACGTCATCCATTCCGCTGTTAATAAATTACAAACACAGCACCCTGAGGCGCTTGTGCTAGTCGCTGGAGACTTTAACCATGCGACGCTGGACAAAACATTACCTGCCTTCTCCCAGTATATGGATTGTAACACCCGGGGAAATAGGATTATTGACCTACTGTATGCAAACGTCAAAGACGCATACAGTGCCACCCCGCTGCCTGCGCTTGGGAAAGCAGATCATAACCTGGTTCTGATTCAGCCTCACTACAAACCAAGAGCTACCTACAACCACGCGCTCATTCAGGAAGTGGTCCCCTGAGGCAGAGCAGGCTCAGAGAGACTGCTTTGGAACTACGGACTGGGATATCCTGCAGGGGTCACATAGTGAGAACATTGAGGAGGTTGTTGACTGCACTACTGACTACATCAACTTCTGTATGGACATTGTAGTTCCAGTAAGAAAAGTACGCTGCTATGCTAACAACTAGCCATGGATTACAAGTGACATCAAGGGCCTTTTGAACCAGAAGAAAAGGGATTTAAAGGCGGTGATCAGCATGAGCTCAAGCACGTGCAGAAGGAACTCTGTCTCCAGCTCAGGGCGGTGAAGGAGCAGTGCAGGAGAAAGCTGGAGCAGAAGTTTCAGAATAACATCACAAAAGAAGTGTCTGCAGCTCGAAGCGGGGTGTCACCATCGAGAGAGACGTGGAGAGAGCAAACCAGATGAACAACTTCAACAGGTTTGACCACTCTAACCCACTCTCACCTTGGAGTACTGCACCCTCCATCCATCCTTCTGCCGATACCAGCATAGGAGAGACATCCCCATCCACAATTACAGCAGCCCAGGTGAGCAGAGAACTGAGGAGACTTCGTGCCAACAAAGCAGCGGGTCCAGATTGAGTATCGCCTCGACTGCTGAAGGCCTGTGCACTGGAGCTGGGGAGTCCTCTACAGCGCATCTTCAACCTGAGCTTGGAACAGGGGAGAGTCCCGAGGCTTTGGAAAACATCTTCCATCACCCCAGTGTAAATGTGATGAAGACCATGGAGCGGCTGCTGCTTCACCACTTGAGGCCACAGGTCCGCTACTCCCTCGACCCTCTGCAGTTCACATACCAGGAGAAGGTGGGAGCGGAGGATGCCCTCATCTATATGCTACACCGATCCCCCTCCCACTTGGACAGAGGCAGTGGTGCTGTAAGAATTATGTTTCTGGACTTCTCTTGCGCCTTCGACACCATCCAACCTCTGCTCCTTAGGGACAAGCTGACAGAGATAGGAATGGATTCCTACCTGGTGGCATGGATCGTGGACTATCTTATAGACAGACCTCAGTATGTGTGTCTCAGGAACTGCAGGTCTGAGGTTGTGGTCAGCAACACAGGAGTGCCGCAGGTGACTGTGTACTATCTCTGGTCCTGTTCAGCCTGTATACATCGGGCTTCCAATACAACTCGGAGTCCTGCCACCTGCAAAAGTTCGCTGACGACACTGCTATTGTGGGCTACATCAGGAGTGGGCAGGAGGAGGAGTATAGGAACCTAATCAAGGACTTTGTTAAATGGTGCAACTCAAACCACTTACACCTGAACACCAGCAAAATCAAGGAGCTGGTTCTGGTTTTTAGGAGACCCAGGCCCCTCCTGGACCCCGTGATTATAAGAGGCGACTGTGTGCAGAGGGTACAGACCTATAAATACCTGGGAGTGCAGCTGGATGATAAATTGGACTGGACGGCCAATACTGATGCTCTGTACAAGAGAGGACAGAGCCGACTATACTGGTGTCATTCAACATCTGCAATTATATGCTGCAGATGTTCTATCAAATGGTTGTGGCGAGTGCCCTTTTCTACGCGGTGGTGTGCTGGGGAGGCAGCATAAAGAAGGACGTCTCACGCCTGGGCAATCTGGTGAGGAAGGCAGGCAGGCTCTATTGTAGGCATGGAGCTGGACAGTTTGACATCCATGGCAGAGCGACAAGTGCTGAGCAGGCTCCTGTCAATCATGGAGAATCCACTGCATCCACTGAACAGTATCATCTCCAGACAGAGGAGCAGCTTCAGCAACAGACTGCTGTCATTGTCGCGCTCCACTGACAGACTGAGGAGATCGTTCCTCCCCCACAATATGTGACTCTTCAGTTCCACCCGGGGGTGGGGGGTAAACTTTAACATTATACAAAGTTATTGTCTGTTTTACCTGCATTTTTATCACTCTTTAAAAAATATATATATATATTTCAGTATGCTGCTGCTGGAGTATATGAATTTCCTCTTGGGATTAATAAAGTATCTATCTGTGTCTAGTTTTAATATAGCAACATCTAACCTGTTTGTATTTTGTAATTAAACATTTTTTTTATATATACAGGATGTTATACTCTTACACTTTGTACAACTAATCAGTATGCAAGGAAATAATTCCAATAATTGCTGTTCATTAATTTATTATTGATAAGCAAACATTCACTACCCATTGGTCGGATTATATCTAATTTCACTTCCCAAACTTGATGTTAAACTATTTCTTGCAGCTTGTGTAGGAATATACTGTGTTTCATCCATTTGTCATAGGGTTTGCTGAATCTGGAGAAAAATAACATCTATAGTTTTGAAGTTAGATATCTTTTATGCTGCTTATACTTTTATTGAAATTCAGATTTTTTAAAATTCTTAACTCTTTAACTGACCACGCTACAGGCTGTCCTGTATTCAGTTAAACTTACAAGTTCAGTAGGTCATCTTTATTTAACACTGCATCTGCTTGTAGACTTCAAAGACATTCCAGGCTTACTAAGTACAGGATGCATTACCAATACCAATTCTTATGATCATTTTTGATTTTACTTGCTATAGCATTTTTAGACATTCACATGTATTACTAGCACAATTAAATTTGGATATGATTCCCTATTACTATACTATTATGTTATTTTGTGGGGCGTCCCCCATCTTGTACGGTTTGTTTCACATTATTTAGTCAGCTGACAAACAAAGAAGCACAGACTGTTAGACACAGACTTACAAATGACATATAAGAGCATCTGCCACCCCAGACTCTGAATAAGAATAATTAATCTTCTATTTTTCTTTACTAGATTTTATCCCACTTCATGCCCAAGTAGTTTACTTGGCTAAGGCAGAAGTTCTTTAAACACATTCAGCACACTGGAGAAAGCAACTGTTCACAAACAAACAGCCTCCACTCTTTGCAGTCATTTCTACATACTTAGCAATTGCTTCATTCTTTCAAATATCATCACATATTCTCATACTTACGTTTTTCTTTTACAATTGTATTTCATTCACAGAGATCTCTATCACACGTGCTATAAACTCACTCGAGGTTGTGTTTTTTATTTTATTTATACAAGGTTTTCACCGTTCAACGCACTTAAACACTTTGTGCCTTTCATGCTTATCACGACTGTAAGGCAACTTTTCAGGACATCAAGCACATTCTGCTTTTTGCAAGAACTTGTCTCCCTTCTCATTTATTATTATGAAAAGAGCATTTTTCCTTTAAACTTGATCAGGGTTTGAAAGGAAATATGTTTTGCATGTTTGATAAGCTTTAAACAAAAGTGGAGACATTTTATTTACTTTAACCCAGTTATACAGTAATCCCTCGCTATATTGCGCTTCGACTTTCGCGGCTTCACTCTATCGCGGATTTTATATGAAAGCATAACTAAATATATAACGCGGATTTTTCGCTGCTTCGCGGGTTCTGCGGACAATGTGTCTTTTTACTTCCTATATATGCTTCCTCAGTTGGTTTGCCCAGTTGATTTCATACAAGGGACGCTATTGGCGGATGGCTGAGAAGCTAACCAATCAGAGCACGCAGTTAAGTTCTCCTGACTGAGAAGCTAACCAATCAGAGCACACAGTTGAGCTCCTGCGTGCTGAATGCAGTGTTAACCAGGAAGTCTCGTCTTGCGCATTCAGCATCAACGTGTTTCGCTGTGTAAAGAGTTGTGCTCTTTAGTGTTTATCTTTGTGCATAGTCAAGCCCTTCATTATGGCTCCAAAACGATCTGCTACTGCTTCAGGGGCCGTGCCCAAGCGCAAGAAGAAGATGTTACCGATTGCCGAAAAGGTAAACGTTTTGGATTTGTTGAAGGCTATGATTCTTTTTATTTAAAAAGTAGGAAAGGAATATAAGATCTACGGCTGCAGTGTCCTTTTAACCAGGGTGCAAAACGAGTTGTAAGTGGATGTAATAAGGCAGTAGTCTGGATGGAATCTGCTTTAGGGATTTGGATTGAAGACTGCCAGAAGAAGAACAACGGCAGTGCTACACAATCGCCTGAAGTGGCTCCTTTACAAGGGCTGTAACGCTCTCCTTTGTTGTGCAGTAAAATTAAACTCATTGTTATCGGACAAGTCATCGTGTCATTGTTGGTGAGTAACCATAATTAATTTTCTTCTTACAGTGCATAAGTGTACGTACGTTTAGTGTCACTGTACACACATTTACTGTATACTATTTTTCTTGCATTGTACGTATTTATTGCTGGTGACCTGTCTATCGTAATGGCTGTAACATATGTGATATCGGAGACACTCAATATCTTTAAAATAATATTTAGGTTTTACTGTATATAAACAGTGTGTGTTTATATACATAATTTCAATGAATCTTACCTAATATCTAAGAGAATACAAAGGGATTATGCTGTATAACGCTGCGGGGAATATTTATAAACAGTGCGGGAGAGTTTATAAGGGCATAAAATATATAAAAATAACCATACAAACATATGGTTTCTACTTCGCGGATTTTCACCTAACGTGGGGGGGTCTGGAACGCAACCCCCGCGATCGAGGAGGGATTACTGTACATATCGATAATTATATTTCTTTGTCATGTGAGAAACTGTCTCATTTTTAAATCCACACTTATCCAATTAATACCTTCTTAAAAGTATGGCCAGTACTTACAGGAAGGTAACAGAAGCATGCTTCTCATTTCAAAGTTAAAACCAAATGTATTTGTTCCTTTTCCAATTTAAATTAGAGCTTTTATATTTTAGTGCTATTTGTGTTCAAATTATACAGTTTCATTTTTAATACTAGCTTATGACGTAGGTTTGTTTAAGCAATACTTCTAAGATGACTAATTAGTTTCTGTGTGTTTTTCGATGTTCTGCAATTATTTGCATTTTAACACATGTCATGAAAGGTTGCCAAAACCTTTAACCTTTTGGTCACAGCAACAGCTGCACAGCTCATAAACTGCATTTTTAACAGGCGGACAAATCGTGTATTTTGGATTACAGATAGATAGATAGATACTTTATTAATCCCAAGGGGAAATTCACATAATCCAGCAGCAGTATACTGATAACAACAGGGTCCATGAGGGGCCTGGGCCACCTAAAATCCACCACCAGCTCCTTGGTCTTGCTGGTGTTAAGGTGTAAGTGGTTTGAGTCACACCATTTCACAAAGTCTACTTAAGCCATTAAAGATTTCTACAATTATTTTAGTGAGCGCGATCAAGACTTTATGGATTTTATCGGCATTGACACTGTTTATCTTTAATTGACTGACTACCAAACCCGCTGGATGAGTGACTCGTCAGACAAGGTAAATGCCATGCCTGCATGCATCAACTGTTGTTAACGTGCAGCTCTTCATAGCTTTGCAAAATACTGTTTCTAATGGCTAATGATGTAAATTATTGAATAACAGTGTTCTCCAACACGGCATTTACTTTACAGGCTGGTTTTGCACATTCGTACGACAACTGATTAATCTGTATTGTTCAGCTGGTTGCCGTTTTGCTTTACTTTGGACAACCAGTCTTATGTCTATAAGTTTAAAACTGTTGTTTACAATTGATCCTGTCCGACTTAGTTTCGTCTCTTATTTATTCTCACATTTTATAATCGTGCTTTGGACTTTTAAGTCCAGCTCAAATAATGTAATTAGTAGATGCTACCACAACTCACCGGCAGGTATCTGTGTTTTTTTTTTTTTTTTTTTTTTTTTTTTTTAATATTATTATCATTATTATCCATGCACTGTGGCACAATGTTATACAAGCCAGCCTCTTGTACTTTGACGGGATTAATTAATACCCCTACTCCAGTTCGGGCCAGGCATTTAAGGCAGTATAACTCGGTCACGCGAGTCCACGACTGTGCGCGCGACCCATCCTGATACAGTGGAACCTCGGTTTGCGAGCATAATTCGTTCCGGAAACGTGCTCGCAATCCAAAGCACTCGTATATCAAAGTGAATTTCCCCATAAGAAATAATGGAAACTCAGATGATTCGTTCCACAACCGAAAACTATTCATATAAAAATTATCAATACAAAATATAAAGTAAAATACATAATACAAATTAACCTGCACTTTACCTTTAAAAAGAATCATGGCTGGTGTGAGTTTCTAAACTCATGTGGGATTCCACCCAACGGGACGACACACGGAAGGGCGTCCCAAAGCAATTGCAGTCTTCCAGCGCTGTAGCAGTTCGCCGTATAAGCGCATCCAAAAAGATCGCAGACATGCTATAAGCGCCTGTCGTCAATGGGTCATACAAGGAACATTATAAAGATCCCGCTACAATAAATAACAGCGCTGTTGCTGTTTCAAGCTGAATAAAGCTGGTGTTAAAGTACTGAGACTCAGTTTCGTGTTTTGGGGAGCAAGATGGGGACTCGCACTTCACAGCACACACATTCACAATGCTGTAGTAAACAGTATACGCTCGTACGGATGTTGACTATATGAGTGAGGCACACAGACTCAGACGGAGAATAGGAGACGATTGCCAGAGAGAGACACGCTGAGCGAGCGAGATAAGGAGAGAGAGAGAGAGAGAGAGAGAGAGAGAGAGAGAGACTTGCTGGGCGAGTGAGCGAGATAAGGAGAGAGAGAGAGACTTGCTGGGCGAGCGAGCAAGATAAGGAGAGAGAGAGAGAGACGCGCTGGGCGAGTGAACGAGATAAGGTGAGAGAGAGAAGAACCATCAGCTCAGTTGTGATCACATGACGCTCAGCAGACAAAGTGTATCCATACTACTCGTATTGCAAGACGTCACTCGTTTATCAAGTCAAAATTTATTAATTTTTGCTCGTCTTGCAAAACACTCGTAAACCAAGTTACTTGTAAACCGAGGTTCCACTGTACACTCATTAGCTGACCGACACCCTCCATGCCATCATTATCAGAAGCATATTTTTATATATATGATACGTTATAGATATAATATGGTTATTAATTTTGCCACAATCCTGTTCGTGATGCCATTTTTGTTTCCTGTAGGGGGCGATAGCTCCCTAGTTGGAATAAGTTCTTTTGTAATTGCGGCGTTTTAAGTAACCGGAAACTATCTAGATATGATATTAAAAGGCGATATCCCTCCCATAGTGATATGGCGGTAAGAAATCACATAAGAGAAAATAACTTGGCTTTCTTGAGAGAAGATTTACACGGCATTACAGATGGAGGAAGCGGAGGTGGGATCTTGATGTATACAGTCTGCCATTCTCCGTTGTTGAGCTGTAAGGGTTTTCAGGACGGATGATGTAATCTTCCATCAGGCCATTGGTTTCGAAGTTTTTGACTGCTGTCCAAGTCTTTTATACTGTTTTGTCCACGTGCAGGCCCTTACTTAGGTTCCAAAGAATGCAAGGAGAGGATTCAATTTCATCTCTAACATACAGAAATAGTACAATGCCCATTTTCGTAGTTGTACCTTTCTATGTACAAATGCTTGCTTAGCAGTTCTAAATGCTGAGAGCCCCTGTGTGCTAACTTTGGCCTTGCCTGTACATGTGAGTGGATTTATAAAATAATTTTTGTACAGAGCACAGTGATATTAAACTTATATTCTGATTACACATATTCTGATTACACAAACTACCGGTAGCTCGTGAGAGATGTGTTTGGGACCCCGATCTATGTTATATGGGTTGGAGATGGTGGTACTGACAGAAAAACAGAAGAGTTAAAAATGTTAAGATTTGCATTGGGTGAGACAAGGATAGACAGTATTAGAAATGAGTACATAATTATATCAGTTAACTGAAAAGTAGTTCCAAGATTTCCCCGCACTTTTAAATCCAAGTTATTTAGCAGTGTAAACCTGTATATTATGGTTACCTGTACCAATTAAATTGCTAAATGTTGAGATTGTAATATAAACATTCAAAAGTTAAAACCCATGACATTTTCATGTGATGCAGCTGAAAATGAGCTTTTCAGTAGAGCTGTTTAATCTTTTGTCTTACTGAAATAAAAGAATGAATATTTATGTGCACAGCACATTCAAAAGTCAAACAAATCATGTACAAGATTGTTTCTCTAAACTGTTCATCTATTTTACTGAAGTTGTGTTAGCTCTATTGCTCTAAAGTCAGTAAGTAACCTGTACACTATTTAAAACCTGCGAAATGCATTTACAAAGCCTTAATATTTTTCTCTGTGTTTTAAATTTTGGCTGATATGAACAGCATGGACTGCTTTATTAATCAAGATACCAGAAATAGATATAGCAAAAAATATAGTCAATCATTTGACAGGACTCCATTCTTCTCCCACCCCTTAATGTAAACAAAACTAGATGAGAACATGAAGATAGTAATAGCTAAGGGATTTAAGTAAAATTATGGGGGTTAAGAAGAGGATTAAAATCAAAGCTATAAAAAAGGGAAAAAAAATTCTTATTTGTATAACAGGGATAACCCGCCAAAGTACTCAATACCTCTACAGCTACAGTATGTCCAAGAAGGCTAAATAAAGTTTTGACTGAAAATTTGTTGCTAGGAACATACCAAGACAAAAGCGCAATGTGACAAATGGCTTTAGGTAGTAATAAACCCCAAGCTGCAGGTGTTTGTTTTACTTATAGGAATTTTTTCTATATATACACAGATATATATAATTTAAGTGTTTATGTGGCATAAAAAACACACATTGATAAACATTATACATACAAGTAAAGGACTATAAGCCTGTGTAGATTCAAGGGTACCCATACCATGCAATTCTTTGTAAGAAGTCTAAAAGCAGCAGATTTTATTGGTATTAACAGCTCTATATTTGGTGATTAACCTGCACATATCTTAAGTTTGACACAGGAGTACGCGATCTGGCCAAACATCCATTTCCAGTTCTAATTAAAAACTTGGATTGTTTTGACATAATTTTAGTTTTATATACTTTTTTTAAAAATACATTCTCCAGTCACTGGTTATTTATTTATCCATTGAAATGCTTGATAAAATCTCTGCTACTTATATTTGAAAGTAGCTCTTTTTTCTGTCTCTCTTCCAGCTATTTCTCTGCCAGTCTCTCTTCCAGCTTTAAATTACATAGTACTCTGGACCATATCTGTAAAGGGGTAGGGGTTTCTTATTACATACAGTTCATACACAAGTGTATACACAAAGACATTGCCTATAAGGTTTTAATACACAAGAATCAAACAGTTTTTTTAAACATACGCAATATTCTTAAAGTGGCAGACTCACTTATCACACACAAATCATTAATAAGGCAGTTTGCATCAACAGCACCTTTAAGACATTAATACACTGATACAAAGTCACATTTTTCTGTCTAATTTTGTGTTTACAGATAGTGGCTTATTTGTCCTGATATAACATGCTTTACATTTAAGCATATTCACAAATGTCATACCAAGGCAAAACTCTTAACGCAGATGTCCACAAAATTAAATGTGTATGCATTTCCCCCCCAAGCTAACTACCTGAAGGTGAATGAGCTGTCTGTTGGCTGTGAGCATTTGCCACTGTGCTCATTCATCGGCTTTTTTTTTTTTTTTTTTTTTTTTTTGCTATACTTTAATAATCCCCAAGTAGAAATTTTTTTTTTTGCATGACGTTTGGGGGTTAGAACACAGGGTCATCCATTGTACAGTGCTCCAGAGCAGTTGTCAGGTTAAGGGCCTTGCTCTAGCCCCAATGGAGTAGGATCCCTTCTGGCAGTGATGGGATTTGAACCGGAAGCCTTTCAGTTACCAACACAGATCCTTAGCCACGGAGCCACCTGCTTTTCAATGTCCGCAATTCACATTTAAGTACCTCAACCAACATATGAAAGTAAGCTGTTTGTGTATTAGTTGGCTTCTGACTGGAATGCACACTGCCTAAAGCAAAGGGGGCAGAATGTAATGTGTAGGGCTGATAAGTGATTCAATTTCTTAATTGTGATCAGTCACAAAATATAACTAGATTAATCTCTATTAATCATGTGCTTAACCAAGATAGTTCAGCAATGTCTTGTAACACCCTGAGAATGTGACTGCTATGTAATGTTTTAGTTGCTTAAACTGTGAAAACTTGTGTCTTTTCATATAAATCCTTAATATGTGGCCATCATTAACAAAATATCTTAGATCGGGGTTCCCAAATTTAAGTCAAGCTCCACCTGAAGTTTTTTTGCATCTGATCAGGTTGTGCACTAATATAAAGCCAGTTCTGCAAGAGGTGCTTGATCTTGGACCTCAGTTATGGTTAAAAGTAGTTCTACTGCATGATCTTGTGTAAGAGTAGTCCTGTTAATCAAAGCAAATACATATCTTTAGCAGACTATTGACACACACGATCAAATGTCATTCAGTATTTCTAGGCCTTTGGTTTTCAACCTTTCATTCTTGGCGTGCTACCTACAGGAACTGGCGATACTTCAAAATATGTCATTGTCTTTCAGCCTTAAACTTACTAATCACAACTAAAAGTGAGATTTCTTAAGTTTCTTTCATAGGTACATAAAATGCTTTTTTAGTACAAGTACAGTGACATGGTTTGATAAGGAATAAACAGACTAAAATTTCCATGTTTTTAATTTGCAAAAAATATATGGCTCTAGATTAAAAATACAATACACCCCCAGAATTCGTGGTATTACATTCCTAGAGCACCTGTGAATTGTGAAAAACCGCGAATTTTGGATGTGGTTAAAAAAAATGGCAATTTTTATAGTTTAAAACCTAAATATGCCCCTAAAACACTTTAATTTCAAACTCAGCTTAATACATTACCTAAAAAAAAGTATGTAAAGGTAAACCTGCATACTGTACAGTACTGTACTGATATGTCACCCGCAGTGCTAGAATGTAAGATACTGATGTTACCGCTATATGTGCTGTAATTCATGCAAGCGCGTTTTCGTTGCCAGAAGCCTTAGAAGGTGCAGGGCGTTTCGGCGGCATCTTGGGGCTTTAACCCTTAAACTGCCACATACTTGGGGGTTAATGCATCATTGGAAGCCAAATACCTTTTTGCTGCACTTTAAGTAAACATCACAATTCACAAAGAAAAAGTGAAACACATGCAAAGAGCATCACAATTACTACACACTGCTAATGAACTGTAAAAACTAATATTTAAAAAAACTACTAGAACAATATGTACAAAGTGCAACTGACGCCGTGGATGAAACTCAGTAAATCACTGAGCCAAATGCGCTTGAACTGGCTGCACTCACAGAGGTAAGTGCTGATTGCAGGCTCGTCTATTGCAGTAGCTCAATCCCAGGGACAATGAGGCTGCAGGGTGTCATGCTTGGGTCACAGAATTGCACAGAAACACAGGAGATTGTATAGACAGGAGCTTTATTCAAACACTTCAAACAAGCATGTCTCTTTTAGTAAGTAGAACGAGCTCAGCATGCAGTTAGTTCTCGATTAAAGAGTAGACAAACATCATAGGGGAGCACAACGGGAGTGGGGCCCCTAACAGGAGCAGAGGATGTCTGGGGGAGTAGAGAGAAACAAAGCAATCAGCCAAAAAGGACAGGTGCTCTTCAGGCTTTTAAGTATGCGTAACGTCACGTTGCGTTAGAAGCATATCATGCGAAAGAGCAGCCGCAAGTAAGGGAGTAATGTGAAAGTAGTCTATCAGCGTTTAAGAAGGTTTTTTGAGGAGCGTCTGTGTTTTCTAGGGGTGTGTTCAGCCCCCCTGCTCTAAAGGGGCTGGCAGTGGTCATGAGCTGGCTGCTCAACGAATGTATGGCACTGACTGATCAGCTCCTGCATGCTTGCAAATGGCACTGGGATACGACTATAGCTGGTTGTGGTGTTTTAAGGGTTAAGAAGAGCAAAACTGAAAACACAAGAACACTCAGCTGGGGATGCACACAGTCAATCGGCAGCAAGGAGAAATGAATAACGCTGTAGCGGTCTGGTGCTGCTAAGATTCACACCCTCAAGAAGACAGTAATTTATTTTTATGGTGGAAATTGCAGGGATGCACCTAGCCTTGGCCCGACCCACACACACTCACAAACAGAGACAAAAACAAAGCAAACCGGTAATCAAATAGCAAATAAAGAATGTAATGAAAACAAATGAAATACAGTGATCCCTTGCTATATCGCGCTTCGACTTTTGTGGCTTCACACCATCGCGGATTTTAAATGTAAGCATATCTAAATATATATCACGGGTTTTTTGCTGGTTCGCGGATTTCTGCTGACAATGGGTCTTTTAATTTATGGTACATGCTCCCTCAGTTGGTTTGCCCAGTTGATTTCATATAAGGGACGCTATTGGCGGATGGCTGAGAAGCTACCCAATCGGAGCACGTATTACGCATTAAATAAAACTCCTCAATGATATACGAGGTGTGGCAGAAAAGTAATGAGACTGGCAACACTGCAAGCGATCTGGCAACGCTGCGCTGTTGTCCTTGATAGAGCACGTGTATCAGTACCCTCCCATAGCTCAGTGCGAGTTTCAACTCCTTCCGTTAACTACGTGATTTTTGTGACTGCTATTAGCGAAGTTGTGTTTTTGGTTGTGCGTCACGCAAAATGGAACAGCGGAATTTGGAGCAACTTTGTGCCATTAAATTTTGTGTTAAGCTTGGAGAATCGGCAAGTGTGACGTTTGAAAAGTTAAAACAGGCCTATGGGGAACATTCTTTATCCCGAGCTCAAGTTTTTCAGGGAGGCCTTCAACTTCGAAAACCAATGAAAACAACGAACGTGTGAACACTCTTGTGAGATCAGACCGTCGTTTAACATTAAGAATGTTGAGTGAACAAGTAAATTTGAACAGATTTACTGTTCATCAAATTTTGACTGAACATTTGCACATGCGAAAGGTCTATGCCAAAATGGTGCCGAAAAACCTCACAATTGAGCAGAAGGACAATCGAAAAAACGCATTCCTGTGGTTCCCCAGCCCCCTTATTCACCTGACCTCAGTCTGTGTGACTTCTTCCTAAACTGAAAAATGTCCTCAAAGGACGTCATTTCGGGACTTTAGAAAACATCCAAAAGAGTGTAACGGACATGCTGAAGACCATACCGGTTGAAGACTTCCAGCGCTGCTACCAACATACTTGAAAGCCCGAACAGTACGTATTGATTTTTGATTGTTTGCTTTTTCTCTGTCTCTCTCACTCTCTCTGATGTTCTCTGCTCCTGATGGAGAGGGTGTGAGCAGAGGGGCTGTTCGCACACTGGCCTAGAGGATACGGACGCTCCTTTGAAAAATGCTGAAAGACTACCTTCATATTGCTCCCTTCCTTGCAGCTGCTTTCTCCGGCGGTGCTTCGCATACTTAAAAGCTTGAATAGCCCTATTGATTTTTGATTGTTTGCTTCTCTCTCTCTCTCTCTCTCTGACATTCTCTGCTCCTGACGCGCACTTCTTTCAAGAGGATGATATGTTTGCATTCTTTTAATTGTGGGACAGAACTGTCATCTCAGTCTTGTCATGGAGCACAGTTTAAACTTTTGACTAAAGGGTGTTATTTCATGTCTAGAGGGCTCTAATAATGTTAAAAACGTATTTAGAAGATCGTAAACAGGTTTTCTATGCTCTAACTGCGAAAATATTCGATTTATAAATATAAATATTTATAAATATAAATTCCTTTGCTTTGCGCGCCTTTGTTTTGCAAATGTGCAGTCAGCACAAGCAGCCTGCAATCCCATCCCCCACCATCACAGCTGAAGTCGGTCATAAAGTTTACCCAGCTCAAGTCTGTTTATCTGGGTGTGAGGTGTCGGGAATTGTATAGGGTAAAAATATAGTTATTTGGAATACATACATTTCATGTGTGTTCCGTGTCTACAATGATCTAGATGAATGTGTGATAGCAGGAAGTGCGAGGCAAGAAATGTTGAACACATAACTAAAACAGAAACTTTTTTCATGTTATAGTAATAATTTTCAAAATTTTGATGTGAAGTGTTTAATGTGTAAAAATTGAAGTCTAAACATCAAACACTTTCACAAAAGGTATAACAAAACAAGTGTGCCTTCATTTTAGAATATAATCAAAGAAAAAGAAATCATTCAAGTTGCATGTTGCTGTCATTGAGTAAATACCCAAGCCCAAATATCAATCGACAAAGTTAACATGTCTGCTTGGCTGGTACAGAGGTAAGAGCTACTACTATTTTGAGTAGTGACCTTCTATTATTATTGTTATTATTATTATTCTATATAAAAACATACATTTGATTTGAGTCTGTAACACCTGATAATTTTTGCTACTTGTCAAAATTTGTGTTTTTTTTTTTTTTTTTAATTCGGTTTTATTCTCTCAGTCACATTCATGTGGCACAACAAACTTGCCTCTCCTTCTATGAGTTGATGGCATTTATTTCCATTCCTTTCACAAGAGCAGCAATGAGCACCGCTGTGGTTGATTCTTGTTCATAACAATTTGCTGTACTGGCAATCAAAGATATCATTCCCCATGGTCACTATCAGATTATCATGTGGCATTTTCTCTTTGACAACAAAGACACCTGTGCAGAATGTGTGAAAAACTAAAGATTTGCTGCAATCTCTAACATCTGGCAATGTTTTGTTGAGAACTGTGTTTTGAATTACAACCCAGGGCAAAATTTTATTGTTGATGAGAACCGTTTCCAACCAAGGTCGGTTGACCTTTCTTGCAATACATCTCAACCAAGCCTGACAAATTTGCCATAAAGTTTTGGATTGTGGCAGATTTGGAGACTAAAGTACTTGTGCAATGCTACTCCTTATTTAGGAAAAGATCCCAGTCGTCCCATGGGAGAAAGTCTTTCCAAGATTGTGATCATAAAGCTTATGAAGCCATTTCTGGACAAAAGCAGAACCGTAAAAGACAACTTCTTCATGTTGCTTTCCCTGGCTAATAGACTGGTGCACCGCAACACGGCTCTGCTTAGCACTATTAATAAATCGGGAAAGGAACTTCCACCTTCAGCTAAAGTTACTTCAGTACGTGAGCAATTCTCCACGCTGACAGTGTATGCGCCCAAAAAGAAGTATGCAATTTCAGTACCATGCACCATAATGTGGAGATTGGGCAAAATCGGTGGGCGAAAAACTATGTTCAAATGACAGTTTTCAAATAATAACTTTTTCATGCATGGATGTGTGTGCGTGCATGAGAGAGGCAGAGACAGATTTGATATCGTTCATGTGGTTTCTGAAATATAAAATGAACACTCTCGCAAAGGCATAACGAGACAAGTGTACTTTTATTCAAGAGTAAAATGGAATAACACAAAATTCAAGTGACAAGAAGACGACATTCACCAGCATTTGTATTTGTATGTTATATCCCTTCAGCGATTTCTTTTACAGGTAGCAAAAATGTACAGTGGCTGTTACAGATTCAAATCAAATTCAAATCTCTCTCTCTCTCTCTCTCTCTCTCTCTTTATATATATATATATATAT
>JANRMT010062813.1:17852976-17865235 GCA_026402145.1 Polypterus bichir lapradei | reverse complement strand
TATATACTCAGCAAAAAAAGAAACGTCCTCTGACTTTCAACTGTTTTTACTTTCAGTAAACTTAATGTGTAAATATTTGTATGAACACTAAAAGAGTCAACACCATAAGACATAAACTAAAAATGTTTCACAATGTGTCCCTGAATGAAGGGAGGCTCAAAATCAAAAGTACCAGTCAGTATCTGGTGTGGCCACCAGCTGCTTGAAGTACTGCAGTGCATCTCCTCCTCATGGACTGGACCAGATTTGTCAGTTCTTGCTGTGAGATGTTACCCCACTCTTCCACCAAGGCACCTGCAAGTTCCTGGACATTTCTGGGGGGAATGACCCTAGCCCTCACCCTGCGATCCAACAGGTCCCAGACGTGCTCAATGGGATTGAGATCTGGGCTCTTCGCTGGCCATGGCATAACACTGACATTGCTGTCATGCAGAAACTCACGCACTTTTTGCCACTCCTGTCTGGTCCAGCGAAGGTGGGTTTGTGCCCATAGGCGGCGTTGATGCTGGTGATGTCTGGTAAGGACCTGCCTTACAACAGGCCTGCAAGCCCTCAGTCCAGCCTCTCTCAGCCTATTGCGGACAGTCTGAGCACTGATGGAGGGATTGTGTGTTCCTGGTGTGACTCGGGCAGTTGTTGTGGCCATCCTGTACCTGTTACGCAGGTGTGATATTCAGATGTACCGATCCTGTGCAGGTGTTGTTACACGTGGTCTTCCACTGCGAGGATGATCAGCTGTCCTTCCTGTCTCCCTGTAGCGCTGTCTTAGGCGTCAAAAGTTGAATATATAAAGTCAGCGTCGGTATATATAAAGTCAAAACTTTTTTCTGAATATATAAAGTCAAAAGTTGAATATATAAAGTCAGCGTCGGAATTTATAAAGTCATTCCTGATTATATAAAGTCAACATCGGAGTATATAAACTCATTCCTGAATATATAAAGTCAAAGTCAAAATATATTGATTGAAACGACTCTGAACTGAACTAAGTCAACAAAAACGTATTCAGAAAAATAAATTAAACAATGTTCGATTAATGTTTTGAAAATGATGCATGTGCCCTGCCCAGGATTTTTTCCTGCCTTGCACTCAGTGTTGGCTGGGATTGGCTCCAGCAGACCCCCGTGACCCTGTGGTCGGATTCAACAGGTTGGGAAATGGATGGATATTCCAGCGTTGACTTTATATATTCAAGATTTGACCTTATATATTCCAGCGTTTACTTTATATATTCCGACGCTGACTTTATATATTCAAGTTTTAACTTTAAATATTCCAACGCCGTCTTTATATACTCGGGTTTTGACTTTATGTATTTGGGAATGACTTTATATATTCAAGTTTTGACTTTATATATACCGACGCTGACTTTATATATTCAAGTTTTGACTTTATTTATTCCGACAGTGACTTTATATAATCAAGTTTTGACTTTATATAGTTAAATTTAGTCATCATTGCATAAGTTTTTCTTCACCATACAAATGTAAAGAGTAAATTCGCCTTACATTCCAACCAAAGATATTTGTGTCGACTAAATAGAACTTAAAAAGATATACTTTTTCGAATGTGATTGCGCAATTCAGATCGAGTTGACGCGCACGACGCATCGAGCCCGCGTGCTATTGTGGTTTCGCCTGCGTGCCTCAATAAGTGACCCTCCCCTCGCTCTTACTTTTTTACCGTTCATCTAATTAATACACTGAGTATGGCTTTACCAAAACAATCATTGATTGCAAATAAAGTATCCATTATTCATAAAGCTTCAATTGGTGATCTGTCTTTCTGCGTTAACCGCATATTTTTTCATACGTCTCAAACCAAGGAAAATGAATCGGGAAGCGCGCGTACATAATCAGAGTAGCCCCTCTCGGGAATCGAACCTCGGTCGTCAGCGTTAGAGGCGAAACCATTGCGCCACGGCATGTGGTTTGTCTATTTGAGAGTATGTAGATCGGGGTATATATACCCGCGCTTCGCAGCGGAGAAGTACTGTGTTAAAGAAGTTATGAAAAAGAAAAGGGAACATTTTAAAAATAACGTAACATGATTGTCAATATACAGTAATTGTTTTGTCACTGTTATGAGTGTTGCTGTCATCAAGGATTTGATTATCATTATTTCTTTTAATCAGGTTCGTATTTGTAGGATATGTTGTGTTCAAGTTACATTCCGTGTTTGTCAATCGTTGTAAAGATAACAGGTTTCATTCATCGATTCGTTTCTTACTGCATCAATAAACATCTCGTCTTCCTCTTTATCTGAGACGTGACACACTGCATGCACGGGTTTTTTTTTTACACTGTCTTCCTTTAGCGGGACATTGGCTTTTTCCACCGTGTGCTTTGTTTCCGCAGTAGCTGCACTTATGATTATGCTTGTATGTATCAGACGCTTCATATTTTTTTTGCTGCCTTTTCAATTGTGTAATTCGGTTTTTGTTCAGCGCTCTTTGGAACTGTTGCTTTTTGTCTGTGCACTGTGTCATTTCACATGAGTCGCTCGGTGTACATGCATCGAAGCTTCTTAGCTGTGCTTGTGCCATTTCGTGCGATGTCCACGGCTGTATTATGTTAGCTAAGACCCGGCACTTAAAAGTTTCTCTCGCAGTTTCGCCGAGTTTGTGCCAAACACCACCCTGACCATCTCATCTTCCTCTGCATAAGCACAGTCCTTCACCCGTGAATATTTAGCGGCAGTGTTGCTATTGGATTGCCGCTGATGGACGGCCTTATATGGGCAGGCACTAAATTACGTGGGAGGCGTAACTCCGCCTTGTAAGTTGTAAATAGCTTGTAAGTTTGCTGCCCAGTAATAAAATTGAAAGTTAGGTAGAGCCATGAAACCTTCTGCCTTTGGTCTTTGTAGGGTCACTAATTGGATACGTGGATGTTTTGAGTTCCAAATAAATTAGGTTATTGTTGAATCTAATTGCTTAAAAAATAATTTGTTGATGTATATTGGAATGTTTCGAAATAAAAAAGAAGCTTAGGAAGAATATTCATCTTAACAATGTTAATTCTTCCAGCTAGAGTGAGATGAAGGGTTGACCATCCACGCAAGTCTTGCTTAATTTTTTCCATGCAGATGGCAAAATTTTGTTGATACAGAGCTTTGTTTACTTGTGATGTTTACCACGAGGTATTTAAACTGTTCTGCAATGATAAAAGGTAGGGTGTCTAATCTAATATTATATGCTTGAGATTTCACTGGAAAGAGTACACTTTTATTTAGATTAATTCTGAGACCAGAGATCTTTTGAAATTCTGTGAGTGCTGTTAAGACTGCAGGCACAGAATTTTGTGGGTCTGATATATACAGTATCATATCATCTGCATATAGAAAAATTTTCTGTTCCAGTCCTTCTCTGATAATCCCCTTTATCTGATCAGCGTTTCGACAGTGAACTGCCAGTGGTTCAATGGCAATTGGAAATCGCAGCAGTGACAAGGGGCATCCCTGTCTGGTACCTCGTTCTAGTTTAAAGTAGTCTGAACGAATGTTGTTGATACAAACTGAAGCTTCTGGATTGATATACAGTAGTTTGATCCATGCACAAATGTTCGGGCCAAACCCAAATTTCTCTAATGTAGTGAAAAGGTATCTCCATTCAAACATGTCCAATGATAATAATATTTCTGGGGTGTTTGACTTTGTTGGTGAGTATATTACATTAAACAGGCATCGAAGATTGGAAGATAAGTGTCGACCCTTGATAAATCTTGTGATATTACCGAACGGAGCACTTTCTCCATCCTTCCTGCTATGATTTTTGAGAGTATCTTAATGTCATTATTCAGAAGTGAAATTGGTATGTATGATGGACATTGTAATAAGTCCTTATTTTGTTTAGGAAAGACGGTGATTAATGCTTGGCTTAAAATTTGAGGAAGAGTTTGATTGTCTCTAGCTTCTGTAAATGTTGCTAATAGGAGGGGAGCTACCTGAGCGGAGAATTTCTTATAAAATTCTGCAGGGTAGCCATCAGGGCCTGCTGCTTTCCCACATTGAAGTGACTTTATAGCATCTAGCCATTCTGATAGCGCCAGAGGTTTATCCAGTTCCTCCACACTGAGTATCTATTTGTGGTATCTGTAATGTATCTAGAAATGCATTAGATTGTGTGCTGTCATCTTTAAGCTCAGTAGAATATAAAGATTTGTAGTAGTCTCTAAATGTGTGCATTATATTTTTATGGTTGATGATTTTGTCTCCGTTCGTGTTGGTGATTATTGGGATTGCGTTGCGAACTTCTTGCTTGTGGATTTGTTGAGCTAAAAAGCTTACTAGCTTTCTCTCCGTGTTCATAGTAATGATGTCTGGATTTATAAATTAGTTGTTCAGTTTCTTTAGTTGTCAAGAGGTTGAGTTGTGAATGAAGAGCCTGCCTTTTCCTATATAGAGCCTCGCTTGGAAGCCTGGCATGCTCTTCATCTATTCTAGTAATTTTGCTTTTAAGCTCTGGTACTTTCTTGGTTACTAATTTATTTCTGTGGGAAAGATATTAAATCTGTCCTCTTAAGAAGGCCTTGAGAGTTTCCCAGAGTATTCCTGCAGAAATCTCTGAGGATGTATTTGTCTCTAGGAAGAAACTGATTTGTTTGGATATAAATTCTGTACAATTCTCGTCTGCTAATAGATGTGGGTTGAGATGCCATCTGTGAGGTGAGTGTGTGGAGCATAGTGACTTTAGCTCCAAGATCAGAGGTGCATGGTTGGAAATAACAATAGCATTGTACTTGCAAGATTTAATCGTAGGCAAGAAATTATTATCTATAAAGAAATAATCAATTCTTGAGTAGCAATAATAATAATGTACTGGTGAGTAGAAAGAATATGTTCTTGAGTTTGGGTTTATAATCCTCCAAGGGTCTGATAAGTTGTGGTCAGTTATAAACTTTGTAATTATCTTTGCAGTGTTAGATATCATCCCCCCTGTGATAGAAGTCCTGTCTAAGAGTGGATTTAAATACAATTAAAGTCCCCAGCCATTCTAATTTTATGAGTGTTCACATTGGGAATGGATGCAAATAAATTTTGTATACATTTTTTATTATCGACATTAGGTTCATAAGTATTTATCAAAATCATTTTACAGTTAAATAAGTTGCCCATGACCATCACATAATCTCCCTTCAGGATCCGATACTACATCTGATGCTACAAATGAGAGTGTTCTATATATGAGAATTCCCTCACCTCTATTTTTCTTTGTAAAGCTAGAATGGAACATTTGGCCAGTCCAGGCCTTTTGTAGCCAGAACTGGTTGTTGCTTAGTAAGTGGGTCTCCTGTTAAAATACTATTTTAAAGTTTAAACCTGTTGGGTGAGAGAATACTTTCTTTCTCTTTAATTCGTGATTCAGGCCTTTAACATTGCAGCTCACAAAGTTAACTGTCCCATCATGGAGGCATTGATTCTGAATTTTTAATGTCATTTTATAGTCTTAACTGGAAGTGAGACAGCTTTAAACTTAATTTCCTATTTCCCCAAGAGTTACTGCCATGCAGCCTATTGTTACGTTGGTAGTTATAATTGTAAGGATTAAAAGGATAGACTAGATATAGATATATCCTGCTCTCTTTCTCTCCCCCCCGTTACCCCCCTACCTTCCAATTTTGCCTCCCCACATGAGGCTGGATCCCATTTCACACAGTCCCGGTCCTCTGACATACCTAGAGACAGAGCATGTCCAAAGCAAAACAAGCCCCTACGTAGCAGTGTTTTAGGATTAAATAATAGAGATCTATTGCCAATATAGTCTAAATACTATGTGCCTAAAATATAATCATTAACAAACTATAAACTTAAAATATAATCTTCAGCAATCTTAAAGTATTAAGATATTAAACCCAGGGAATGGTGTTAGAAAGTGTTCCAGAATAAGCATAGTAATTCTTGATGCAATAATAACAATAAACAAGGGTATGATGTTAAACAGTCTCCTTTAGGGTATTAGGGAAAAAAATAATAATAAATAAAAATAAACACACACGTCTATAACTGTAATTAAAACATAAACAGATAGCGTCCGAGTAATACAAAGGATGTATAATTATAATACCTGTATCATTACAGATGGCTCAGACAGTAGGTTATATATCCTTGCCTTGTCATGACAGCCTACGATTCACTATTGTGTTTCAGAATAGTGTCGGGATCAGCTTTCTTAATTCCTTTTCTGCTTCTTCCTTGCTGGTGAAGACATGCAATTTGCCTTGCACTTCCACTTTCAGTTTGGCAGGATACAATAGGCTGTATTTGATATCGGCTTGCCGTATCCACTGTTTAATGTTGTAGAAGGCTGCACGTTTAGCAGCTGTTGCGGGAGAGAAATCAGGGAAAATACGAATGTGGTTATTTTCATATATCTCTTGCTTGTGTCTGAGGAGTGTCATCACCTCTAGCTTAAATAATAATCTCTCGAAGCGGATAATAAAAGACCAAGGTCTAATGGTATTTGATCCGCGTATGCGATATGCCGCTGCTATTTCAGAATCTGATTTAAAGTCCTCTCCAATTATTTTTAGAGAATAGTTCAGCTGCGAATTTCACTGGGTTTGGACTTTCACGATTCTCAGGTAGACCCTCAATTCTAATATTATTTCTTCTGCTTCCATCTTCCAGAGCAGCAAGTCTGTCTCAGAGTTTTTTTTGCATTCTGAGTTGGCAGCTGTTGCTTTTCCTTCAGCAGTGGTAGCTAGATTTTAGGCTGTTTCAATCCGAGTTGTGAATGTCTCCTTGACATCCTCCAGCTGATTGGCAAGTGTTCTCAGTTTATACGTGGTTTCCTGAATGTGCTCTTCAATTTTACCCAGCATATCTTTAAAGACTGCCTCAAAGCGAATATATATGCGTTTCTCCAAGTCTTTATTATCCTGCTGCAGCTCCCATCACAGCTTCTCATTTTGCCTTCTCACTTGTCTTCTCATTTTCCTTCTCGCTTTTCCTTATATCTTTCTTTCTCTCTTGCTTGAGTTTGCTTGAGCTTGCTTGAGCTCAGTGATCATCACCTTCAGTTTAGACAGATCATTTCTGCTTTCGTGCACCGTAGGTGAGGCGGTGGGCTCTATTACAGCCGGTGTTCCCGGCTCGTGTGGAGTTGTTGAAAGCGCGGACTGCAAGGCCTTTTCCAGCTTCAGATGATCTTCTCCAATCGGCGAGGTATTGTGGCCTGCGTCACTCGTACATTCGCTCCCCATTTTACTCTTTGCCGGAGACGATGTAGCGGGCCGTGGTCTGGGCTTTCACCCATCTGATCGAGGTCAGTCTCTGAAAGGCCGTACCTTGAGTTTGAACTTGAGAATGTATGTTTTTATTATATTATAGTAATAATAATAGCAGCTCACTACTCAAAATGGGGGGGATCCGGGATCGAACCCGCAGCTTCTTGATTATGAGGTAGCAGTTCTTAACTCTGCACCAACCAAGCAGGCATGTTGACTTTCTGCCGATTGATATTTGAGCTTGGGTGTTTACTCATTGACAGCAACATGTAAATTGAGTGATTTAGTTTTTCTTTGGTTATTTTCTTGAATAAAAGTGTGCATGTTTTGTTATACCTTTTGTGAAAGTGTTTATTTGATATTTGCACTTCACACATTATACACTTCATGTCTACATTTTGTCAATTATTACTATAACATGAAAAAAGTTTGTTTTCTTAACATGTTCTACAATTCTTGCCTCGCATTTCAGGTCATCCTGTAATTACCCAAATCGTTGTAGATGCAGTACACACATGAAATGTATTATTCCAAATAGCAATATTATTTACCCAATTCAATTCCTGACACCTCATACCCAGATAAACAGGCTTGAGCTGGGAGAACTTCAGCTGCTTCAGTGGGGGATGGGATCGGAGGCTGCTTGCTGCTTGTACTGATTGACACATTTGCAAAACAAAAATGCTGATGAAGAGGTACAAAGGAATTTAAGGTGGTCCAGCATTACGACTTTTTTCGTCTGGCTGCAGGGTTTTTAGTGTTAATCTCGACAATACAGTTATCCCTTGCTATATCGTGCTTCGATTTTCGCGGCTTCAGTTCATCGCAGATTTTAAATGTAAGCATATCTAAATATATATCACATATTTTTCGCTGGTTCATGGATTTATGCGGACAATGGGTCTTTTAATTTATGGTACATGCTTCCTCAGTTGGTTTGCCCAGTTGATTTCATACAAGGGACGCTATTGTCGGATGGCTTAGAAGCTACTCAATCAGAGCACGTATTACATATTAAATAAAACTCCTCAATGATATACGATATGCTTCCCGTGCGGTGCTTCGCATACTTGAAAGCCCGACCAGCTCGTATTGATTTTTGATTGTTTGCTTTTCTCTGTATCTCCCACTGTTTCTGACATTGTCTGCTCCTGACGGAGGGGATGTGAGCAGCGAGGCTGTTCACACACTGTCCTAGAGGATACGGATGCTCCTCTAAAAATGCTGAAAGACTACCTTCACATTGCTCCCTTACTTGCAGCTGCTTTGTCCGGCTGTGCTTCGCATACTTAAAAGCCCGAACAGCCCTATTGATTTTTGATTGTTTGCTTTTCTCTCTCTCTGTCTCTCTCTCCCTGACATTCTCTGTTCCTGACGCACACTCCTTTGAAGAGAAAGATATGTTTACATTCTTTTAATTGTGAGACGGAACTGTCATCTCTGTCTTGTCATGGAGCACAGTTTAAACTTTTGACTAAAGGGTGTTATTTCATGTCTAGAGGGCTCTAATGTTAAAAAACATATTTAGAAGGTCGTAAACAGGTTTTCTATGCTCTAACTGCGAAAATATTTGATTTATAAATAAAGAATCCTACTTCTCGGAAATTCATTTATCGCGGTAGAGTTTGGAACGGATTAACCGCGATAAACGAGGGTTTACTGTATGCTCTACCAGCCCTGAGACAAAAAGAAGCATTTTAAAATGAGGTTCTACTGCTGATGCTTGTTGACAGTGGCATTGAATAAATGAAACATTTTAAAGAACCGGCCATTGTGACTGATAATGCTGCTGTTATGGAGCTACTTCAAGTCAGCTGCTTTGAGCATGCTCTCACTTTTGTATCGCAGGCTGCTCTGAAAAGTCAAATAATTGACAGCTTGCGGGTCAGATGCATGGCAAGGTCTCTTATCTTTACTGATAAGAACTGCAATAGATTTGAGCTCTGAGAATTTTGCAACTGACTTCAGCTCTGTTGGACGGGGATGGGATAGCAGACTGCTGCTGCTTGTGCTAGTTGACACATTGCAAAACTAAAGATGCTGATGAGGAGGGGTGGGAAGGAATTTATGGTGGCCTAGGATTACAAGTTTTTTTCATAGGCTTCAGGGATTCCTGTGTTGAATGGAAGTATGGAGCTACACGCTGTCTCCAGTGCAGATTGTTTAGGCTCTCCTTGTTTGGATGTCAAATGAGACTTTTCTGGGTGACGATTAAATAAGTGAGTTCTCAGATTTGCTGTGTTACAACAATAAACTTCAGAGCTGCATAGATTACATATGGCTCAGTTTTTATCCAGGTTTGCTTTACCAACGCAACGTTTGAAATGCACACATCTGATTTTTAAGCGTCAAATGCTCTGATTTCATTTGAGGTGTGCACATCTTTTTAAAGTAAAATACTAAAGTGCTTTTTCTGTAGAAAGTCTTAACATTTCTTTATATAGAACATTTTCATGGGAATGGTGAAGCCCAGTACTTTACAACGTGAAGAATGAAAAGTTTATATGAAACAAAAATAAGATTAGGCAATACTAAGTAACAAAGCACCACAGAAAACCAAAAACAGAACAGCAGAGAATAGTACAGATTAGTATGGATTGCTGAGCCTTGATGAAAATAATTCAATGCGCATATACTGTAGCTTAACAGGGATACACTAAAATGTAGCTGTGATAAAGCAATATTAAAATAATGGGTTTTATCAGTTTTTTTTAAATGCTCCATCGTATTAGCCTGGCGAATTTCTCTTGATAAACTGTTCCAGATTTGAATATCTAAGGTTACGATTTGGAGCGTAAGGTGTCAGGCATTCCAAAATATAGGACGGACCAAGATTATCTAAGGCTTTGAAAACCATTCGTAGTATTTTAAAGGCAATTCTAAATGGTAGAAATAACCAATGTAATGACATCAAAACTTGAGAGATGTGCTCCGATTTTCTTTTCCTAGTTAAGATTCTGGCAGCTGCATTCTGCATTAGTTGCCACCGATTGGTGCCTTTCTTGGGTAGTCCTGAAAAGAGTGTGTTATTGTAATCTAATCGACTAAAAACAAAAGTGTGAACTATTTTTTCAGCATTTTGCAAAGTGATAAGGGATCTAACTTTTGCTATATTCCTTAAGTGGAAAAAATACTGTCCTGGTAATCTGATTAACATGTGTTTTAAAATTTAGGCCAAAGTCAATAATTAATAATAATACATTTTATTTATTTGTAGGTGCCTTTCTAAACACTCAAGGACACCGAACAATAGACAAAACAAAGATTATAAACAAAAGTAAAATACAAAAGTTAGTCAGACAGGGCAATTGTAATCAAAGAGAAAAAGCAGTCTTAAACAAATAAGTTTTAAGTTTAGATTTGAAAAGTTTAAATGATTCAATATTTCAAAGCTGGGGAGCAGAGCAACTGAATGTTCTGCTCCCCATAGTGGTAAGACGGACGAAGGGGACAGTCAAGTGGATGGAGGAAGAGGATCTAAGGGTACGGGAGGGAATTGCAGCATGGAGGAGGTCAGACAGATAAGGAGGGGCAAGGTTGTGGATAGCCTTAAAAATTAGTAGGAGAATTTTGAATTTATTTCGGAACTGAACTGGGAGCCAATGAAGCTGCTGCAGAACGGCAGTGATATGGTGAATAGAGGGCGTTCTAGTAATTATGTGGGCAGCTGAATTCTGGACCAGTTGAAGCTTATAAAGAGATTTGCGAGAAAGACCAAAGAAAAGGGAATTGCAATAATCCAGATGAGAAGTGACAATTCTATGAACAAGGATAGCAGTGGTGTGGGGAGTAAGGGAGGGGCGAATACGATTAATGTTATGCAAGTGGAAATATGCAGACCGGGAGATGTTATTGATGTGAGACCGAAAGGATAAAGTACTGTCAAGGATGACACCCAGACTCTTAACCTATGGAGAATGGGAGACAGAGGAATTATCTATACTAATAAAAGGCAAAGCACTCACCCACTCACCCACTCACCCACCCACCCACCCACCCACCCATCCACCCATCCATCCATCCATCCATCCATCCATCCATCCATCCATCACTAATTCTCCAACTTCCCGTGTAGGTAGAAGGCTGAAATTTGGCAGGCTTATTCCTTACAGCTTCCTTACAAAAGTTGGGCAGGTTTCATTTCGAAATTCTACGCGTAATGGTCATAACTGGAAGCTGTTTTTCTCCATTTACTGTAATGGAGATGAGCGTGAAACCCGTGGGAGCGGAGTTTCGTGTGACATCATCACGCCTCCCACGTAATCACGCAGTAGGTAGAAAACCAGGAAGAGGCCCAAAAAGCGCTGAAGAAAACATGCATTATATAATTGAGAAGGCAGCGAAACAATAAGAAGCGAGCGAGTGACATATACAACCATATTCATGAGTTCTGCTACTTTGGAAACAAAGCACGATGTAAACCTAAACTTTAAATTAAGCTCATAGACAGGCTGCCGCTAGCGTTTGTAATTTAGTGCCTGCCCATATAAGGCTGTCCGTCAGCGGCAATCCAATAGAAACACTGCCATGGGTAAATATTCACAGGTGAAGGACTGTGCTTATGCAGAGGAAGATGAGATGGTCAGGGTGGTGTTTGGCACAAACTCAGCGAAACTGCGAGCGAAAGTTTTAAGTGCCGGGACTTAGGTAAAATTAGATACAGCCATGGACATAGCACGAGATGGCACCAGCACAGCTGGGAAACTTCGATGCATGTACACCGAGCGGCTCACGTGAACTGACGCAGTGCACAGACAAAAAGCAACAGTTCCAAAGAGCGCTGAACAAAAACCGAATTACAAAATTGAAAAGGCAGCAAGAAAATATGAAGCGTCTGATACATACAAGCATATTATTCATAATTGCAGCTACTGCAGAAACAAAGCACACGGTGGAAAAAGTGAATGTCCCGCTAAAGGAAGACAGTGTTAAAAAAAAAAAACCCATGCATGAAGTGTGTCAGGTCTCAGATAAAGAAGACGACGAGCTGTTTATTGATGCAGTAAGAAACGAATCGATGAATGAAACCTGTC
>JANRMT010062813.1:17838618-17852576 GCA_026402145.1 Polypterus bichir lapradei | reverse complement strand
CCTGACGGAGGGGGTGTGAGCAGAGGGGCTGTTTGCACAGAGGCTGTTTGCCTAGAGGATACGGACGCTCCTCTAAAAATGCCGCTTTATCGCGGTGCTTTGGCATACTTAAAAGCCCAAAAGAATGTATTGATTTTTTGATTGTTTGGTTTTCTCTCTCTCTCTCTCTCTCTGACATTCTCTGCTTCTGACACTCATTCCTTTGAAGAGAAGATATATTTGCATTCTTTTAATTGTGATAAAGAACTGTCATCTCTGTCTTGTCATAGAGCACAGTTTAAACTTTTAACTAAAGGGTGTTATTTCATGTCTAGAGGGCTCTAATAATGTTAACAGTGTGGGAGAGTTTATAGGGGCTTAAAATATATAAAAATAACCATACACACATATGGTTTCTACTTCGCGGATTTTGATCTATCGCGGGGGGTTCTGGAACGCAACCTCCGCGATCGAGGAGGGATTACTGTATTCTGAAGTGACATTTGCGCTGTTTAGTGTTTTTTGTATCTCACACTCTCATACACCTTTATTGCCAGAGCATCCCTTATCTATGTTGGAGTGTTCGATCAGAAGAAAATATGCAGCTGGCTTTAAATTAAAAGTCGTTGAAGTGGTGAAAGAAATTGGTAACTGCAACAAAATTCGATGTGTTTGAGAAACTGGTGTGAGATTGGAGGAGGCAAGAAGATGTAAGAAAAAAAAAAAATTAAGTGTCGTATTTTTGAATGGGAGTATAAGTCGGGGTCTGATTTTTATGGTCGATTTTTTCGGGTTTCAAAACCTGACTTGTTTGCGAGTATTGTACAGTAAATTATTTTCTTTTATGCTGCATTGTCTGGGTTGTTTACTTAGACTGAGGTTGGTTATTGTAGTGTTAATGCTGTGCAAATTTAAGGATGAGCTCGCTACAGAATTATCATATCCTAACAAGGCATTATGAAAAGAATTTGGATAAGAATTACATAGTCAGGAGAGTCAAATCATTTTACAATTTTGGAGACGAACTGGGCTCCAAATTTATTAGGATATAGACCAGCTCGCATAAAGAAACGCGGCTTCTTCCCGAAGAGATCCCAGTTGTCAACGAACCTTATGGTTTGTTCCTTACAGAAGACTTTCAACCAGTTATTTAATTTTAGCGGAACTGTAGTATTCATCTCATATTTTAGCCAGAGGTATGGGACCAGAAATGAAGATTCTCGCAGCTGGCTTCCTCTCCTTCATGGCATATTAATAAGTGCTGCGAAATCCTCTTTGAGAGCCACTGTCAGTATCACATGTCATTTACTCCGGCATGTGTTATGACGCCACTGTTCTTGTAAGTGCTTGTAAATGAGCACTGAGAAAACAAGAAACAAAAGATTTCTGTTCACGGCAAGGAATATTGAAGTTTTGTACAATAGAATCTCCAATAATGCATCACCTAGGGCTGCTTGCATGGCGGGGGAGTGGATTGGTTCAAAACGGGCATATTAGTGACATTTACTAAATCGGACGAAGATGAGCAAAAGATTACATATAGTAGTTGAGCAGGATAGAGATTCAAAAAATTGATCTTGAGAGTTGAATGGTTGATATTGAATCATTTAAAAGAAAAATCATGATTAATTGGAAAATCAATATTTTTACCCAGTCCTAATGTTTCCCAAAAAGACACAAGGCGAAAATGCTTAACTAGTTTATATGTAAAATCAGCAAATTTAGCTATTAAGCAAAGAAGCCTATGTTTTACTTAGCAGCAAGGAATAATTCTTCTCTATTTGTTCATCCAATTAAAAATGTGAGCTGCTATATTAAGCACAAGTTTGCCCTCCACTAGGGTTTTGCAGTATAATGGTACTGAAAAAGTACTTCTAATCTCAATTTATAAAATATGGTACAGTAAAAGCATTTCAGTAATTTTGGTACAGTAAGTAAACATTTATTTTGAAACACCCTGTGCTCAGCTTTTAGTTCTTCCTCTCTCCAACACACTGTTCACTCTGTGTGACTCTTTCAGCATTGATTGAAAATCATTGGCTTAGATCGAAAGGTTTGTAAACAGTGTTAGGGTTTAAGGCAAAATAATGCATTATGCCTTTGAAATTAATTGCATAGATTAATATTTGGCAGCTCAAATATTTACTGTTTGAGCAAATTAATTGGAACTCTATACTAACATTGGGTAAGTCTTCCCTTTGCTTTCCAGGTACCTCTGTAACATTTTAGCCGATGCTTCAAACTTATTGTTTATATTCTTATCTAAATTGTTTATGTATAGTATATGAAAAACAGCAGCATATCCAGCACTGATTCCTTCAGGGCACCCCTTTTAACATCATCTAATTTTGAACAAGTTCCTTTCCCCATAATGGGAAACAATATAGGCGTGTTTTGCTTAAGTGACAGACCTGAGTTTTACCCAGGTAATGGTGCAAACATGTCTTCTCCTAGCCTCATAATGGCGTCTCGTGAGAAACGCTTTTCAGCAGCCCAGGTGTTGCACGCTCTTGACGGTGATATGAGCAGTGATGAATACATGTTCACTTTGTAAGGCAGTAAAATTGAAATGGACAGTGAAATCGAATGTGATTCTGATGAATCTGAAGGTAACCCTCTCCTTGTCAATCGCATGTGTGCAGTGCGCTGTTGAAAAGCTGATCAATGTGGAAAGAAAATCCATGAGGAATCATGCTACTATTGTCATGAATATGCCATTGGATAATGTATTTCAGTGTGCTTTAAGTTATACCACACAAATAACACATTTTGACAGTATATACGGTATTAGCATTATTTTTTTTATTATTTCTATCATTATTGTACTTTCTTCACTTCTGACTTTGTACTTTTAGTGTTTTGTATGTTTTACAGTAGAAAAATTAGATTTAATAAATGTCATTTTCAGGCCAAAAATGCAATGTTTACATGTTTTTCAAGAACAAATGTAGTGCTAAGGAGGCATATTTACCTATGATACATGCTAAGCTTTGAAAGTGGCTGCTTCGACCTTATACAACAGTATATTTGCTAACTTTCACTTTTAAGGAATTTTATCAGTGTGGAGGTATCTGTTTAAAAAAAAAAATTAAAACAAAAAAAAAATATTTAGGATAAATGTAGTCTGGTCTTGAGGATATGTTAGGTTTCACCCCCATTAATCTAAGCAGTATTTCATTTATAAAAGTTTTGAATCATGAATATCTTGTCAGTATTCCCTGTTACTTTAGATTGGCTAATGACTTCTTCACATGTAAACTTCAGGAAAATACAGGTTCAGAGGATCTCTGTATCATCTCTTGAGTCTTAACTCTTACCACAAGAGTATGGCAGCAACCACTGCTTACCTGCCCTTCACTTTTAAAATAAACACCCAACAAAAGGATTTTTTGTTTTAGTTTTTTCCCGTCTTTAAAATTCCCATCTCTGTAATTTATGCTTTTCATTAATGTTTTGCTAATTGCATATAAGTATCAAATTCTGGGGATCAGGTTTTTTTTGGGCCAATACTGATCACCAGTTTCATATTGCTGGATCAACCAATTCCAGTAAATTTTCATATTTTTTTCCCCTTGAAAAACCTTTCTCAATAATCTCCCGCATAAGCTAACATGTAAAGGCTTATGTTCTATATTATACTTTTTTAATTTGGTATTCTTATAATTAAAGACCACAGATATGTTTTTTTTATTGACAAAATAAAATTCTGTAGGATTATTGTTTAGTGACCATATACAGTGCATCCGGAAAGTATTTACAGCGCATCACTTTTTCCACATTTTATGTTACAGCCTTTTTCCAAAATGGATTAAATTCATTTTTTTCCTCAGAATTCTACACACAACACCCCATAATGACAACGTGAAAAAAGTTTACTTGAGGTTTTTGCAAATTTATTAAAAATGAAAAAATTGAGAAAGCACATGTACATAAGTATTCACAGCCTTTGCCATGAAGCTCAAAATTGAGCTCAGGTGCATCCTGTTTCCCCTGATCCTCCTTGAGATGTTTCTGCAGCTTAATTGGAGTCCACCTGTAGTAAATTCAGTTGATAGGACATGATTTGGAAAGGCACACACCTGTCTATATAAGGTCCCACAGTTGACAGTTCATGTCAGAGCACAAACCAAGCATGAAGTCAGAGGAATTTTCTGTAGACCTCCGAGACAGGATTGTCTTGAGGCACAAATCTGGGGAATATTACAGAAAAATTTCTGTTGCTTTGAAGGTCCCAATGAGCACAGTGGCCTCCATCGTAAGTGGAAGAAGTTCGAAACCACCAGGACTCTTCCTAGAGCTGGCCGGCCATCTAAACTGAGCAATCTGGGGAGAAGGGCCTTAGTCAGGGAGGTCACCAAGAACCAGATGGTCACTCTGTCAGTGCTCCAGAGGTCCTCTGTGGAGAGAGGAGAACCTTCCAGAAGGACAACCATCTCTGCAGCAATCCACCAATCAGGCCTGTATGGTAGATTGGTCAGACGGAAGCCACTCCTTAGTAAAAGGCACATGGCAGCCTGCCTGGAGTTTGCCAAAAGGCACCTGAAGGACTCTCAGACCATGAGAATCAAAATTCTCTGGTTCTGGTGAGACAAAAATTGAACTCTTTGGTGTGAATGCCAGACGTCAAGTTTGGAGGAAACTAGGCACTGCTCATCACCAGGCCAATACCATCCCTACAGTGAAGCACTGTGGTGGCAGCATTATGCTGTGGCGATGTTTTTCAGCGGCAGGAACTGGGAGACTAATCAGGATAAAGGGAAAGATGACTGCAGCAATGTACAGAGATATCCTGGATGAAAACCTGCTCCAGAGCGCTCTTGACCTCAGACTGGGCGACGGTTCATCTTTCAGCAGGACAACGACCTTTAGCACACAGCCAAGATTTCAAAGGAGTGGCTTCAAGACAACTCTGTGAATGTTCTTGAGTGGCCCAGCCAGAGCCCAGACTTGAATCCGATTGAACATCTCTGGAGAGATCTTAAAATGGCTGTGCACTGACGTTTCCCATCCAACCTGATGGAGCTTGAGAGGTGCTGCAAAGTGGAATGGGTGAAACTGGCCAAGGATAGGTGTGCCAAGCTTGTGGCATTATATTCAAAAAGACTTGACGCTGTAATTGCTGCCAAAGGTGCATCGAGGCTGTGAATGCTTATGTACATGTGATTTCTCAGTTTTTTTATTTTTAATAAATTTGCAAAAACCTCAAGTAAACTTTTTTCATGTTGTCATTATGGGGTGTTGTGTGTAGAATTCTGAGGAAAAAAATGAATTTAATCCATTTTGGAATAAGGCTGTAACATAACAAAATGTGGAAAAAGTGATGCACTGTGAATACTTTACAGATGCACTGTAAATACTACAATAAATAAAGCCTTAAAATACCTTAATTTTTAACCAACAAAATATACATAATATTTATATACTGCTTAAAGAGAAAATAAAATGCTGTTTATTATTACAACCTGTCATTGTTTAATGTTTTCTGTAATGTACTTATCTGAAACAAAGCCAAATTAAAAAATTTTTTCACCATGTCTAACAAAAATGTATATATTCAACTCATGTATTCAGTTAAAAGTTATTAGCAGTTAAACACTTTCTAAATGTAAATTTACATCCACTTATAATTTTGAATCAGTTTTAATTACTAGTTGCACCACAAATTGTTTCTGTTAAAATACACATTTACTGTATTTTTTCAGTTTAACAGCTAGAAGTTCCTAATTCTTGAGGTCTAATTATAAATATGGATTACCATTTTATTTAATGCTCGTTTCTTACCAAAATGTAGATCAGTGGTAACAAACCTATGGCACGCGTGCCAGAGTGGGCACTCTGAGCCCTCTCTGTGGGCATGCGTGTCATCGCCCCAGCACAGAGTTTGTTACTAGAAAGCCAGAGGGACGCGGAGCAGGGCTGCTCTCTCTCCCCCCCCATATCTCCACGCACGCCTGAGGACATTTCTCACATCACTGGCCCATCTGCTTCCCCCCCTCTCCTGTCTGGGGTTAGGCGGGCGTCTCACATGCGGCGTGAGGGTGCGGCACAGATGCCAGCCTGTTGCGTCTGTGGCGAAGGTGTTTCCCGTGGTGGGGTTGGAGAGGAGCTAGGTTGGAGGGGATGTGGTATAGCAGGTCCACAGCTCAAAATTGAAAAGGCCAGTTTTGATAGATAATTGCCGCATCTGTAATTGTTGCCAGGAGCTACTAATCGCCACACCTGTTCTATGTCCCTGTAATATATAATAGAAGCACGAGGCAGATGGAAAGGGGGGGAAAAAAGAGAGAGAGAGAGAACAGGACCGAAGGTTAATGGAGAAGACCTGAGTGAAACACTTGAGAAGATAGAAGGGATGACAAAGGACAGCACAGTTAGTTCTGAAAATTAAATCCTTAAAGTGTGGATTTCTCTGCCAAATAATTTAAAATCAATGAAAGCTCTTGGGATTGCTTTCCTTACTTTGTTTGGATCATCTTATGGTTGTGAGCAGCTGTTTTCAGCTTTGAATTATATCAAATCTGACACCAGAAACAGACTAACAGATGACCTGAATGCTATATGTGTTGCTCTCAAACTTAAAAGTATGAGCTAAAGTTATACAAATTATCAGCATGCATACATCAGCAAAAATCACATTAATTGTTCAAAAGCATGCCAAATGCAAACTTTTACCTTTCAATGAAAAGTTGTTTTTATCATTGAAAGCTCTGTTGTGTTTTTCCTTTACGACAGAAGATGTTAATGTATGAGTTGCTTTTTCTAAACTAAAACCTCAGTATTCAGGTTAAATTGCTGTGTTGGCACTTAGCGATAAATAAGTTGGTTTTGGGTTGCTGTTTAGGCACTCGGCCTCTAAAAGGTTCGCCATCACTGATGTAGATTTTTGACTCGGACATAATAAACACAGTAAATAAAAAAGCCACAAATCTATCAAATGCTTATAAGAGGTTTATCAAGAAGTTACAAGGCTAACATGCTTAACAAGTTTACAAGCAAAATAGACAAATTCTGCTTTTAAGTGTTATCTGTTCTTTTTCTAATTGAAATTGTGAGCTGCTATATTAAACTCAACCCTCCTCTCAGTCCAAGCTCAGACAAGAAGTGCCTGTTTTAATTAAAGGACAAAATAAAAATATGTATTCATTAAAGCAGCTTTTTTGTCATTTGTCTAATTGCACAGGACCACTCATCAGATTCCTTTTATGTAAAGGCTAATATTTTGGTCTTCTCTCTTTCTGTGTCTCTTTCTGTTAAAGTCTGCCTTGTCGCTCTATGTTTACAGGAAGCTTGCAGCAAAAAAAAAAAAAAAAAAAAAAAACCCTTAAAATATTAAGCAAAAGAACACTACAACTAAATTGCCATAAAGCTTAGAAAAACAGTTGCTGAAAAAATACTTTTTTGTGATTGTCCAATTTACCTATTACTGATCAAGTCTCTTATAATGATATTAGTAATTGTGGTGACAAAGGCTAATTTGTTTACTATGCGTACTGGCTTTTTCTTGCTTATCATAGCTGTGTCTACTGTACCTATCACCAAACCTATGTAAACTCTTGATGAAGATCTTTTACTCATAGAGATTATAAAGTGAGGTTTGTTGTTGAAATATCATGTAGTGTAGCACCTAGGGTTTTCATCCTGCAGATTAACATTATTATATCAGTAGCATTGAAGGTGCTGGCTCTTATTAATAGTTTTTAATATAGTGAGTGCAAAAACGTATTGTATTACTTACCTGCCTTTTGGTTTAATCATCAACCTTTTAGAGCTTTATTTATAAACTAGAAAGTCAAAATATGCCAATACAAATTTGAATAAAGGTGGGTCATCTTCAGTTTTGTCACACATGTATATTAACTTGTATAATTTCAGTACATTAAACCGAAAAATGACGTGATGTATGCAAAGATTTATATATGACCTAAGAATTTTTGTAAACGTATTGTTTAATAGGCTTATTATATATACCGTACTACCGGTCAAAGTTTTTCTAGTTTTTCTTCAAATTTAATCAGTTGAAATACAATGAATGACCTAAAAGATAAAAAGCTAAGCAGTAAACTGCCAGAGGTTTACATTTAAAGTTTAGGTTGGCAAAAACTGAAAAAAGGAAATTTCAGAATATTACAAATGGGCCTTCTTCAGTGAACAACTAATAGGTTACATCCTGTAGATATTCTGCCACAATTAAAGTAAATTAAACCTTGCAAGTGTATGCAAACAATTTGCTAACAGAACTTCTGTTTATTACTTAAAAACTCCCTGTGTTAAAGCAGAGTTGGAATTTGTTACTACACCCTTGAAGTACTTGTTTGACAATGTTCCATTGATAATGGCAAAAAAGGCAATGAAATGAGAGACAGCATTATTACCCTTAATATAGGCCTTTCATTTAGAGAAACTGAAAAAAAGATTAGTGTCTCAGTACAGTGTATTACACAGTTTAAAGGCAATTGGAAACTGGAAGAAACTCTGATAGGAAGAGATCTAGTAGACTCAAAGTTGCAACCCAGTCAGAAGACAAGTGTTTGAGGGTTACCAGCTTGCATGATACAGTGCATCTGGAAAGTATTCACAGCGCATCACTTTTTCCACATTTTATGTTACAGTTTTATTCCAAAATGGATAAAATTCATTTTTTTTCCTCAGAATTCTACACACAACACCCCATAATGACAACGTGAAAAAAGTTTAATTGAGGTTTTTGCAAACTGAGAAATCACATGTGCATAAGTATTCACAGCCTTTGCTCAATACTTTGTCAATGCACCTTGCAGCAGTTCAATGCAGCAATTACAGCCTCAAGTCTTTTTGAATATGATGCCACAAGCTTGGCACACCTTTCCTTGGCCAGTTTTGCACATTCCTCTTTGCAGCACCTCTCAAGCTCCATTAGGTTGGATGGGAAGCGTCGGTGCACAGCCATTTTAAGATCTCTACAGAGATGTTCAATCGGATTCAAGTCTGGGCTCTGACTGGGCCACTCAAGGACATTCACAGAATTGTCCTGAAGCCACTCCTTTGATATCTTGGCTGTGTGCTTAGGTTCGTTGTCCTGCTGAAAGATGAACCGTCGCCCCAGTCTGAGGTCAAGAGCGCTCTGGAGCAGGTTTTCATCCAGGATGCCTCTGTATATTGCTGCAGTCATCTTACCCTTTATCCTGATTAGTCTCCCAATTCCTGCCACTGAAAAACATCCCCACAGCATGATGCTGCCACTACCATGCTACACTGTAGGGATGGTATTGGCCTGGTGATGAGCAGTGCCTGGTTTCCCCCAAACACGATGCCTGGCATTCACACCAAAGAGTTCAATCTTTGTCTCATCAGACCAGAGAATTTTGTTTCTCGTAGTCTGAGAGTCCTTCAGGTGCCTTTTGGCAAACTCCAGGTGGGCTGCCATGTGCCTTTTACTAAGGAGTGGCTTCCGTCTGGCCACTCTACCATACAGGCCTGATTGGTGGATTGCTGCAGAGATGGTTCTCCTTCTGGAAGGTTCTCCTCTCTCTCCACAGAGGACCTCTGGAGCTGACAGAGTGACCATCGGGTTCTTGGTCACCTCCCTGACTAAGGCCCTTCTCCCCAGATCGCTCAGTTTAGATGGCCGGCCAGCTCCAAGAAGTGACCTGGTGGTTTCGAAGTTCTTCCACTTATGGATGATGGAGGCCACTGTGCTCATGTGCACTGTGGGACCTTCAAAGCAGCAGAAATTTTTCTGTAACCTTCCCCAGATTTGTGCCTCATGACAGTCCTGTCTTGGAGGTCTACAGAAAATTCCTTTGACTTCATGCTTGGTTTGTGCTGTGACATGAACTGTCAACTGTGGGACCTTATATAGACAGGTGTGTGCCTTTCCAAATCATGTCCAACCAACTGAATTTACTACAGGTGGACTCCAATTAAGCTGCAGAAACATCTCAAGGATGATCAGGGGAAACAGGATGCATCTGAGCTCAATTTTGAGCTTCATGGGAAAGGCTGTGAATACTTATGTACATGTGATTTTTCAGTTTTTATATTTTTAATAAATTTGCAAAAACCTCAAGTAAAGTTTTTTTTCACGTTGTCATTATGGGGTGTTGTGTGTAGAATTCTGAGGAAAAAAATGAATTTAATCCATTTTGGAGTAAGGCTGTAACATAACAAAATGTGGAAAATGTGATGCACTGTGAAAACTTTCCGGATGCACTGTAGGTCCCTCATGGCACCAAACTCTCCTCTTTTAAGTCAGTGGGAAACCGATGTGTTATATTATTTGAAATTGGAAAAAATCAAATACTCAGAGGATCCATACAGACTTTTTTCAAAACATGGCAGGATCTAATCAGTAACATTTTAAAATGAGGTCATGAAGCACAGAGAATTTATTAATTTAGGTATGTTTACAAGCCTTAATTTTTACGCTGTTTGGCTTGCGCTCTCTCTCAGGGGTGGGGATCGATCTCTTCTTAACTCAATTTTTCTTTTTGTGAAAACTTGATTGCTTTGTATGGATTGCAATAAAATTAATAAAAAAAAAAAAAAAGGTCCCTCATGTAACTATGGATGCATGCAAGTCTCACCCCAGCGTGACCCTGAACTGTATACACTGGTTCAGATAATGGACAGATTCTTAGACTGATAGACATCTGTGGAAGTGCTCATTACAATTAGTTATTTAATACTAGAGTTACCAGAGCCTACGAAAAAACTCGTAGATCCGCCCCCACCTTAAATCTCATCACACCTCTCCGCCAGCGTTCATTGTCCTGTAAATGTGCTGATAATGACAAGCTTCAAGCAGCCAACCATTCCATCCCCTGACTGACTTAGAACATGCACAAACTTCTCCTAGCTCATGCCTTGATTGATTATCTGGGAATGAAGTGGAGTTTTAGAGTGGAAATAGTAGATCGTTATTTGGAACACACGCATTTCATGAGTGTTCCTTTTCTACAGTAATCTGTGTAAACACATTGTTAAAACAGAAACTTTTTCATATCTATATTACTAAACGAAGGATGTATATATGCACGGATGCCAGAGGCCAGAAGCACCGAAAGCACAAGTGCACAGCGCTCCAGAGTCAAACCCAGTGGCTTCCCAGAGTCAGTAGGTGGCACCCAGATACAACAACACAACCTGTAAACTAAACTTCAGGTCACAATACAACCGCCACCCGAACACGAACGCCACCGCATATATAGCCTTCCTTTAGTAATGTAGATCTCTAAGCCGGGATCAGAGGCCAGAAGCAAGCCGTGCACAATACAATCACCACCGCATATGCAACCTATTGACATTGACCAGATAAATAACCTAGTGATTGGCTTGCTTCCTGGAGAAAGCCATGTCTGTCTTAGTACTGACAGTGTTGATTCTGAACACGAAACTCAGTGTCTTAATTTCCCATTAGAATATTTAAACACTATTAGCCCAGTCAGATTACCACAACACAATCTTAACCTTAAAGTAGGGGCAGTAGTCATGCTATTAGAAACCTTAATACTAAAAAGGTTTATGCAACGGTACACGGTTGGTCGTGAACAACATGTTAGAAAATGTTATTGAGGCACAAGTGCTTACAGGACCCCATACTGGCAATACTGTTTTGATTCCCAGAATTGACCTTACAAGTTCTGATCTGGAATTACCTTTTAAACTTAAACTACGCCAATTTCCCATTAAGGCTGTATTTGCCGTGACGATCAACAAATCCCAAGGACAAACCATGGACAAAGTAGGGATTGACCTATCTGAGCCTGTATTTGGACATGGACAGCTTTATGTTGCCTTTTCAAGAGTCCGGCGTTCGTGTGACGTTAAAGTGAAGGTTTTAACTACTCCATACAAGGGAGAGCTAATTCAAGGACAGGAAACCATCTTTACCAAAAATGTTGTTTATAAGGAAATATTTGATTAACTATTTTGAATTTATCATTTTATGAATTTTTTGTTTCCAATTTACTTCATTTAAACCTTTGCACTCCGATATTTGTTTTACTTATAGTGCAGCAACTCAAAGACATTTTGGACTTAAATGATATAACAATTCCATTTCAATTTCAGTTTTAATAAATTGGTTAATTTTAGTACAAATATATTTATTTAATTAAATGAAAACTTTCCCAGGACGCTTCCACCCTCTATTATTTTTCATCCCTCCAAAGATTGGAGGGAACAGAAAGTGATTGCCATTCTTGGATTTGCGATTCTTTAGAGAATTGGGGGTTTACTGGTTTTAGTAATAAATGTTACAAAATGTAGGCATAAACTATAGAATATGTGAAGCATGAAGACCAAACATCAAATAAACACTTTCAGTGCGTGAGCTTATTCAGTGCAGCAGGATCAACACACATGTTGATCTTTTTTTTCTTTCAGTACATGTGCCTTCCCTGTTAATTTATATATCTAGTGACTTTTCTGCCTGTCTGTCTCTCTATATAAAATAATTTCTGATTATATAATGTCAAAGCCTGATTTATATAAAGTCAGCGTTTGAATATATAAAAATATTCCTGAATATATAAAATTTCTGTGCTTGTCATTTCACTCATACTAGTGAAAGGTACACATTGACAGAAGCCACTCGGAGTCGATAAGGCTTGTGAGGTTCGTTCAAAAAATTTTATGTCCATTTGAGGTTAAAAAGAAAAAAAAAATATTTTCTCCTCAGCGGGGAATCGAACTCAGGTGTCTGAGGCACGGCAAGCCTGAAAAACTCTGGGTCAGCAAATCTTAACAGAACGACATGGAAGCTGTTGTATCGTTCTTGAAACTTTTGTGAAAGTGTTTATTTGATCTTTGGACTTCAGGCTTCACACATTTTATAGTTTATGCCTACATTTTGTAACATTTATTTTATTACTAAAATATATGAAAAGGTATCTGTTTTAACAATGTGTTTACACAGATTACTGTAGAAACAGAACACATATGAAATGCGTGTGTTCCAAATAATGATCTATTATTTCCACTCTAAAACTCCACTTCACTCCCAGATAATCAATCAAGGAATGAGCTGAGAGAAGTTCATGCACATTCTAAGTCGGTGGGGGGATGGAATAGCCGGCTGCTTGCAGCTTGTCTGTATCGGCACATTTAGATGACAAAAGACGCTGGTGGAGAGGTGTGAACGGATTTAAGAAGCGATTTAAGGTGGGACGGATCTACAAGTTTTTTCGTAGGCTCTGGTAATTCTAGTGTTAATGATTGTGTAACTTCCATTTTTATGGTTGTGTAGGGCATTTTTTTAATGTAAATAATTATCTTTTAATCTTCCCTTACAAATGTGTGACATTGCAAGTTTAAGATTACACCTCATATGATCTGCATTATTATTTTGTTTTCAGAGAACGCACAACTCTGGTTTTGAAGTAGTTCCATAATGGGATAAAAGTGGGAGTAACACTCAGTCACATGAGTATACAGTAATCCTTCGCTATATTGCGCTTCGACTTTCGCGGCTTCACTCTATCGCGGATTTTATATGAAAGCATAACTAAATATATAACGTGGAGTTTTCGCTGCTTCGCGGGTTCTGCGGACAATGTGTCTTTTTACTTCCTGTACATGCTTCCTCAGTTGGTTTGCCCAGTTGATTTCATACAAGGGACGCTATTGGCGGATGGCTGAGAAGCTAACCAATCAGAGTACGCAGTTGAGTTCCTGCGTGCTGAATGCAATGTTACCCAGGAAGTCTCGTCTCGCTCATTCAGAATCAACGTGTTTCGCTGTGTAAAGAGTTGTGCTCTTTAGTGTTTATCTTTGTGCATAGTCAAGCCCTTCATTATGGCTCCAAAACAATCTGCTACTGCTTCAGGGGCCGTGCCCAAGCGCAAGAAGAAAATGTTAACGGTTGCCGAAAAGGTAAACGTTTTGGATTTGTTGAAGGCTATGATTCTTTTTATTTAAAAAGTAGGAAAGGAATATAAGATCTACGGCCGCAGTGTCCTTTTAACCAGGGTGCAAAACGAGTTGTAAGTGGATGTAATAAG
>JANRMT010062813.1:17793682-17823618 GCA_026402145.1 Polypterus bichir lapradei | reverse complement strand
TAATGGTTAAATGTGTTTGATGATCAGAAACATTTTGTGTGACAAACTTGCAAAAGAATAAGAAATCAGGAAGGGGGCAAATAGTTTTTCACACCACTGTATGTCCATAGTTCAAAATATGTTATGATTGGTGGCCAAATGCAAAGCTTTTCACACAATCTTTCATGATACAATCAGCCACATATAAGATCAGATGTAATGTTGACTTTAATGACAATAGCAGAATCTCCTTTTTATTTCTCCTTTTAGCCATCAAGCAAATGTTGACCTTTTTTTTTTTTTTGAATTTTTTTTTTAACAAAATAAACATGGTTGAACTTTGCATTATAATTAATGAGTCCTAAAAGTCATTTCTCATTGCTAAATTGACATCATGGGTACATATTACAAAATCATGAACAAAGTTTGATATTGTTCCAAATACTTTGTCAATTATGGTTTTTATGCCAAATTTTACCTTGTTATGAGTTTTGAGGAGTTTTTTTTTTTTCTCATCTCAACCAGCTTCATCATTGCTTGAATGTCTTCTAATCAATAACAGTATAACGGTAGTGTTACTGTGTGTGTGTGCAGAAAAGGACAATGTCTTTAAAATATTAATTATGACATTCACAAATCACTAGCGGTAAATTCGAAATTAAACATATGCCTTGTAATAGTAATCATCCCTCTCTGCTTTTGTCTTGTCACATTGCAGCCTGGAATTAAAATGGATTTTCATTTACAGTAGATTTTATGTAATGGACTTAACATTATAGTCCAAATGTTTGGCGCAGACTAAAAATAAACAAACAAGTAAAAATGGAAAAGTTTTTGATGCATATGTATTCACCCCGTTTGCTATGATACCCCCAAATAAGATCTGGTCCAACAGATTAACTTCAGATGTTGCATAATTACTGTAGTTGATTAGGGTACACCTGAGTGCAATTAAAATGTCACATGATCAGTCACATGTTGTCTGTATAAAAAGATCTGTTCTGAGAGGCCCCGGACTCTGCAGCACCACTAAGACCATGGAGCGCTCCAAACAGGTCAAAGACAAAGTTGTTTAGAAGAATTGATCAGAGTTGGGTTATAAAGTAAAAATCCAAAAGTTTCTACAACCCACGGATTACCATTAAATCCATTATGACAAAATGGAAAAATTTGGCACCACTGCAAACCTGTGTAAAGAAGGCCACCCGCCAAAACTCACAGACTGGGCAAAGAGGGCATTCATTAATCATATATGCAGCAAAGACAACAAGGAGCTGCAGAGACCCACAGCGGAGATGGGAGTATCTGTCCATAGGGCCAACTACAAGCCATATAGAGTGGGTGTTTATGGAGGAGTGGGCAGAACATAAAACCAAAAACAAATAAAACTGTTACTTAAAGAAAAACAAAAACCCCGTTTGGAGTTTGCCCAACAGCATGTGGTGGACTCACCAAACACATGGAAGAAGGTTCTCCTGTCAGATGAGACTAAAATTGAACTTTTTGGCCATCTTGGGACATACTTGGTGTGGCATAAACCTAGCACTTCCCATCACCCTGAGAACCTCATTCCCACAGTGAAACATGGTGGTGGCAGCAGCATCCTGCTGTGGGGATGTTTTTCATTGGCACTGATAGGAAAACTGGTTAGGACTGAAGTAAAGATGGATGGCACTAAATACTGGGAAATCCTTGAGGAAAGCCTTCCAGAGATTTGCGATTACAATGATGGTTCACCTTCTAGCAGGACAATGGCCGTAAACATACTGCTAAAGCTACACTAGAGTGGTTCTAAGGGTAACATTTAAATGTCTTGGTATGGCCTAGTAAAAGCCCAGATCTCATTCCAATTGACTCTGAAGATTACTTGATGGAGCTGGAGCACTTTTGTTTGAGGAATGGGCATATACCCCAGTGGCTAGATGTGCTAAGCTAATAGACATCTTCCCCAAGAGACTTACAGCTGTAATTGCCACAAAAAATGGCTTTGCAAAGTTCTGACTTTGACAGGGGTGAATACCTATGACCACTTTTTTTTTTTTTTTTTTTTTTTTTAAGTTGTTGTTTGTATCACAATGAAACAGTATTTTGCATCTTCAAAATGGTAGGCATGTTAGCATAAATCAAATGGTTCTAACCCTGTGAGGAAACGCCATACAATGAAGTAATTTTAAAAGTACTTTGATTTGCTTTTGTGTTTTAATACAAGAAATTAAAAGAAAAAAACACTTTTTTTAAATACTGGTTTGTTGCTTGGTTGCACAGGTAGAGTGGACAGGGTGGAGTGTGTTTCCATACAAAGGGCCCTTGTGTGGCAGCGGTTGCCTGCTGCCTGTCGTGCTTCATCTCAGCATTCTTCTGGTGCAGCCATGGAGTTTGGTGTCTGCAGTGCTGCAAAGTAACAAACAGGTGCATGGCGGGCACAAGAGAAGGACTTGTAGCAGAGTATTGACAACGTAGGCACGCGCTGCTCAGTCAGCACTTGTAACTTTTATGCTAGGCACATGACTAGGAAGCGCGGGGGATATTAGAACCAAGTCAGGTGATAGTTAACCCTGGATAAAAGCTGGTCTTTATGCCAGTTAGGGGGAGTTCAGTTCAGACCAGGATAAGGTCGATTCGTGAGCTTCAGGGTGATTTATTAGACTGGAATAGACAGGTAGTCCCATTTTCCAGGAAAATTACAATACAATACAATAAAATAAAGTTTATTTTTGTATAGCCCAAAATCACAAAAGAAATGCCGCAATGGGCTTTGACATCCCCCCCCAGCCGTGACTCCCTAAGAAGATAAGGAGGGGAGAAAAAAAATGGAAGAAACCTTGGGAAAGGCAGTTCAGAGAGACCTCTTTCCAGGTCGGTTTGGCATGCAGTGGGTGTCAAAAAACAAAACAGAACACAAGTAATCCTCTGCTTTAACCCTGATTTTTTTTTTTTTGTAGGGGGAGAAAGCAGGCTAAGAATTTTTTTTTTTTTACCTGAAGAGCTTATTTAAAAGGGGATTGTTCCTTGTTATATATTTATATACGTAAAAAAATTGTGCGAAATTTGCTGTCTCCAGCCTGTTTCCATCCAACTGGCTTTTTATCGATAAAACGGTGTGCGTGATGACGTCATCCCCCTCAAAACGAACTGTCGCATAAGTTTTGTTGTATCGCGAAAAAAAATTGCCCTTGAGCCGTTTCCATACATAATTTTGTGTATGTCGCAAATTATCTACCTTTTGTTTTCCACGTTACACCCCCTCCACTAAACAAAGAAATGGAGAGATTATTCAGACAGTTTTTTGAAATTTGCCAGCTTACTGTTATTTCAGTTTCACAAATAATTTGGAATTGTACATAATATCCAAAGACGACAGCAGAATGAAGCAGTTGCTTGTCCGATAGCCCTAGACCTCGAAGGCAAAACCCACGGGTATGGGAGAGACGACGGAATAAGACCTTCTGGGAGGAGGTGGTGGAGAGACACTTTACAGAAAATCTCTGGCTGCAACATTTTAGAATGACACGGCCGATGTTTGAGATGTTGTGTGGATTCATCAGTCCTGATGTTGCGCCCATCACAGGTTGCCACCGATCACCGGTTCCAACCCAAAAGCGGATTGCCATCGCCCTTTACAAGCTGGCAACCTGCGCCGAGCATAGAGTAGTTGGAGAAACTTTCGGGGTTAGTAAAACTACCGTCCATCGATGTGTATATGCTGTGTGCACCGCTATTAAAGAAAAATTAATGCGGCGTTATATCAGACTTCTGACTGTAGCGGAGGCCAATGAAATTGCATACTGCAATTCCTTGGTGCATCTTGTGCCATAGATTTACGGTGCGCTGGATGGCACGCATGTGCCTATTCTTCCCCCGACGGAAGGCTACCGCGATTACATTAATCGCAAAGGATGGCCATCTATTGTTCTCCAGGCCCTTGTTGATGACAGGTGCATGATACGAGGCATTTGCGTTGGCACTACTGGAAGTGCCCATGATGCAGCTGTGTTTGCAGCATCGGATCTGTACAGGTGAGCCTACCTTTCAACATCCCTTCTCAGTGCGATAACAACTGAATTAGTACTGTAACCTGCTTCCCTTAAGGTTTTTAATTAAAACTGAAATTTGAATTAACACAAAATAACGACGTTTAATAAAAAAAAAAAAAAAAAAACTAAAGTTAATATTAATGAGAGAATTTCTCATATATGCTAAAACATCTGCCATTTAATAATAAGAAAAAAATGTTTAGATAATGAAACACACGGTTTTTTAAATATTTTGACTGGCACAGTAAATTACCTTTGCGGTTTTTGTATTATTTAGACATCCTGAGAGACACCCCCAGGCTACAGTTGATGTGGAGGAAGTTCAGGTACCCCTTTTAGTAGCAGGAGACACAGCCTATCCGCTACTGCTCATCACGAGAAATAACGAGTCTCTTCATCAGACCATGCGAACCGCTCCGCTATTCTCGCTTTGATTGCACGTGATGAAAATGTATCATGTGACACATTTATTTGCGTTAAAGTCCTTTTTTTCCGACAAAAAGTGTTTCCAATGTAGTTTTTGCGACATCTGATGTATCGATATTGGAATTTATGCGCTAAAGTTAAACGGAAAAATATTATGTCGACATGTACAACATTTTATCGATAATTAGCATTTCCATCAGCTAAAATTTGAAGCGCTAAATATTTTTTCGCAAAAACTCCTTGGATGGAAACCTGGTTAGTGTTACTTAAAAAAGTTTTTTTTACATGAAAAATCTCCTTTTTATATACTGTGAGATACCTAAAACATAAAATAAGGTCAGATTTTAAAGCCCATTAAATGGAACAAAGTATGCTCATATAACCTTCAAAATCTATAACAAAGAATATACAAACACATTTACAGTCTGCATGTTGCACACTTGCAGATTTTTACAGAGAATTTTAATGAATATTATAAAGACAGCATTCAGAACCCCAAAAGATTCACCCTAACATTATAATTAATTCATGACCAAACATGCCTACAAAAATATTACACATCATAGAAATTCCAAAATGAATTCCAGTGAGGTTTGATTGCTTAAGGCTTGGACAACTGGCCGTTTGAGTTGGGAAGATGTTTGGCAACAGTGTTCCTATCAGATGAATGCAGTTGTCTGCTTCTGCACGTAAAGAGTAGTTCATTACTGACTCAAATGCAATTTCCTTATATGATATGCTGCAGTTTCCTACACATTACTGAAGAAATATAACTTTATCTGCTGCGATTGGACATTATTTCCAATCTAAATTTTAGGAAGTGTTGTATAAAAACCTAACCTTTGTCATTTACTACTACAATATGAAAAACGTTTCTGTTTTAAAAATGTGTTTACACGGATTACTGTAGAAACAGAACACACGTGAAATGCGTGTATTCCAAATAACGATCTATTATTTCCACTCTAAAACTCCACTTCACTCCCAGATAATCAAGGCATGAGCTGGGAGAAGTTTGTGCACGTTCTAAGTCGTTGGGGGGATGGAATAGCCGGCTACTTGCAGCTTTTCTTTTATCAGCACATTTAGATTAACAAAAGACGCTGGCGGAGAGGTGAGAACGGTTTTAAGAAGCGATTTAAGGTGGGACGGACCTACGAGTTTTTTCGTAGGCTCTGGTAATTCTAGTGTTAAAGTAGTATATTTAAAACAATACCGATACAAATAGCTGTAATTTTTAGTTCCATGTCAAAATACTTCATTTGGTACTTTTGAACATTATAAGGCCCTAAAATTCATTTGTGGTTGGGATTTAGATCAGTTGTAAATTGAAATGGAGTCGTTTTATTGGGTTGGAGGCTTATTTCAGCATAGAGTTTGTAACAAATGATCTAACATTCACAGACTACCTAACAACCTAATGAGTTCTGAGACTTACAGCTGAAAGAGTGCCCAGGGCTTTGTGAATGGCACTTTTTTTTGTTTGTAAATTTATTTTTAACTTGGCACATGGCATCAACATATGCATCTTGTGCGGAGGTATCCAAACTTTTGCATGGAATTCTATGTTCATTTCAAAATGTACTGTGGTGTTTCATGCCTTCCTTTTGGAGTGATTGCTGAGAAGCAGTTTCTATCCAATGAGATGATTTCTTTGCCATCTAGTGTAAGCTCATATCATCAGGAAGATGTTATTCACAGTTTAATAGTTTAAACAGCATATCACACAGGCTAAAATTATCCAAAGCACAAAATTCACTTTCCCCAAAATAATAGGACAGAAGAGTTCTCTGTTGTCATAGAGCGACAACTTATAATTAAGATGCAATGGAAAATAAACAGCCGTGCATATAAAGCATTTCAGCACACACAATAACTTAAAATATTTTAGATGCACAAATTGTATGTAATTGAGTTTCACACCTGAATTAGTAGTTGCAACATCATGGTCAAACTGGTTTAGGCATATTGGTGATATGTGTGTAAAACTCTGCACTCTACAATGAAAACTGTACCTCTTGCTTAACTTTATTTTCCATTTTTGGTTCAGCTGTTTCACTGAAGTATTTTTACCAGGTAATTCATACTATGGGTTCAGGGCTTGGATCATGTCTTTGAATGAGGCATATGATTTCTTTTACAAGGGCGGGTATGGTGAATGCCTCGTGGAGTTTTGACTTTTTACCCAGTGAAAAACTTGGTAATTTTTATTTTCATTTTCTTCCAAGTATTATACCTTATTCCCAAATGTGAATACTATGCCCTGTTTAATGAGAAAATTAGTACCTTATTTTAAAAGTTTTGTTCACCTTAAGTAAATATGTAGTTGAGGTTTATTTGTCAGAAATTGTAGCTTTTTGTACTAAAGAATAGATCTTTACCAGCTTTGCACATCTGGACACTGCAGTTTCTTATTCCTGTCTGCAAAATGGCTTATGCCCTCTCAAATTGAAAGGGGGCAATTGTACTGAATTTATACCGCATAGTTTCATTTGAATATTTTTTTTCTCTTTTTTGATTACCTTGAATGTGGCTATAGCTATGTTTGTCATTTTTTCTTCTAGAAGATTTTGTATTTAAATTTTATCCTTGTAGAAGATTAAGCCCCCACTTTCCGATCATGTTCAACATTTACTGTAGTATTGTAGACTTATCCAGAATTTCTTTTTATAGCCTTTTTAAAGTTCTTCCTCTTTTTGAAATCCTACTGGCACTCATGCAGAGAAGCATGTACAGTACTTAGCTGGATGCTTTTACCAGTTTTTTTTATGGTAAGATAGGAAACATGTGTTTGTTGGTTTTTCCCTTTTTTTTTTAATAAGGTTAGCATCAGGTATAGGGCATATTTTTCACACTGACGGTTGGCGTGTATGTTAAGGTGTCATTCAATCAGAGCTAAACCAAAAGAGTTACATAAAGTCATATAAATCCTTTATTATTCTAAATATTTATTTTGTACTAATTGCAACAGATTACATCATTTTCTTTGCTTTCCATGTGCTTATAATGCTTATACCAAGGTTTAAGGGTAAGCATCATTTTGAAGGCATTAGTACGGCACTAGCAACTTATCAGAAGTGAATAAGTACAAAAAAAGAAATATAACTACATAGAGAAAAATTTCTTTATGTAAAAGCTTACATGAAAACTACTGAGGTAAGTTATAAAGCAGGCTCAGAAAACAATATTCAAGTAAAAGTGCAGTTTTAGTTATTTAACCCATTAATGCTTCGTGTTCCATTATTGGAACGACAGTCAGGTAATTTTATGCGTTATGAATAATGTAAGAAGAGGATTTACCTAGTGTTCCAATTTTGGAATGCCACATAACTCAACAATGGAATGTAATATTTTTTTCTCTTCAAATTCTTGTTCCTTATATTTTTCCACACAACATATGTGAATTTCATGCAGAAACTCCTTAGGCATAAATGGGTTTGAAAAAATGTAATTTCGTAAATATCCCCAAATAGTCAAATAATTAAACAATTACATTTTAATCATGCTTAATCATGAGCTATGACTTGGTAATCACATGTTTAACAAAGGTAGTTCAGCCATGTCCAGTAGTCCCCCGTGAATGTGACTGTACAGCTTATTAGTTGCTAAAACCCTAAAGACTGGGTCGTATGAATTGTAGATATGTGATGCGATTGTCCAATGTAAAGGTAATGTGTATCTTTAACTACATTCAGAGATCTTCTGTCTAATGTAATCCATTTTACAATAAATAGCAGTAGTTAATGCATTTTAGATTTTGCTTCATTCACGGACATACAGTAATTCCAGATGTACATTCATGAGCTGTTGTCTGTGTTTATCTCCATTCTTTTCACAATAGCAGTGTTGATCAGAGTTAGTGATGTGGTTGATGCCTGGTCAGAACTATTTGTTGTACCAGCAATCAAAGATATGATGCTCTGTGACTGCTTACACAGTATCATATGGCATTTGTGATTTGAAAACAAAGACACCTGTGCAGGATGTGTGAAAATCGACAGATTTGCTGGGATCTCGGGATCTGGCAACATTTTGTTGAGAACTGTGTTTAGAGTTATAACCCAGAGCAACATTTTACTGTTGTTGAGCACCCGTTTCCAACCAAGGTCCGATGTCCTTTCTTGCAATACTTCTCAACCAAGCCTGACAAATTTGGCATGAAGTTTTGGATTGTGATAGATTTGGAGACAAAGTACATATGCAGTGCCACTTCTTATTTAGGGAAAAATCCCAGTGTCATGGGATAAAAGCTTTCCAAGATTGTGATCATAAAGCTAATGGAGCAGTTTCTGGACAGAGTCAGAATCATAACAGAAGACAACTTTGTCACGTCGCTTTCGCTGGCTAATAGTCTGCTGGAAAATAATGCATTATGTCTTTTTATAAATTAATCACATTAAATCTGACACCCCAATATATACATATTTTTTAATATATGTTGTGAGGTTTCTGAACTCTTTTGAGACCCCCTCACCCCAACGGGACGACATGCTTAAGTATGATTGCCGTGTCTGTGGAAGGCTGATTGGTGATGCAAGGAACATTATAAATGCAGAGAACAGTATAACTTGGCCACTGACCTGGCTCCGACTCTGCCCGTTTGCTGTGCCTATGTATCGGAGAGTGGTAGATCCCGCTACAATACTGAGACTCAGCCTTGCTTCTTGGGGTGCAAGACAGCTACTTGCGTGTCACAATGTATATACAGTACAGGCCAAAAGTTTGGACACACCTCCTCATTCAATGTGTTTTCTTTATTTTCATGACTGAAGGTATCAAAACTATGAATGAACATATGTGGAGTTATGTACTTAACAAAAAAAGGTGAAATAACTGAAAACATGTTTTATATTCTAGTTTCTTCAAAATAGCCACCCTTTGCTCTGATTACTGCTTTGCACACTCTTGGCATTCTCTCGATGAGCTTCAACAGGTAGTCACCTGAAATGGTTTTCACTTCACAGGTTTGCCTTATCAGGTTTATTTAGTGGAATTTCTTGCTTTATCAATGGGGTTGGGACCAGCAGTTGTGTTGTGCAGAAGTCAGGTTAGTTGGACGATCATTTATTTTTCAACAGGACAATGACCCCAAACACACCTCCAGGCTGTGTAAGGGCTATTTGACCAAGAAGGAGAGTGATGGAGTGCTGTAAATGGTCATGAAAATAAAGAAAACACATTGAATGAGGAGGTGTGTCCAAACTTTTGGCCTGTACTGTATATGTAAAAAAGTTCAATCATATGTATCCTGTACATGTTTTTTTCTTTAGTGTTACAGCTAGACATTTGTATTTCTTGATATGAAATTATAAATATGGAATACCATTTTAATTATGCAGTACTTGTGTCTTAACAAAATATACTGAATGACACACATAAACACGTAAACAGTACTATTTCTCTTAAAAAGCCCCATATGTATCAAATGTTTATAAGATGTTAATCAAGAAGACCCCAGGCTAACATGCTTAATAAGTTTACAAGTAAGCACAAATTTGCTGTTAAGCTAATAAGCCTATTGTTTGCTAAGCAGCAGTTTCAAGTTCTTCTTTTTCTTTTTTCCAATTGAAAATGTATGCAGCTATACTTAACAGAAGGTCGCTGTTAGATCTCAGACAAATGGTGTCCGTTTTAATTAAAGGATGATATAATTATGTCAGTTTTCATTAAAGTAGTTTTTATTGCCCTTTGTGTAGTTGCACAGGATGACTTCTCCAATTCCTTTTTCTCCATTTATAACTCCACTTACTTTAGCATAAATGCTGGCTCAACTAGTGTAATTCCTTGCGTAAAAGAGCTCTGTAAGTAAATTACCATAAAGTGTAGAAAAGCAGGGTCTGAAAGTTTTTTGTGAATGGCCAATTTGTTCAATCACCAATCAAGTTATTTGTTATGAAAATAGGCTGATTTAGATCAGCGGCTAATCGATAGGGGCATCACTATAGCAGTTTCTCATTTTTGATGTGTTGCAGGTTTGTATTTGCAGGTTTTAGCCATATTTTGCATCTTAATGGCAATCTCATTTCAATGCAATTTTTCCTTGTTTTTATTGGATTTAGTTTGCAGATCAATGTACTAATATAGAACAAAGTATTGCCTTTTTTTCTTTTTTTTTTGTGGATAAGGCTATTGGCACTAATATTTCCATAAGTGTTAAATAATATACACTGAATAATAACAAAAGATGCTATGCACAGTCATGTAGCACATCTTTGATTTCTTAACCCTTTTTAATTATTTTAAAATTCACATCAAGTTTTAAAGTAGCTGTAATCATGCACATACAGTTTATGACTTTACTAGCTTTCAGTGTAAATATGTACTGACTGTCATGTTTTGGCCATAGTTATGCTTTATGCATCAGTTTCCATGGCAATACTGTGTCAGTGGTTGACAAACTGACTGCCACTAGCTCTTGGGGAAGTCTTCCAGCTGATCAAGCTTTATAGTAAAAATACTAAAAATCATTATAATCACATTGACCATTGATTGTTGATGTTACAGTTTGTCGGACCTGAACAAGTATCGATTTGTTTAAGTTTACAGTGATGCATTGTTTGATTTAACCTTTTCTGGATCCAAAGAATTGTACTTTGTTTCAAATCAAAACCCTATAGGTTACCTCTATAATGTTCCATCTGTGAAATAGGGACAAATAAATACATTAATAGTTTTCTGGCATTTTGACAGTAATGGTAATTTTCACCTGCAAAAAAATGAACTAAAACTAGTGTTATCTATCTCTGTAAAAAGATATTAGCAAGCTGTTTCTTAATGCTTAAATAAAATGCTGTTTTCTTATTTAAATGAAAGCAACACAAACACAACTAAAAGACTTTGTTAACCTAAAAACAACAAACAAAAAATGGTGATGCAGTTTGTCAAGGAGCAAAATAAAGGGGTTTGGGATAGGGCTGAGCAATATGTCCTCAAATCAATATCATGATAATATAACGCATTTAAATTGATAACAGGAAATTATTTTTTAATAGCCCTAGTTTAAAAATATATTTTTTTTAATATTGCTTAGTTGTCATGGCTCATGGATATCTATAAAAATGCATTATATGATATGCTGAAATAATGTTTCATAAATGCAAAACCCTAAATCTGTACATACCTCATTTTGATATCTTTCAAATAACTTTTAGGGAAATTCAAACATAAAAATACTTATTTAACATTTATGGAACATTCTAGCTTTTCCTCAACCACTAGATTGCATTTGACAGTGTCGCGCACAATGCATGCTTGTTTCCTCATTTCACCAAAAGTACAACTACCTGAACTCCAACGCCCTTTTGTGTCTCAAATTTAAAGACACTATAAAAGTTGAGAAATACTAACATACAGAGTTAGTCTGACTCTCGCAGATTTTACTGTTGCACAGTTATGTATATCTAAGACTTTTTTGTTTATATTCTAACAAACTGCACAATGCACGTTTTAAACTTTATGTAAGACTTTAAATGTTTTTGAAATGCAAACTAAACCTTATGTACCATATATACTCGAATATAAGCCGAGGTACCTAATTTTACCTACAAAAACTGGAAAACTTACTGACTTGAGTATAAGCCTAGGGTGGGAAATGCAGCAGCTATTGGTAAGTTTCAATAATCAAAATAAATACCAATAAAATTACCGTACATTAATTGAGGCATCAGCTCATTAATTGAGCACACAGACCAGAATGAGTCTCACAGAGGCTGCACAGCACCACACAGAGCCCGCAGCAGTTCTTCTACCGCCCGCAGACCTAACCAGGTACGGTGGAACCTCGTGTCACGACTGTAATTCATTCCAAAACTCTGGTCTTAACCCGAAGTAATTTCCCCCATAGGATTGTATGTAAATACAATTAATCTGTTCCAGACCATACGAACTGTATGTAAATATTTTTATTTTTTTTAGAGATTTTTAAGCACAAATATAGTTAATCATACCATAGAATGCACAGCGTAATAGTAAACTAAATGTAAAAACCTTGAATAACACTGAGAAAACAACAGAGAAAACTAACACTGCAAGAGTTTGCGCTCCGAACCACTCGCTAAAAACATTTTTTTTAATGAGTTTTAAGCACAGGGAAAAAAATGAACATTAGAAAAATCCGTAATTTAATAAACCACCAAGAAAAGTAACATTGCAACAATGCATGCTACAAACCAATCGCTATAAACAGAAATGAAGTGGAGGTTAAAATCCAATAGAAAAAAGTCTTCATTAAATAAGAGTGTAAAGGACAATGGATTTGGAAAATCACTTAGATTGTGAGTGCCCCCAGTTTCTATTTTTTTTTTAATTGGTGGCCCCTTACTCTTCCAGTTGCCGAACATGGTTTTGTTTCATGTCCTGATACAAGTTGCTTGTGTTACATTTAGTAACAGCAACAGCTTATGTTTGACTTTTGTTTGTTCAGTATCCTGTTTGCTAGAGTCAAAATACAACCAAATGATTGACAATACATCTAAGGTACCAGCACATCTTTATTTCAGTGCCACCGTCTTCAACCCATATAACATAGATAGTCTCACTGCCGTCTTGTAGATCTTCCCTTTCTGTCTTGTTGGTACCTGTCTTTCACAAATCACTCCTGAGACTCTTCTCCACCCACTCTATCTCCACCTCTCCTGTGCCTCCTCAACCTATTCCCTACTCTTGTTACTGATCACAATATCATCTGCAGACATTGTAGTCCACATTGAGGCCTGTCTAATCTCCTCTGTCAACCTGTCCATCACCAAATAATCCAATAAAAATCCATCACTACCGCAGACCTCACCACTGTCTGTCTCACTTCCCTCGTACGTATCCTGTACCACTTTTACATACATTTCTACCACTCCCGACTTCCTCATAAAATATTTTACAACTTGCCCAAAGAAGCTTGCATATTGTAATCCGTTCAGTTTCCCAATTAATTTTGCTTATTTTTATTTGTGTCCATGGAATATCCTGATTGTAATATACAGTCAGTCTTCTATCGTGTTTGCCCAGAGGAGAAAACCTCAAGTTCAGGTAGCTTTCTGAATGGTGTTTTATTGACCGGTTGAAAGATTTTGTTAAAGACTAACTCCACACACTCCACATAAGCCTGAGTAATGATTTTCAAAACCTTTTGAGAACTGAATGCTTGGTTTGTAAGGTGAGCACATAAACCTGGGCACCTTCTCATTGTTTTAGACTTGCATTGTGAGACATTATGCTGAGAGCATAATTAAATCAGTACACTCTGAGGTTTAAGATCTTTGGAGTAAGCTGACTGAACAGCAGGGAAGAACAAGGGCAGATGACAGAATTATGGGGGTCTCTAAAGGTGCTGAGAAAGGGAACTTGCGTAAGTTTCTTATGGTTGAATGACAAATGTAGTTTACAGGCTTGCTAAACTTCAAACCCTGAGTTTATGAGAACTCGGCACACAGGGAAGAACTGGGATAGCCTTTGAACCATTATTTTGAAACTTTTATGATGTACAGAGTGCTAGGAAGTTCCAAAAAGTGCTCATTTAGGGGTGAAAATTTCTTTTGTCATTAAAGAGCTCAGACCATGCAACCCTAAAAGGCAGTGTATCCAGTTTTTAAAGAGCCAGTGAGGCTTGGTATTTCTTCTTTTCCCTGCAAAATGCGGCTGTCTTATTCTGAAACTCAACCACTGTTTGATGATCCTGTGAGTGCTCTGGAGGCAGTTGGTCAATTTATTTCAACAGAGACCTGGCCTTTTTGGTTAATTTACAATGTCTTTCTCTAAGTAATACTTTTATTCGGTTAATTTTTTTGCATGTCTAATCCTCGGGATGTCTCACACTGGAGTTTTATGCTTTTTTGCCACTGCACCTTAATTTTTACCTTTTCATTTTATACTTCACCATTTACTTCTTCGCTTGCCATGTTGCCTTTCTCAGTGGCAAGTGTGGAGGCTAGGTTTGTCTTCCCCAATAGTTTTTCCCACAAGCAGTTTTCCTGTTCTGACTGGTGCTAGCTGTGTCACTTCTGTATCGTGGAATTTTTTTCTTTATGCTTAAGGATGTTATTTTCATTTTTTTCCCCACTTGGGGGTTTTGTGTGAAACTTAATGGGATATGGGGGTTCACTGGACCATGGTTTTTGTGGTTTGGGAACTTGGGGGCTTTTCTTTGCTCCCATCTGATGCATCTCTTCCATGGCAGGTTTTTTTTTTCTTTTTTTCTATTGGCTCTTCTTCCCCCTCTGCTTTTTTTTGATAACTGTTGATGTGAATCCTGTTGCATGTTACATGAGGACTTCTCAAAAGCAATCCAGTATTGTGAATCTTTTATTTTGCAATTAAACAGTTGCAGCATGTTATGCAAGAATCACACTTTAAATATAGGGATGTGCCTTTTGCTTTTTTAAAACACTTTGTAAGCAATGCTTGTGCGTCCTCTCACAGAAGCAACTCCTTGATTTTAGCTTGAAAATCTTAGAAAATGAAGATCTTAGGTTCACTGAGGGATGGATGACGACAATACGTTTTGTGCTGATGGTGGAGCTTGCAAATAGGCTGTTAGCTAAATGTTGCCTTTTTCAAAATATGAGCATATGTAGGTATAGGGATGTCAAATTAGCCAAACATTAGGTTTGAATATTCAAATTAAAAATAAGTAAATATTTGAATATACAGTAATCCCTCGCTATATCGCGCTTTGACTTTCACGGCTTCACTCTATCGCGGATTTTAAATGTAAGCATATCTAAATATATATCACGGATTTTTCGCTGGTTCGCGGATTTCTGCGGACAATGGGTCTTTTAATTTATGGTACATGCTTCCTCAGTTGGTTTGCCCAGTTGATTTCATACAAGGGACGCTATTGGCAGATGGCTTAGAAGCTACCCAATCAGAGCATGTATTACATATTAACTAAAACTCCTCAATGCTATAAGATATGCATCCCGCGAGGTGTTTGATTGTTTGCTTGTCTCTGCCTCTATCTCACCCTCTCTGACATTCTCTGCGCCTGACGGAGGGAGTGTGAGCAGAGGTGCTGTTTGCACAGAAGCTGTTTGCTTAAAAGATACTGACGCTCCTCTAAAAAATGCCGCTTTATTGCGGTGCTCGGCATTTTTAAAAGCACAAAAGCACACGTATTGATTTTTTGATTGTTTGCTTTAATCTCGCGCTCTCTCTCTGACGTTCTCTGCGCCTGACGGAGGAGATTTGAGCAGAGGGGCTGTTTCAACAGAGGCTGTTTGCTTAGAAGATACTGATGCTCCTCTGAAAAATGCCGCTTTACTTAAAAGCACACGTATTGATTTTTTGATTGTTTGCTTTTCTTTGCGAGCGCTCGCTCTCTCTCTTAAATTCTCTGCTCCTGATGCAGAGACTCATTTGAAGAAAAGATATATTTGCATTCTTTTAATTGTGAGAAAGAACTGTCATCTCTGTCTTGTCATGGAGCACAGTTTAAACTTTTGACTAAAGGGTGTTATTTCATGTCTAGAGGGCTCTAATAATGTTAACAGTGTGGGAGAGTTTATAAGGGCTTAAAATATATAAAAATAACCATACAAACATATGGTTTCTACTTCGCGGATTTTCACCTATCGCGGGGGGGTCTGGAACGCAACCCCCGCGATGGAGGAGGGATTACTGTATTCACACTTGAGGTAATGATTCTGGCCATTTTGTGTACATTTGTATGTGCTTTTTAAACTCTTTTATTATGATTACTATAGCAAGCACAAATACCCAACAGCAAAACAAAAATTCTACAGGTACTCGTATAACTGTTTTTTAAATAAAGGAACCATCACAATCCTTAGCATCTGCATCCTTTAAAAGGGAAGCATCAGCACTGCGCTCTTGTTTTCAGTCTAGTACTGATAACTGGGTGACCAAGTCTTAAACCGCTCAGCCTGTTGAGCATGAGAGCACTATCCCTCACTGCTGTTACTCAACTGTCTTGTACCCTTACAAAACCTTTTCCCCCTGGGCTCAACCCCAACCCTGCTTCCCATTCCTCATAGTTCTTGCAACAGCAAAACACATCACAATACATAGTGCATGACACCATCTGAACAGTACAAATTGAAACCAGCGCAACATTGTCAACTGCGCTAAATGCTTTGCAGATGCATCAAAACAAGTAAAAATATTAATAATTGTGTAATGAACCGCAGTGACCACGAGTGTGTCTCGTAAGAATTTATTTTCCTTTTTGTGACTGCCTTTTTGGCTTACTGTTCTGACATGGATCAGAGTGAATACAAGTCAGCTAGTAATGAATTCGTCAAGATGAGAATAGTGAGCGAAGCAAACGGCAGGCAGGTTGAAGGCAGACTTGTACCCAGCACACGAAGCTTGCATTTCTTAGACTAGCGAAAAGCTCTGTTGGCTTCTTTTATGTAAGGTTGAGTTTCAGTTATATTGTACTCGGGCATGATATTATACTTATGGAGTGAAGCCAAGTAAACTGTTAGTGTAATAATGTGATTCTTCCTCTTCTATTTCAGATACCGAATCAAAATATGGAGCTATTCCCAAAAACCCTTTCTAAATTATTGATCATTTTGTAGACTTCTGTAAAGATCTTTTCTTGGCTGGACCTTCCCATCTTCAAATGCACTGGACTCCTTTTTTTTTTTTTTTTTTTTTTTTCTTTATTGGCTATACCTAAACTTTCTCTGGCTGATACTTTGCTACTGGAAGCTCCTATCACTATCAGGGAACTCGCTGATGCTCTCAAATCCTTTTCTAAAGGAAAGTCCCCAGAATCAGGTGGATTCCATGCAGAGGTACTGTTAAACTTTTGGCCTCAGCCAGCTCAGCCTTTATTCCAGATGCTTTCCTCAACTTTAACTTCTTCACAGTTTCACCCCTCCATAAACTCGCTTTTATCAAATCAGGTTAAGGACTCCACTGATTGTTCTAATTTCCAGTCCCCTGTATTTGACAAATATAGATGTGAAATTACTGGCAGAAATGTTAGCTTTTCATTGTTAAACCTTTACATTCTAATTAGACCAGTTTTATTTAGTTATGCACCAATCAATTGACTGATAAACTGAACCTGGAAAATTTTTCGCCCCACTAGATTGGCGATTTGTAAATTAGCTGATCTCAATAAACGACTTTTTCAGAATCTACTTTTCTAAGTTTACTCTAATTTAGTTGTTTTGCTCCCTTATACAAAGTATTATGGTACTTGAGGATTCACATGTTTTATTTGCTGCTGAGCTTCCTGGTGTGTGTGGATGAAGATTATCAACAAATAACATAGAAAATGATCAAGCACCATTTACCCGTTTCTACTGTTAATAGACTTGAATCCATTTGGAGCTGCTTCTTTATCAACGTGTGAAACATGGTCTTACTAACTGGATTAATTTACTGCATTTAGGGGTTGCAATAAAAATTTTAATCACAGACATTTTTAAAGTGTTAATCGCACATGTTAACAGCGATTAATCAACAGCTTGAGTGACAATTATTGTGAAATTACCATCAAAATGCCAGCAAATATCAAGAGTTTTTGCCCATATTGTCCACCACTACTCCAGACTTGTCTGTGAGTGAAGGTTTGGGAACTTCAAATATAAAACTGATATGCAACTAAACAAACATTGCAAATACAAGCCCAACTTAAATTGCCTTATACACATCATTTTTTTGCAATATGACTCCCATCACTAATGCTTTTAAACTTTGATTTAAATTGTGAGATCAGGCAGATCATTCCATATTTTGGATGCTATGTAAAAACTGTTGTTAGAGTGTTCTAAGTTATTCTGGGAATTTTGTTAGGCCAGTAGCTTGTGTAGTAAAACTTGTATTCCCTAATTTATCATAGATTGTGAGCCTGAAGGAGTTTCTGATTGGTCCTTTGATGAAAATTGCCTCTTTTGCTGCCTAAGACGTGAAAAAGTAAAGGTATGTTTTTTCTAAATTTATGCAAAATTTCAGTGGAATGCATAATCTATGCTTTACGGTTGATAATACGGCAGAGCCATATCTTTATTTTTTGATCAGATTAAATTTTTGGTTAAGATGGTGCTAATCTTACTTGTTTGTTTGTTTCCCTGGCTCCCTGACTCAATTTGTGGTTAGATATAAAGACTTTGGTTGAAGAGCACATGATTTTTTTCCCTTTCACTCAATAAAGCTGAAAACTTTGATAGTTTCCTTTTGAGATTGTGAATTTCAGTAAACTAACTTAAACCTTTTTTTATACATTTTACATTATTATACTGTTTTAAAATTATTTGAATGCTTTTGTTAATGCTAATATACCTTTACTAAAATTGGATATATAGGTTTGAAGTTATTAAATGTACATAAATAAGTTTAATTTTTTCTTGAAATTAAAGATTTCAGAATATTAAATTGCAGGGATTTTTTTTTTAAACAGTCAATTCAACATCTTTTTTGGCAAAATAAATTTAAGTATTAAAGATATATATTTCAATTATAACAGCACAATTTGGAAGTCCTGCTTCTACTTTCTTCTTTTATAATGTTCACACAAATCCTGTTTGATCAGACATGTTGCTGTTTTGTGCAAGACCATAAGCGTGATTGTTTCATTTGTTAGAAGAAAATGTACTTCTGTATATACAATACTGTGCACATCTCATGCACCTCAAATTGTTCAGACACATTTTAAGTCTGAAGTTTATTGTTGACCTCCACATTAGTGTGTCAGTAGAAAAAGAACAATTTTCAGATTTCTAAACAATAATTTAAAAAAATGTAACTTTCTGGTTCAGTAAAATTTCAAGTAACACACCACTTTTCAAATAACACTTCAATTACTTTGTAGGTATATAGCCCTGTGCAGGTTGGGGGTATGTTAGAAATTGATGGTTTAACTTTAAAATAATTAATACACAAATGGACAGAATGAGCATAGCAGCAAGACCCAATGTGGTTATCCTGCATCAGCAAGGTCCCTTGAGTAGAACCTTTGTGTCAAGAGTTTCAAGAGGCAATGTTGAATCCTTTCTGAATAAGTATCAAGGAATTGAGCAAGCTTGGTGATCAGAAATTAATAGGCTAGCCATGAAAAATGAGTGCTTCAGTGGAGAGATGCAACAATTTTTATGTCCAAAACATGAAGCAATTTGAACCATTGAGCAGATTTAGAATGCTGCATAGTTGAGTGTCAGCTGACAGAAGTGAAGAATGAGAGCCGTTCTGTGCAGGTTTGGGTTGGTGTTCTGGTCAGAATTTAATGGAGTTCTGAATGCTGCCTCTTGTCCATCACACGATGCCATTTCGGAGTCATCTGATTAGTCTCAACTTGATTCTTATGGCCAAAGTCAAAAAGTCTATCTTCAGCAAAAACAGCAGGGAGTTCTGCAACAGACTGTATAGCCCAAACCCTAATCTTAACAACATCAAGAATGTTTTGGATTATATGGACAGACAGAAGCAGTAGAAATGGCCAAGGTCTGCAGAAGCACTTTGGCAAATTCTCTAAGCCATGTTTATTGTCATGAGTACATAGGACAGTGAGCTTCTTTCTTGCATGTCTCTTTAGCACAGTTAACAAAATACAATCCAAAAAACAGAAAAAAGTATACCATTCCATGCAAAAGTTTCAACCCCCATGGCCAAATTATATATTTTGTTGATTTTTGAAGTAATAAAATATTAAGTAAAACTTTGGCAGCAAACAAACTAAAGCAATGGCACTTTTCTACAGATAATAATGTACAGTTATTTAATTGATGAACTGAAAAAAATGTAATAAAGAAATTGTGAAAAATGGGTGTATTGTCTTTCTGACAAATATCCATTTGAGAAAAATAGAATGTAGCCATAAACAAATTCACATTGTTTGCAACAATGATTAATTGTATAATTTCAATAATACTCAATTGTTTTTGAGAAGGCTAATATCTTACAAGAAAATGTTTTCCATAGTATTATACTACAACCACTTAATTTTAGCCTTAGTCAACTTGTTCTTGATTGAGAGGAATGAAAAAAATACATGGTCTTGTGCCTCTGTGCTCTCCAGTTGTAAAGAGTTTTTGTTCAGGTGGCCTTTCTCTTAGCTTAAATGAATTTGCTCATTTGTTTTGTCTTTGTTCTGTCTCATTAACAAAGTATTTTGTCCCATGCAGTTGATACTTACTAAGTGTTTTTGTTTACTGCACCATTCTTTACAAACTGTACAGATTGCAATGTATGAAGATCCCAAGGGGACTACTGTTATTGAGATGCTTGTTTTGATTAAACAAGTAAACCTCTTGACTATATCCGCCTACTATAGAATGCAGCCATTCAAAATGCACCAGCAATGCTTCCTTATTTGATGTACACTGCCTGTAGCAGACTGGTAGAAATCACACAGTTTCAAAATTTTCAGTTATGACACTGTGCTAGCTAGTAAAACAACCAGGTGGAACAGTGAAATCTTCAGATTGCATATGGAGCATTTGTCCTGTAAAAGAGAATCTTTTAAGGCTCAACAACAGTCGTGTCTTGTTAGAGAATTTAAGTTGCTAACAGTTTAGACTTTTAATGACAATTTATTTAAATTGTTGCATATCATATTAACAGTGTTTACCTTTTAACTACATAGAGAAAATTCAGAGTAAATTCAAAGTAGTTTTTTGTAGTAGAAAATAAAATCATCAGTAATTAATTTAATTTTGGCTTTCACTAAATAGAATGGATTGAACTTTATTGGTCCCCTGGGAGAAATTTGAAATTTAATGTAAGCATTACAAGATAAAGTCTTAAAATTTAAAATCTGTATATGATAGTAACCCCACACTGATTACTGTGTGAAAATATGCACACAGTATACATCAACAGAGGGTGCAATGGTTTACATGCTTGTGCTGATATTGTTTATTCTGTAATTCTTTTCTACTAATATGTATTATAATATACATATTAACACTTGCTGCTGTTATAAAAATAGTACAACACTATTAACAAATTAGTTACATAGCAAACATTATTGAAATTGACAAGCAAATTGGTTAGCATGGTTACATTTCAATCCTGAGTGCATTCATGGTCTTTGTTGAGCTCGAGCGTTTTTGCGTATTTAAGTGGATTTTCCATCCAATTTCACAAATAGATGTGTCTGCATTAAGTTTTTTTGCACTTTTTTGCAGCTGTGGGAGGATGGGATAGTAGGCTGCTTGCTGCTTGGGCTAATTGACACATTTACAAGACAAAAGACGCTGACAGAGAGGTGCGAGCGGATTTAAGGTGGGCCGGATTTACGAGTTTTTTTTTTTTGTAAGCTTTGGTAGTTCTAGTGTTAATATGGTTTCAGTGAACATAGCACAGGGATAAATGTATCAAGTAATGGAGTGGTGCTCATTTTCTGCTTTGTGCTGCTGGGGTAGGCTTTTATCTCGGTGCAGCTTTTCTGTAGGACTTCCAGTATAGTCGTGAGAAACTTGAACATGGTTTTTTTTTTTTTTTTTTTCTTTATTAAGATATATGGGCATATCATGGTTTGATCTTTGTTTAAACGCGAAAGATAAAGGTGATATAGTTTTAAAGCATAATGCCACATTCACATTTTGAAGTCTGTTGTATAAATTGAAGAAATATAAATGCAGATTTTGCATTTGTGGAAAACACAAGTACACCCTAACATGTATCCCTGCGTAATAAACTCAAATTAGAATCAGTTTCGCCATTTTAAAGATGCAGAAGATATGGAACAACATGGGAGAGGATTTTACTGGGAACCTGTCTTATTTAAAATCTTTTTTTTTTTTAAATATTGATTTTATTAAATTCAAATAACGGTCCATACAAATAAATCAAGTTTTACAAAAATAGGTTCAAAACAAATCAACCTATACCCCTAAGAAAGAGTGCTAAGCCAGCAGAGTAAAACTTTAAGCTAATAAAAATAAATAGATAAATTAATAAATGATTTAAGATAAGTTAAGTTAAAGAGGGGAGAGAACCTGCATCCTTAATTTAAATGCTTATTCTAAAATGTTACTGATTAGAACCTGCCAGGTTTTGAAAATGTTTTATACAAATCCTTTAAGTGCAAATTTGATTTTTTCCAGTTTCAAATAGTATATAACATCATTCACCCACTGAGTTAGACCTATCTTGCTCAAATTAAAGAATTCTATGTGCCAATATTGTAGTAAAGGAAATTACGGTTTGTTAGTCCTTCTCCACTTTAAGCCCATCTGGAGGTACACCAAACACAGCTGTTAGTGGATTAGGGGGGATTGTGACACCAAGGTTGTGTGAAATGCATTTAAAGATTTTGGTCCAGAATGATGTTAATTTGGTGCATGCCCAAAACATGTGACCCAGTGAGGCTGGACCTTGTTTGCAGTGTTCGCTGGTTGGATCTTGCCGTGGAAACATTTTGAACAATTTTAAACAAGAGAGATGCGCTTGATTATATAATTTTAAGTTGAATAATTATATGCTTTGCGCATATGGAGTTTGAGTGAAAATCTCAATGTTCGATTGACAAGCAAATGGATTAGCAGTGTTATGTTTCAATCCCTAATAACATAAACCTAATCACAAAAGTATTGACATTTAATACCCTATACAGTACAGTATATAATGTAATTCAATAAAAAATGTATATAAATTGCATTAAAATCTTAATATTGATGAAAACAAATATAAATTTTAGTCATTAAATGCAGATATTTCAAGTAGTGCAATCTTTTGTAAAGGGTAAGAGTAAAGTTCTGTAAACCATAAGAAGTAAAAAAGTTTAAATCCACTCTTTTTTTTTTTCTTTTTTTTAAATATTGATGAAAACAATTTCTGTTAGTACAATGAAATGTTACAAATTTGGGTAACACTTAAGTTTAGGTGCTGCAAAAATACATCTATTACTCATTTACTGTTAATGTAAAGACACCTTAATAAGCAGTTCTTTGGGCCTTCAAAACACTCAAAAAGCATCAGTAACATACCATTCTGCATAGAGGTAAATAACCTATCTACTGATTTTTTTTTTTTTATAAGTATTATGATGACCAAAAAAAGCCTTTGTTAAGGTCTTGTTACATAACAGTAAATGAGTAAAAGTGTTGCCCCAATTTCATTAAAAATTAATAGAATAATTATTGCAATGTTTTGTAAACAGTGTACATAAAAACATTAAAACAAACCTAAAATAAACATTCAAATAAAAAGAACATTAATGTGGTCTTTTGTAAACAATCCTTCTGTGAAGCAAACATGCCAACAGACCACTAACACATTTGAAGGCCTGGCATAAATGCAAACAGTGGGCATTGCATTTTTGTGTAAGTAAACTATGAAGTCTTTGTAAGCTTTTTTTTGTTTCTTTCAAGAAAGGCTAACCTGTCAATGTGCTCATTTGTGAGGCTACTGCCTGCATTTGTTGGGCTGTAAATGAGCCATGATGTAAATAAATATATGCTCTGAAGCAAAGCTGAAAGAATGAGTACCTGGAGGAGTAGCTCCACTGTTTGTGCAGTTGAGCACTGAAAAGTCAAAATACCTTACATTATATAGTACACTTTATTAAATATATTATTAAAATTGCAGATAGTAAAATAAAAGAAGGTAACACACCACAGTAGGTACTGTACTCTGGACAGATAAGGCAAAAATATGATGGTTATTTGACCAACAATACCAGAAGATTGTTTGGTGAAAACCAAAGGCAACATTTGGCCAGAAGACCCAGATACCAGTTGTAATGATGGAAATGCTATGGATACTTTGTACGTCAGGATCTGGGCTGCTCATCATCGTAAATGGTGCCAGAGGGAGTAATACCAGCTATTACAGCCAATAGTACCCCCTCCCCCCTTCCATTACATTGCCTTTATCTGAAGATATTGTTTAATTTCAGATCATAGTTTGATATGTCCACATATGTTAAGAAAGAAAAAAAAATCATGGTGTAGTTACTTTTTCTTATGACTGTTAATTGATCTCAGTTGTGCAGTTTAAAGCCTTATAAAGTGATATTAGAATTTTTGTTGAAACCTATAAGACTTAGAGCCAGTGAAAGTGGAGCAGGATGGGTGTTTTGTGCTCGCTGTTGTATGTCTGTGTAACAACGGTTGCAGCAGAGTTTGAAAAACTGAAACTAACAACAGATTAGAATGGGCATCTGCCAGTGGGAACTTAAGTTGTCAAAATGGGATGTAATAAAAGCATCAACACGTTTCATATCATTGGGAAAGGAAGAAGTGAGCATGGAATATGTTACAGAGATGGAAGTAAGAAAGTTACTTAATGTAATTTATGTGAATAGAAAAAGAAAGGAATGAATGAAGAATGACACCAAGATTTGTAGCAGAAGAAGGAGGCCAGATGATGTCATCACCAAGAATGATTAAAACGGAGCTTACTTTCTTAAGCTGAGTTTTAGTGTCATTTAGCAGGACTTCAGTGTTGTTAGTTTCATTTTAAACAGTTGTATTCCATCCAGGTTTTAATTTCATGGAGTCAAGCTGTGTGCTGAGAAAACTACAAGCTTTCACTTTTAGTGCTGAAGTAGATCTGAGAATCGTCTACATAAAAATAACCAAGTCCAGAACTTTGAATACTATGGCCAAGGTTAAGTATGAAGATACGTAATAGCAGAGGGCAGAGCACAGAACCTTGAGGAACTCATTGTGTGGCTGGTGTTGCGCTAGACCTGCTGTTGCCAATATTAACAAACTCTTGCTTAAATAGATCATTTAGATTTAGGTCTTGACGCCACTCTCTGCAACTGAATTTTGGACTTACTAACCAACAGACCTCAGCATTTGTGGATTTGTAATGAAACCGCCTCCAATGTGAGATGCAATCAAAGTCCATAAGTATTTGGACAGTGACACAATTTTCATATTTTTTGGCTCTGTACACCACCACAGTGTATATGAAACAAACCAATCAAGATGCGATTGAAGTACAGTGGAACCTCGGGTCACGACCATAATCCGTTTCAAAACTCTGGTCGTAACCTGATTTGGTCACGACCCGAAGTAATTTCCCCCATAGGATTGTATGTAAATACAATTAATCCATTCCAGACCGTACGAACTGTATGTAAATATATTTTCTTTAAAGATTTTTAAGCACAAAAATAGTTAATTATACCATAGGATGCACAGTGTAATAGTAAACTAAATGTAAAAACATTGAATAACACTGAAACAAATACCCAGGCTCCCTGCTCAGCTGCTCACTCGTTCTCAGCTAGCCTGCGCTCTCTCTCTCTCTCTGTCTCTCCTGCACCGGCTTTCTACTCCTGCTTCCTGCCTTCTCCTGCAACCTCCCATTCTTTCCTGTTTTCTTCTTTTTCCCTTTAGCCGACTCGCATTTCTATTTATGAAGAGGCATGGTAGTCGTGGCAATCGGCAGCTCCTGGGAACAATTACGGATGCAGACCGCTTCTCACCTGTGCACTTAGGTGATAAACGCCCACATCACGAACTCCGCAGGAACCGCTTCGGCCACACATCACCATGCCCCCTCGCTAAGCCGCGAGTGCGGTGTTTATTTATTAACACTGGCCTTTTTGACGGGAGCTGTGGACCAGCTATACCACAGGAGGAAGCGGGGTTGAGAGGAGGTTACAGTTTTGAGGGAGAGTCCCTCTACGTGATGCACCGAGAACAATATGCAGTACAGGGAGAGACTGAACACGTGCAGAAATTATTGGCTTGTACAAACTGGAAGGGAAACGAAATAGAGCACAAAGAGTTCACAGCAAATGCACAGGGAGAGACTGAACACGTGCAGAAATCATCGGCGCGTACGAACCGGAAGGGGAAACTGGCTTGTTCGTCAACCGAGTGTGTGGTCGTGAACAGATGCAAAAGTTTGGCAAACTTTTTGGTCATAACCCGATTTGTACGTGTTCAGAGACTTTCGTGATCCGAGGTTCCACTGTATAGAGTTTCAGCCTTAATGGAAGGGGTTTAACAAAAATATTGTATGAGCTGTTTAGAAAAGACTAACATTTTTATACATGGTCCCCATATTGTTTACTAAGCAGAAATTTAAATTTCTGTCTTTTTCCAGTTAAAAATTTAAGCTCCTGCATTTTAAACAAGCACACTGTCTAAAACCAAGCAGTGTCTATTTTTATTTAAAGGACAAAATAAAGGTCTGAATTCCTTTAAAATAGCTTTTCTTGCCTTTGCCTAGTTGCACAGAAACACTTTTCTAATTATTTTTTTCAGTTTATTACTCAACTTTCTTTAATGTAAAGGCAACTATCCCAGTCGCCTCTCATTCTCTGATAAAGCAAGCTTCCACACTCTGCTCTTTGTTTACACTAAAGGAAGTTTGCTGCAAAGGAAAAACAAAAAAAGCGGACACATTGGCTCAACTACCTTAATACCAAGATGCACTTCAACTAAATTACCATAAACCTTAGAAAAGCAAATATTGTTTTTGTGATCTGCCTTTTTACCAATCATAGCCTTTTTTTTTTTTTTTTTTTTTTTTTTAGTGAAAGTTATCCGATTTTGGTCAATGGCCGATTGATCGGAGCATTCCTAGTTTTAAATAACAACACTGTATTAACATGCATTATTTTAGATACTGTCAGTTGTGTCCATATTATATTATCTGCTATGTTTACCTTCCCCATGAAATAATGACAAGAAGTTGGATCTTTCCTGTCTTGATTCTTGTGAGATGAAAGAAGACCCTCTGTCAAATACAGTATTATAACCTGACTTGTGACAGGTCTGTTGGAGGAGTAGCCAGACCTTATTTGGAATTATACCACTGGGTGTTTACATGGAGATCTGTTTGGTGCTGGCCTGAATCTCCTGGAAACCCACTCTCCTGGTTTTCAGTTGGGTCTAATCTGGTCTGCTACAGATGTCACTCACTCATTCCAATTTCTTTTGTAAGCTTAAAACTGTATTCTCTCAATTTAGGCCCATTAATCTTTCATATACTCACAGTTTTGTGCACGTTAGATAAATGTTAGTCCCTCCCCAAGTCTGCGTTCTCATATCCAACTTCTTTAATAATCCCTGTCCCTGTATAGGAGGTAACCCAATCTCATTCTCAGGTTGGGCATGGTAAGGCATCATTATCTTTGGACATATTTTTGATACTTTGGGGCACAGAATGTTTTAAAAGCTGAGGTCCACATTTTTAATTCCTCTTTTTTTTAAGCTCTTGTCTGTAATCAGGTCTTCCGGTATTTTTCTGTGTTCTCTGTTCTCCTTGTATCCTCTTAACCTTTTCTCATTTTCTGTCCTTTAAAATGAAATCACATCTGCTAAGTTGATTGAGCAGTGCTTGGTTGTCTCATAAAGCTTAGAATTAAGGCCAAAAAGTTCTATCTTGTTCTCATCAGACACCTGAAGGACTCTGAGATGGTGAGAAATAAGATTCTCTGGTCTGATCGAGAGAACTGCTCCAGGCACTGCACATCACTTGTCCAATACAGTCCCCACAGTGAAGCATGGCGGTGGCAGCATCATGCTGTGGGGGTGTTTTTCAGCTGCAGGGACAGGACGACTGGTTGCAATCGAGGGAAAGATGAATGCGGCCAAGTACAGGGATATCCTGGACAAAAACCTTCTCCAGAGTGCTAAGGACCTCAGACTGGGCCGAAGGTTTACCTTCCAACAAGACAATGACCCTAAGCACACAGCTAAAATAACGAAGGAGTGGCTTCACAGCAACTTTGTGACTGTTCTTGAATGGCCCAGCTAGAGCCCTGACTTAAACCCAATTGAGCATCTCTGGAGAGACCTAAAAATAGCTGTCCACCAACGTTTACCATCCAACCTGACAGAACTGGAGAGGATCTGCAAGGAGGAATGGCAGAGGATCCCCAAATCCAGGTGTGAAAAACTTGTTGCATCTTTCCCAAGAAGACTCATGGCTGTATTAGCATAAAAGGGTGCTTCTACTAAATACTGAGCAAAGGGTCTGAATACTTAGGACCATGTGATATTTCAGTTTTTCTTTTTTAATAAATCTGCAACAATTTCAAAAATTATTTTTTTTTGTCTGTCAATATGGGGTGCTGTGTGTACATTAATGAGGGAAAAAATTAATTTAAATTATTTTAGCAAATGGCTGCAATATAACAAAGAGTGAAAAATTGAAGGGGGTCTGAATACTTTCCGTACCCACTGTACACACACACACACACACACACACACACACACACACACAAGAACCCAAACATAATGAGAATTTTATTCTAGAGGGGTGTTAGTTCTGACATTTGCTGCTACGATCGTGTGCTAGACTGCCCTCTGCATCATTTAGCAAAGCGGTGTCCTTGAAGTGCTCAAATGATTGCGTGATGCAGTGCGGAGAAAACAACCCAAATTGTGGCGATCAGGCGAGTAGCTTCTGCATCACGACAACACTTCTGCCCACACAGCATTGAGTGTGTGGCAGTTTCTCATGAAAAACAGGATGACAGTGGTTTCCCTCCCACTCTACTCCCTGGACCTTGCACCCGGTGATTTTTTTTCTTATTTCCAAGAATGAAGAGGGACCTTAGAGGAAAGTGTTTTCAGGATGTAGAGGAGGTCAAGAACACACAACTGAGGCACTTTGCAAGAGTTTCAGAATAGTTTTGAACAATTGGAAAAGCAGTGGGACAAGTGTATTGCATTTCAGGGACAGTATTTTGAGGGTGATTTAAATTCTGGAAATATTCTGAGAAATATAATTTTTTTTTTAATTATAACATGTGTGTATACAGTGGTGCCTCTGTTTACGAGCATAATTCGTTCCGGAAACATACTTGTAATCCAAAGCACTTGTATATCAAACCGAATTTCCCCATAAGAAATAATGGAAACTCAGATGATTCGTTCTACAACCCAAAAATATTCATATAAAAGTAATTAATACAAAATATAAAGTAAAAATATGTAAAACAAATTAACCTGCACTTTACCTTTGAAAAGAATTGTGGCTGGTGTGAAGGAGATGAGAGAGAGAGAGGAGAAGAGGAGGAGGAGGAGGGTTATTGTGTAGGATATCTTTCACTCTAACAGAATCACTGCTATTTGTTGGCTCACTGGAATCTTTTTCTTTTTTTGTGACTTTAACAAGGAACCTATCCAATGACAGTTGCTTTTGACGACATGCGGAAGAGTGTCCTGAAGCAACCGCAGGCTCCCAGCATTGTAGCATTTTGCTGTAACACTGAACCTGAACAGATCGAGGTCGCTCTATAAGCGCCCACAGTCAATGGGTGATGCAAGGAACATTATAAATGCAAGGGTATAGTATTACTTGGCCACTAACCTGGTCACAACCCTGCCGGATTGCTGTGTCTGTGTATAGGAGAGCAGTAGATCCTGCTAAAATAAATAACCGTGCTGTTCCTATTTCAAGCTGAATAAAGCTGGTTTTGCTAAAGTACTGAGACTCAGCCTCTTGTTTTGGGGTGCATGCCAGGGACTCAAATGTTACATTACTGTACACACACTTGGTCACAATGCTATAGTAATTATTATACACTCATACAGATGTTGACTACAGTGGTGTGAAAAACTATTTGCCCCCTTCCTGATTTCTTATTCTTTTGCATGTTTGTCACACAAAATG
>JANRMT010062813.1:17758282-17768682 GCA_026402145.1 Polypterus bichir lapradei | reverse complement strand
TGAGTGTTGCTGTCATCAAGGATTCGATTATCATTATTTGTTTCAATCAGGGTCGTATTTGTTAGATGTGTTGTGTTCAAGTTACATTCCGTGTTTGTCAATCGTTGTAAAGATAAGAGGTTTCATTTATCGATTTGCTTCTTACTGCATCAATAAACAGCTCGTCTTCCTCTTTATCTGAGATGTGACACACTGCATGCACAGGTTTTTTTTTACACTGTCTTCCTTTAGCGGGACATTTACTTTTTGCACCGTGTGCTTTGTTTTTGCAGTAGCTGCACTTATGAATATGCTTGTATGTATCAGATGCTTCATATTTTTTTGCTGCCTTCTCAATTGTGTAATTCGGTTTTTGTTCAGCGCTCTTTGGAACTGTTGCTTTTTGTCTTTGCACTGCGTCAGTTCACGTGAGCCGCTTGGTGTTCTTGCATCTAAGGTTCCCAGCTGTGCTGGTGCCATCTCGTGTTATGTCCACAGCTGTATGTAATGTCAGCTAAGACCCGGCACTTAAAACTTTCTCTCGCAGTTTTGCTGAGTTTGTGCCAAACACCACCCTGACCATCTCACCTTCCTCTGCATAAGCACAGTCCTTCACCCATGAATATTTAGCGGCAGTGTTTCTATTGGATTGCCGCTGACGGACGGCCTTATATGGGCAGGCACTAAATTACAAACGCCAGCGGCAGCCTGTCTATGAACTTAATTTAAAGTTTAGGTTTACACCGTGCTTTGTTTCCGTAGTAGCAGCACTCATGAATGTGGTTGTATATGTCACTCGCTCGCTTCTTATTGTTTCACTGCCTTCTCAATTATATAATGCATGTTTTCTTCAGCGTTTCTACGTACTGCGTGATTATGTGGGAGGCGAGATGATGTGACACGAAACTCCGCCCCCACGGCTTTCGAGCTCAGCTCCATTACAGTAAATGGAGAAAAACAGCTTCCAGTTATGACCATTACGCGTAGAATTTCGAAATGAAACCTGCCTAACTTTTGTAAGGAAGCTGTAAGGAATGAGCCTGCTAAATTTCAGCCTTCTACCAATACGGGAAGTTGGAGAATTAGTGATGAGTCAGTCAGTCAGTGAGGGCTTTGCCTTTTATTAGTATAGATTATTGTATATACCTTATCCCCACCTTCCCTTCTATATCCATAACCTCAGGCAATTAGGTGTAGTAAAAAGACAAGCAGGAGTTAAGTTACACATAAAATAATGTATTACTGATAATATTCATAAATAATAACAAAATGCAAAGTACATTTGAATATTGCCAACCATACAACCTGATTAAAATGGTGATCTGTAACTCAGGTGGCACACAGACTTGTAGTTACTTAAAATGTCTCTAGTTAAGGCAACATTGGTGCTCAGCTTTCTTCAGAACAGGCCTCAAACCTGTCTCAATATGGCTGAACCTGTGCTCTTCATTGTGCTGTTCTTGTCAGTTTGTGGTGTGATGGTCTTTATCAGTTGTTAACAAGAGAAAGATACTTCTACATCATTACAGGTTAGCAAGAGAGATATCTCAGACCAATGGGGGGAAATAGTACATCTTAACACCTGCACACCCCACCCACCCAAGACCATATGTTAAAGTACACCTTAGCCTACTTGCGGGGGTAGAAAAACTTTATCAAAGAAACACTAGCCAAACTGATTTAAGACACATCCCCCAAATCCTTTCATAAAATTACAATTAGACTTAGTCGTAAGGGGGGGGGCAAACACGAATGCCTCTCACCAAAGTAACACTAAATTACATTGCTTCGCCTAAATTACAAATAAAGACATACAAAACATTTATCAAGTTATATGCAGAATCTTACATCACAACAGGCGTGCATGGCTGCCAGTGGCACTAGGACACTAGTGTTTATTGATGATGTGACACAGCACAGAAGCAGCCGAATGAATTCTGAGGTGTTCAGAGACATACTGTCTGCTCAAATCCAGCTAAATGCAGTCAAATTGATTGGGCGCCGTTTCACGATACAGATGGACAATGACCCAAAACATACAGCCAAAGCAACCCAGGAGTTTATTAAAGCAAAGAAGTGGAAAATTCTTGAATGGCCAAGTCAGTCACCTGATCTTAACCCAATTGAGCATGCATTTCACTTGTTGAAGACTAATCTTCGGACAGAAAGGCCCACAAATAAACAGCAACTGAAAACTGCTGCAGTAAAGGCCTGGCAGGGCATTAAAAAGGAGGAAACCTAGCATCTGGTGATGTCCATGAGTTCAAGATTTCAGGCTGTCATTGCCAACAAAGGGTTTTCAACCAAGTATTAGAAGTATTTATTTCCAGTTATTTAATTTGTCCAATTACTTTTGAGCCCCTGAAGTGAAGGGATTGTGTTAAAAAATGCTTTAGTTACCTCACATTTTTATGCAATCGTTTTGTTCACCCCACTGAATTAAAGCTCAAAAGTCTGCACTTCAACTGCATCTGAGTTGTTTCATTTAAAATTCATTGTGGTAATGTACAGAACCAAAATTAGAAAAATGTTGTCTCTGTCCAAGTATTTATGGACCTAACTGTAGATGGTTTTGTTTATGCTTAAATTCCAAACAGAAACCTATACTGAATTATGGTACAAAGTCATTAAACACGGACCTCATTTAAAAGATTCAGCTTGTTGGGAATCAAAAGATTCCAAATATTGTTTTTTACAAAGTTCTGAAATAAAAGTGAAATTAATGAAATAGCAACAATTCAAAGAAAAAAAAAATCTTGTGTTTCCCTGTAAAACCAAACATGGGGGTTGGCGAGCGAAGTGAGCAGGAGGCAAAGTCCCCTAATTTATACAAAAGCAAAGTTTCTACATAATTTTTTTTTTTGTGCCCAGCTGATTACAATGTTTGTGGTGTTTAGCTTCTCAGTAAAAAATGCTAACTATAGCCAATTCCAGCCTAGCTAGAGCATGACATTGGACATTTCTTTCCTTTGTTTTCCTTTTTTTTAATTTTTATTTTTGCAGTCACTCAAGCTGTTTTAGGTTATGTGTGGTTTTTGGGGGTGGTGCAATGTTCCATTAGCGTGTAAAGCTAATGTTTTATTAGTGAGAAGAAAATAATTTAAATGCCCATTGGCAGATAAGTACAGAATAAAGTTACATCTGTTATTAAATGATTTAATGCTAACTTTTATTTCTTCTTCTTCTTCTTATTGTCTGCCTAATAGGAACATTTGGTTGGGTTGAGCAATCAAACTTTGGAAGCGGGAGAGAAGGCCATTTACAGACAAGATCAGTCCAAAATTAATCGTTTAGAGAAGCAAGCAGAAGAGTTTCTCAATGCGGTATTCTACAGAAAAGGTAGCATTCTTATTTGCTTAGCAAGTTAAGTATCAGCAGAATATGTATCAGATAATCATAGTCCAATTTGGTTTCAGTAATGTACAGTAGTTAAATTTTTAAATTTGATAATTAAATCCTGCATGGATCACACAGTAATAACTATAGTATTATTTTGGTAATTTAATATACTATAGTACATTACATTTTCATTCACTGTTTTTGTTTTAAGTATATTTTACAAGTGGAGGGTGGGTTCAACGTTAATCAGATATTTTGAAGTGCCTGTGAGTGGAAAAAGTGTTACATAAGGTTAAACAAACGTCCATATTATTTACAGTTAATTTCCAAAACATCTCCTCGGGCAGTGAATAACTATTTTTGCGGCATTTCATTTTAAATCTTCTTAACATACTGTTCTTTAAAATTCATCAATGAAACACTTTCATTTAAAATTATAGTAAGCACAGAAAAAGCAAATTGTTTCCGCACAATATTAGATATTTATGTAACTTTTACATTTCTTACAATGCTGCTTCGGCCGTTTAGTTTTTCGTTCATTTTTCTGTCTACTCTTTTAGTATTTTTTCTTTTTACTTATTAATAGTAGTGAATTGATAGTTTAAATAACAGTTAAATCATTAATTTATCATTCACCTTGCACATCTTTCAAACTGGACAGATGTTAAGTTGTATATTTTAAGTCACATAGCAATAGCATTAAACATGCTATTGCTATCCTCTAAACCAGTTCTTTAATGTAGCTTCAATGTACCTATTTAAGGGTAAATCAGCCCTGAGGATCACAGGAGGTACATGATACTAGGAAAGGATTTTCTAACATTTGGCAGTACCCAAAAGAAAAGAAATTGGAAAATAGTTTGTGTTATCAAGTCCACCACCATGTAAAAAACCATACAATATTTACTTTATTTTTTCATTATAAGTAAACCATTTCAGTGAATGGCGAGAAATGCTCAAACCATCATGTGACTAGTCATATAGCCAACACTGATAGGTTTAACAGTTCTGACCATTACAAAGAGTTAAATGTCTTTGCCTTGGGTTAAGATTTTTAATGTTGTGTTTTAAAACTTTGAGCCCTCAAAAATTGGTAACGAGATAATGCAGATATTTGGATATCCTTTTGAGAGCAAATGAAGTGAGTATATTGTTTTTGAACAGATGGAAGCGGTCACACATGTAATATGGAAGTTGGTGAGTCAAAATAAACAACCTGTAAGCTCAGTTTGAATTTGGTCATTCAGTGACTCTTAACCTATTTTCATTAATATTTATGTTTCAGGGTCTAAACCATGTTCAGTTTATTTCCAGGTAGTGTCTTCCTACCTACATACTACCTAGCTACTTTAAAGGATAAGTTTGTTGTGTTTCCAGTTGAAGTTATTTCTTTGCAAACATGTTACAGTTTGTATTAATTTGCCACATAAAACTGTGTTCTAAAGGGGGGCATTTTTTTTATAAATTTGTATTTGTTATAAATAAAAATAAAAAAAAATAAAAAAAGTTCTGTTCCTGTATCTTACGGAGATGAGGAGACTGGAGTCCAAGAGGGAAAGTAAAGCCTTTTAACTTACAAATACATTCATGTTGAAGCAGCAAAAGTTTTGAATCAAGAAAAGGTGTCTTTCACATTTCTGAGAAATGCTTGTGACAATAAAAGTAAACTGGAAGCCATACATTGTATTACAGGATCTTGATACTATTTTGTTGAAGTCAAGATATGTTTCTGATTTGTTTGACTGCTTGCAGCAGTCATTGTGGGTGGAAGTTTGACGTTTCTCATGGGTACACTCCCAGTTTGCCAAAATTCCATATCTTCAGGCTGCATATTATCATACTTTTTGTCTCTTTAGTTCTGCTAATAAGTTTTAACAAATGATGCTCTGCGCAAAAGTGTGATGAGTGTCTTACATAAAGGTAGAGCTGTCGGTATACCCTGAAATCATCTGTTTTGATTACACATCTGCAGTGATTCAAAACGCACACCATGGGTGTACTCAAATCATATTATGTAGTACGACTGTCATGCTGACATACTCTTGCTGAGGATATGGTAATGAAAGAGCTGAGTCTTTGATTGAGTAAATGTTTAAATAATCTTTTAATTATTTGTCTCACACTTGGTAAAATACTGTCTACTCAACAAAGGCAGCAATTCACATATGGGCATTAGCATTCGAAGATGTCAATAGCTCTAAGATTGTCATAGAAGTAGATAAATCAGTGAGGTGAGAAGCACAACCAGTCGGTCTCCTTTCAAAATGGCTGAATTTCCCAAAAATGTTTTGCTTTTTACCTTCATAAAATGAAATGGATATAGTGTTTTGTTTTATGTGTGGATCAATGCTTGGCTTAAAAAAATGTAAGTATTTGGTTAGGTTTAAGTCTTTTGTTTTCATGTTTTTACCCCAGCCACATCACCTCCAAGAAGAAGAACCGGTTAAGTATTTTTTTAAATATACTAGCAGAATACCCATGCTACACAGAGAAGTAGTGTGTTAAAAAAGTTATGAAAAAGAAAAGGAAACATTTTAAAAATAGCGTAACATGATTGTCAATGTGATTGTTTTGTCACTGTTAGTGTTGCTGTCCTCAAGGATTTGATTATCATTATTTCTTTCAATCAGGTTCATATTTGGAGGACGTATTGTGTTCAAGTTGCATTCCACGTTTGTCAACCGTTGTAAACATACAACAGGTTTCATTGATAACTTTGTGTCCACAAGAAATGAGCACGCGACATATCAGCTTCCCACCTATATGGAAAGTGGGAGAATTAGTCATGTGAGGGCTTTGCCTTTTTATATGTATAGATAGATATCTAGATAAATAGATAGTAGATAGATATCTAGATATATAGATATATATAAATATAGATATATATAGATATACTAGGGGGGCTCCGCCCCCTGCTCGCTTTGCTCGCCCACCCCTGTGTTTAGTTTACCGGATATACAATACAATTTATTTTTTGTATAGCCCAAAATCACACAAGAAGTGCCACAATGGGCTTTAACAGGCCCTGCCTCCTGACAGCCCCCCAGCCTTGACCCTCTAGGAAGAGAAGGAAAAACTCCCAAAAAAAATCGAACTCTTGGGAAAGGCAGTTCAAAGAGAGATCCCTTTTCAAGTACAGTGCATCCGGAAAATATTCACAGCGCGTCACTTTTTCCACATTGTTATGTTACAGCCTTATTCCAAAATGGATTAAATTAATTTTTTTCCTCAGAATTCTGCACACAACACCCCATAATGACAATATGAAAAAAAATTTACTTGAGGTTTTTGCAAATTTATTAAAAATAAAAAAACTGAGAAATCACATGTACATAAGTATTCACAGCCTTTGCCATGAAGCTCAGAATTAAGTCAGATGCATCCTGTTTCCCCTGATCATCCTTAACATGTTTCTGCAGCTTAATTGGATTCCACCTGTGGTAAATTCAATTGGACATGATTTGGAAAGGCACACACCTGTCTATATAAGGTCCCACAGTTGACAGTTCATGTCAGAGCACAAACCAAGCATGAAGTCAGAGGAATTTTCTGTAGACCTCCGAGACAGGATTGTCTCGAGGCACAAATCTGGGGAAGATTACAGAAAAATTTCTGCTGCTTTGAAGGTCCCAGTGAGCACAGTGGCCTCCATCATCTGTAAGTGGAAGAAGTTCAAAACCATCAGGTCACTTCCTAGAGCTGACCGGCCATCTAAACTGAGCGATCGGGGAGAGGGGCCTTCGTCAGGGAGGTGACCAAAAACCCGATGGTCACTCTGTCAGAGCTCCAGAGGTCCTCTGTGGAGAGAGGAGAACCTTCCAGAAGGAGAACCATCTCTGCAGCAATCCACCAATCAGGCCTGTATGGTAGAGTGGCCAGACAGAAGCCACTCCTTAGTGTAAAAGGCACATGGCAGCCCGCCTGGAGTTTGTCAAAAGGCACCTGAAGGACTCTCAGACTACGAGAAACAAAATTCTCTGGTCTGATGAGACAAAGATTGAACTCTTTGGTGTGAATGCCAGGCGTCACGTTTTGGAGGAAACCAGGTACCGCTCATCACCAGGCCAGTACTATCCCTATAGTGAAGCATGGTGGTGGCAGCATTATGCTGTGGGGATGTTTTTCAGCAGCAGGATCTGGGAGACTAGTCAGGATAAAGGGAAAGATGACTGCATCAATGTACAGAGACATCCTGGATGAAAACCTGCTCCAGAGCGCTCTTGACCTTAAACTGGGGTGACGGTTCATCTTTCAGCAGGACAAGGACCCTAAGCACACAGCCAAGATATCAAAGGAGTGGCTTCAGGACAATTTTGTGAATGTCCTTGAGTGGCACAGCCAGAGCCCAGACTTGAATCTGATTGAACATCTCTGGAGAGATCTTAAAATGGCTGTGCACCGACGCTTCCCATCCAACCTGTTGGAGCTTGAGAGGTGCTGCAAAGAGGAATGGGCAAAACTGGCCAAGGATAGGTGTGCCAAGCTTGTGACATCATATTGAAAAAGACTTGAGGCTGTAATTGCTGCCAAAGGTGCATCGACAAAGTATTGAGCAAAGGCTGTGAATACTTATGTACAATTGATTTCTCAGTTTTTTTATTTTTAATAAATTTGCAAAAACCTCAAGTAAACCTTTTTCACGTTGTCATTATGGTGTGTTGTGTGTAGAATTCTGAGGAAAAAAATGAGTTTAATCCATTTTGAAATAAGGCTGTAACATAACAAAATGTGGAAAAAGTGATGCACTGTGAATAATTTCCTGATGCACTGTAGGTTGGGCGTGCATTGGGTGTCAAAAAGAATGGGGTCAGTACAATACAGTACAATACATAGAACAGAATAAATCCTCAATACAATATAAAAATAAAAATTCTAGAAGTACGGATTAGAATATCACATTAGATGATATCACATAATATGATTTGGATTTGTTTGAAGTCCTGAAGATCTAATTCATCAAGCTGCCTCCCCCGTTTGGCCATTCTACAGCTGAAATAGTGCTAATCTGATGAAAGGACACCTCTTTCCCACGATTCCTGCGATCCTCCATCAGGGATGACTTTACCTTAGGCAGGCAATATACAATTTAAAGAGATTATTTTCTTGGGAATTGTTACATATGCATTATTTTCATTTTTATCTTAAAAATTTTTGTAAAAACAATACTTGTCCTTTATTTTCGGCCCCGTGCGTGGTTACATCTCTTCCTCGCCAGATGTATAACGCTGCTCACGTTGTGAAGAGAGGGGAGGCTGAATGTACGCTAAGGATATGCCGTCGCATCATCTGCTGTCTTCCTGTTGTTGGCGAGCTGTATGTTTTGCTTGTCTCTTGTCGTTGTTTTAAGAGCTGGGAGCACATGATGCTTGTCTGACAGATGCAATCCAACAACTGCTAGGGTTAGATGTCTGTGGAGTTGTTTTAAATGATGGCTCACTGGCTGGTCTCGCGTGACGTTCTTAAAACAATACTTGTCCCTTTATTTACAGCCCCGCACGTGGTTAAATTCTTTCTTGCAGGACGTATAACGCTGCTCGCTCGCTCGCTCGTGCGGGGGGTGGGGGGAAGGGGCTGCTGTTGCGCTGCTCTTCGATCTTTTTAAAGCCTTTACAGCCGCTGTCCGTTTTCCTACTTTGTGTCTCTGCTGCTTGCGTAGTCTCTTTCATCTCGCAGGTCTTTTAAATGTCTTCCGATATATATATATCTATATATATCTATATATCTATATATATCTATATATCTATATATATCTATATCTATATATCTACATATCTATATATATCTATATATATATATATATATCTATATCTATCTATCTATCTATCTATCTATCTATCTATCTATCTATATATATATATATATATATATATATATATATATATATAGTGGCAGAAGGGGGCGCTAGTGCTCCCTTGAACCCTCAGGGATGACTCCAGACACTGTGTAAAAGTCCAAGACTCTTTATTGTTTTCTAACAATGTGCACAAAGCACCCTCCACACTACTCATTTAATCACTACAAACTACAATAAACCAAATATTCTCTCCTCTTCGCCCAGACACTTGCTCCTCTACCTCCCAGCTCAGCTCCGTGTCTGGACTAAGGCACCGTCCTTTTATAGCCCCTGACCCGGAGGTGTTCCTGTCCCAACAGTCCACAGTTCCTTATTCCTTCTGGGTCAGGGCAAACAGTCCTTTTCTTCAACCCGGGAGCATGTCATTCCTTCCTGTCACATGACCGTGACGTACTCCCGGGTTATAGGGCACACAAGAGCCCATGAGCCCCCCTACAGCGACTCCCGGTGGTCCCCAAGGTATCCAGCAGGGCTGTGTAAAAACACTACATAGTCCATAAGGCCCTGCTGGAACTCGGGGCACGATCCTGCTATCGGGAGAGCTCCTCCTGGCGGCCTGGGGGTGAGGGCCAGAGCACGAAGTCGGCAATCCTCCACACTCCGCCCCCACCCCCCCAGCGACGACAACTAGGGCGGAGCGTCCGGCCCCGCGAGGGACGTCCTCCTCCAAGAGGACCCTGGCTGCATTGTCCATGTCTCCCGGCAAACCTTGGCGGAACGGTGTATCCTTTATCCACCCGCTCCCCTGTCCTCCGGGAACAGTCTCGCCACTCGTGGCCCAGCCGACGGCAGTTGTAACACCGACGATGTCCTCCTGGGTGTCTCCCTCTACGAGACCAGAAACACCTTGGGAATTCCGTCAGCATCACCTCCGCCCCCTTTGCTCCCCTTTAGCCCTCTCTCTGATGTGTCAGGAGACCCACGCTTTATTTTGGGGATCTCCTGTTTCATCTGGGGCTTGTGCTCAACTTGAGGCTCTCAATGGGAAAGAGAGAGCCTCTTTGCTGTTTGCACGCCCGTTGTCCAAAGATTATTAGGAGGCGGCGTCATTAGCATCGCTTCGCCCCGGGGAACAGTACCATTCAGCTGCCCCGGCACGAGCGGCGCTTCCCCCCGGCGCTTCTATCGCCGGCGCTACCTCGCACATCCGACCGGTTGGAAGCTGGAGACGTGTACGTGTGGGGGTGATGGCCGGAGCACGAAGCCGGCAATCCTCCACAATATATAT
>JANRMT010062813.1:17656366-17705283 GCA_026402145.1 Polypterus bichir lapradei | reverse complement strand
ATGTATGAGAGAGAAATGCTTTGGTAATACTGAAGTAATCTTTTAACTAAGTAGAATAAGATATGTATCCTTGTTGTTTCCATCTTCTCTTGCTTGTTATATTGCAATTTTGTATATTGATGAAATTTGTAGAAAGTTGTACTATTTGTGAAAGACATCTTGAAATGCGGAAGATTTTTAAATCACTGGCAATCTGTCCAGGTTACCTCGCTCCAATAGCTGTTTAAAAGATACTTTTTGAATTCCCCATGAAACAGAGGGAAATATCCTGGGATTTTACAGGCTGTCTTTCCTCAGCCAGTGTTAAGCTGTTCATGGCCACAGTCCAAAAGAGACCACATATATTTACCCTGCTTTAGAGGTCATAAATCAAAAAGCCTGTTGTCAAAAAGGAATAGTTAAGTCACAATGCGAGATGTCATGTTTAGCAAAACTCAAAAAAGTTTTTTCTTAACAAAAATAACCTCATGGTAGGTGTTAAGCTGGAGAGACAAGACGTTCCATCTCCATCGATATCTATGCAAAAGGACTAAGTTCCAAGTCTTTACTCACCTGGTGCTTCCTGTCTTGCTATGTGGTTGCGAGACATGGATGCTATCCAGTGACCTGAGACGAAGACTGGACTTCTTTGGTACTTTGTCCCGGTTTGATCCCGGACACCTTTGTTTTGGGTAGTGACCTGCTCTTATTCTTACTATTATAGAATAAATACATACATTTGATTTATTTTTTTTTTTTTTATTCAGTTTTATTCTCCCAGTCAAATTCACGCTCCCCCGATATGACACTGCTTGTTTTCAGATAAAGACGTGCAATAACAGAGGTGAACTCAGATGAGGATGAGGGTGCTACATTGTAGAAAGAGAACAGAAGCCCTCCCCACAAGAAACATCCGCTCACACATAAAAGCACAGCTGCACCAGGTGTAAAGGCGAAAAATGGCACCGTTTGAATGCAGCAACAGGTCGGCCGTCATCCTGCCAGTCAGTCAGCCCCACGTGTCCTTCAAAGAAAAAAAAGCAGGGCTTACAGAGCTTGCCAATATATTGTGCATAGTCCTGTTTGTGATTATTTTTTGTGGTGGTCTTTATATGAAAAACATTTATATGTTACTTATATAAAAGTCAGATTGAATGTTATTTAACTTTATTTATTTACTTATCTTCCTACAGCGTAAAGTCACAAGTAGACTGCAGAGCTTCCTGTGTTTGATTGACACAGGCATGCTGACAAAGTACATGTATACTGAAGTGACTTTTGCTGCAGGTGGAAGCTGCTGTCACACTCTGTGTAACTATAAATTAGCATTATTTTCCTAATAAAGTACATATGCAATGCCACTATTCATTCAGGAGAAGATCCCCGTTGTCTTATTTTGGAGACTAAGTTCATAAAGCTTATGAAACCGTTTCTGGACAAAGGCAGGACCGTAACAGGAGCTTCCACCTACAGCTAAATTCACTTCAGTACACATGTATTTTGTAAGCATGCCCCTTTTCCATGGTTATGGAAATCCAGATCTGAATTTTATGGTGCTGCTGTGGGAGGATTTGAACCAGACCGTGCCTGTAGGACATCCCTCAAACATCGTTTAGCTCAAAGAATATGCATTGAGGAGTTTTCTAAACTTTGCTCAAGTTGTTGTCAGAGACTGGTAGGCAATTATAGGGAATGCCTACTTGAGGTTATTTCAGACAGTTATGGTAATACCAGCTATTAGAGCCATGGATGTGATTTCCAGAGCTGGAAGTGGCATATCTGTTCATTTTTCATCAGCTAAATTATTGTAAAGTCAAATTTTCATTGTATTTTTTCCCATTTAATTTTATCTATTTAACAGTACAGTACCCTTAGATAACTTTATTTGTCCCCACTTTAAGTGCAGGTCAATTCTTGATATTTTCACATATATTGAAAAAGAAAAACTGTAATTAATATTTCCCCTGAATAAATGTGTTTAACTATAATGCTGATTTAGAGGAATACCAGACATACAGCAAGTGACTAATCAGTGCATTCAAAAGATTAAAAGTGAAACAGAAAAGAAAATGTTAGTCAAAATAAACAGTAAACCACTTTTTGTGTTTGATTCCAGTAAAAAAGATTTTAAGTAAGCAAAGAGATTTACAAGGAGAAATCTTTGAAAATAAGAAGGAAATAGTAAATGAACTGAATAAATATTTCACTTAAGTATTTGTAAAAGATGAAATAAATAGAATGTCTCATGTAGAAGTAAAAACCATGTCTGAGTTTACAGATTTTTAAAAAAACATTAAGCTTCAGGCCTTCTACACTTTAAAGACTAATTAAACCCACATACCTGATGTTACATGAAAGATGTAATTTATAAACCCTTATTAGGCATACTTTAGCAGTCACTTCAGAAAGGAGAAGTACTTAATGACTGGAAAACTTCTTCAAATGTCTGTTCTAATCTACAAGAAGGGAGACAAGACATACTGATAATTACAGGCCAATAAGTCCTACTTCTTTACCATCCAAAATTATGGAAACTGTAAATAGAAATAAGTTGTAAGTGTACTTGTAGGAAAATGCTATACTGAGTAAAAGCTATCATGTGTTTATGAATAGAGATCCTGCCAAAGCATTCTATTATTTTTTTAAACTGGCTCCTGGAACAGTTAACAAAAAAGTACAAAGCATAATCTGCTTAGACTATTGAAAAACCTTTGATGCCATCCCACACCAAATGTTCATTTTGAAACAAGAAATTGTTGGCATCAGAGATAATTTGCAGAACTGGATCTATGGTTAATTTAGTGGTAGTAGACAACGTGTACACATAATAGGTGAGTGCTCCACATGAAGTAAGGTGATTAGTGGAGTATCTCTGGAGTCCATCCTGCTTTTTCTAATTTATGTCATAGACTATTGTTAGCACACTTGGGAAATTTCCAGATGATACTAAAATTGGAGGGATAGCATGAGCTGAGATGGCTTCAAAACCAATTTAAAGCCTAGGACAATCTTCGTAACTGGACAAACATTTAGAATATGCAGTTTAATATAGAAAAGTGCTCAGTACTCTATGTGGGTGAAAGGAACAATTATAAATACAAGAAAGGATATACTGTCCTATGGAAAACAATCCCCGAAAAAGATTTAGGGGATTACATTAACACAGCATTCATATTGTCAAAGTAATGTACAGAACTGATTAGTAAATATGAGTTAAGTTGTAATATAAAAACTTTTAAAATATTATACACTAGTGAGATCACATCTATTGTGTTTGCAGTTCTAGGGTCAGATTTATAAAGCTTGTGTATGCATAAAATGAAGCTTAAAATGTGTGTATGCATGACAGGAGGACTTGCATATATTATCACAACACTCACCCATCCATGCACAAATTATTTGGGAAAGGATGACACTCTTGATAAAGTAGAAAAATGCAGCTGTACATGCTAAATGATGAATCGTGCACAATAACTCGCATTAAAAAGCCATGTTTAAAATGTACATTAATGTGACAAACATTAAACCTCAAAACTGATTTCATTTGTAAGATGGTCAATTCTGTGTATTTGCACTGAAGAACTAGCTTGTGTTTTCCTCGTTTTATCTCAGCTTCCTGTTGTTGCTTCTCAGGATTAAAAGCCAATGCCATAAATTCAGTACATTTCTTAAGCAGAAACACTGCTGTGATTCACTCCTTGCAAACTGAAAGTGATGCATGTAATGTCCTGTAGCCTGTTTATGACCTAACACAAGGGGCCTCTTGTATAAATGGTGTATACTCAAAGAAATGTTGTGTATGCCCATTTCCACGCTCACTTTGAGATGGATAAAAACTAACTTGGTGTAAAGCCATGCACATTTTCACAGCAGGGTCCCCCCTTGCGTACACACTTTTCTGCTTGGTTTTGCAAACTGCTGGCATCCAGTGTCAAAGCAGTGCTTCTGTTTCTCTGATCTAATTTTCTTTTTTAGACTCACATCTATGATTTGTTTTTTTATCAAATACATCAAAATGAATTGCATATTGTTTACAGATTTAATTCACTTGATTGTAATGATTTTGTATCAATGGTGCACGGAATGGCCAAATTATTCCAACTACAATGACTGCTTCAGTGTTGTTAGAAGACATTGCAAATGGAGAAATTAGAAGAGAGTGCGTAGTTACAGATGATAACTGATTTCAAAGTTGTTTTTGATTTCCAAGATCTATCCTCTTGGAGCTGTGTGCTGAACTGATGTTGACTTTCCAAAGGGAAACATTGAGAAATTGCGCTTTACCTGCTCCTTTGCAGGTTCTGTCCATTCTCTGTTTTTTAGCCACAGAAGCTTTTCAGTATGAACTTGCTGACAATCTGGTATTACACAATCATTGAGTCATGCCATGCCAGCTGTATAGGGTGGCATTATCCACGTGTCATTCAGATAAATAAGATTTCCTTAAACTGTGGTTGAACCGAAAAACATAATAGCACATTTCGCAGCAACATCTGTTTTCCCAAATGTAATCGGAGCAGTCAACTGCACACATGTTGCTCTTGTAACAATGTCGGACAAGTTGCATCAGCCAGGAATAAACCACCAAAAGAATGAACTGACATTACATCATTTATAGCTGGGAAACCTATAAAAAGAGCAGCTCCACACTATCCTAGGCTCTTTTTCCAACTAGTACGGCAAAAGGCAAGCAGTCCTTTTAAGGATAGTGAGTCACCTCAAAGTAAAAAGCAGAAAATTGGTCCATTGTGGCGCTCGGTGCCACCACTACGCTATAAAGGCACCTTAAGAGAATGAATTTGCTTATGTAAATAGAAAGGATTCCCACTCTATTAATGTACTGCTCTATAGTGCACAGAAAGTATGTCTTAGTGTGCAAGCATGTTCCTGAACAGATATGCTATGATGAATCTGACCCACCAAAAGATCAGCCAGATCGGACAATGTTATAGCTTTGTTTGAATGTAATTAACTGAATGTAAAAACAGCTAATTGGATGCAGCATTTATTTTTTAACCAATTCATTTCATTTGTGGTCAGTATCACATAGTTACAGCCCTTGTGTTCCTTAGTTCATTGGCCACATCTCTTACAGCATCCACTAATATATTTTGTGACTCCAGAACAGTCCATCAGCACAGATGGCTTCCCAGTGGTTTCTGTGGCATAGGTGTGTGTGCAGCCAGCACACGATGACATACTTGGCACAGCAGCATCATCACTGCCTGACCATCACACAGGGGTCAGTTTTTGTAATATTGTCTGAAACAGAATAAACAGGTGGTGGGCTGCTACTTTTCACATCAACTGTAATATCTGGCCATTTTTTTTTCTTTCGGGCACTGTGTGACTTTCTGAATTTGAACTTTCATGCGTTTCTGCTGCCTTTTTGTTTCATATACCTCTGGGTAAGCCAACAAATAGTACGTTTTTCCTTGCCTCCTCTTCGCATTTGCTGAAATTAATTTTTTTTTTTACATGCCTTTCCCATTGTTTTTTAACCAAACACTGAACAGGTGATATTCATATTGATTTGCATATTAAAATATGCAAAATTTCACTTTTTCCGTACACCATGTTTTAGTGCGAATTCTACACATGGCGTTAGACATGAGGCCAAAGATGTTTGGCTCTACTTTAAACAGTATGCAAATGGTCATATATGAAGGGAACAAACTTTTAGGAAATGGCATGATTTTATTTCCCTGTGATGGAGACTGACTTATGAATCGATTTAGGTTTCCAAGAGCTTGGAACTACATTATGTGATGAATTGGGCCTGGCATTTGAAAGACAGATTCCTTGAAGTTAGGATGTACTGTTCATAACCAGGTTTTAATGACAGTTGGCTTTTTGATAGCAGGCACCTACCATAAACTGACTGATGAAGCACTACATTCAGTTTCGGCCTGATGTAGGTGTACAAGCCAAAAAGGCAATTTATAGCAGTATTCAGTTTTTATAACACATTCATTCCAATTGACTGCATCCACTTTGCATGAAGCTTATTTTGTTAACCATATGCAGTTACATTCAGTTAATGCACAAGTGATATGTGAAGTGAAGATGAAACTTAAAGTTCATGGCTCAGTGGCCTGAGTAACCCCTTGATTAATTTATTTTGAGTCTTGCTGATGGTGCTGTACATAATGAAGGTCTTGTTGGTAAGGTAACTGCCTGAATCATCAGTGTTTCATATACCCTGTACTATTTTTTGTGACAGTAAATCGTTTCAATACTTGTACCCTGTGTTGGTGGCTACTTATTGAGACACAGACTCCGTACACATTTCATAGACTCTCGGAGCTCAGAGGAGAGAAACTATAATGCTTTGCATATCCTTTCACACTCAGCTGGGGTGTGTACCATATGACTCCTCAAGTTGATGGGGCAGTGTCTTGACAAGTTAGGTGGAAGTGTGCTCTACTAGCGAAAGACGATCTATGACATTGTGATTGCATTCTCTGTGCTACATAACGTGACACAGCTTAATAATCTTCCACACTCTGACCTTATTGATATAGAGCCAGATATCCCTCCTACCCAATAATAATGATAATACAGTTTTATTTAAAAACATCTTTCAAAATACCTAATGACACCATACATTAGTATAAAATATTAAAACACATCATTAAACAGTAGAATATGTATTCATAATAAAGTCAACAACAAATAATTAAAAAGGCTGGCCTACCTACCTACGATTGTGTATTTTGCACTATAATGGTAATTTCACTCGAAGGCATATAGTAATTTTTTTTTATCTAATTCCTTTGCAGCTATCTTAACTACCACATCTCTGTCTCTAGACTGCTCTGGCATTACATTGCATAATAAGGCATTTCAGATTATAGAAGCCCTTTGCAGATCAAAATCAACAGAGCTTAGATGTACTTTTCCCCACTTTTGTTTCATTTATACTTTGCCAGTGATGACCATTCCACTTCTTCACCTCTACTTTAATGTCAGACCCAACTCCTACTTATTGGTGACACCTCTGCTTAGGCCACCAAATAAAGGTTCTTTTGCCTGCTCTTGCTTCTGAGACATGTCCCTCTGTCTCACAATCTTCACAGTTTTTGCCTCTTTTATCTTGTTTGACATTGTTACACCTTACAGGTAATTTGTCATTATAGACGTACTAGGATGATGGTCCATCAGTGGTGGTTTAAGGGTAGCAATCTGGGCGGGTTTTGATGTGTGTTCACATACTCATATTTATAAGACTTACTTTTGTGGCATATGCATATTTTCAAGAAATAATCCATACAAAGTTTTATAAATGAGACCCCTGGCCATCATGCTATAAAAAAAAGAGAGAAAGCAGCACATGAAGCTGTGCAGTGAAGAGCAGCCATGTACAGTATATCATTGGACTTAAGGACATGTACTACTTTGGCAGACTTGGGGAATTAAACCTGTTTCATCTCAAGCAGAGGAGCCTCTATGGAAATCTTAAACTATGTTTTTATAATTGTCAAAGGCATTGATAAATTAGATCCAGTAGAGTCTTTTCAGCTAAATGGTGAATGGCATACTTAAGGAAACTATGGGAAATTAAGTGGAAGTAAATTGTGGGAGTTGTGGGAATCTGGGCCAAACAACCTTGTCATGTCATGTAATTGAAACTCGAGAACCTTTAAGAAGAATATGGATGGTATGCTAAGACATCTTGGGTACTAGCTAAACAAAATTGAGCTTAATAGGCTGGCTGATGATCAATCATTTGTCAAATTACTTTTGTTCTTATGAAGTTCAGTGAGACTTCATATATTTAAGAGGTATTTGCAAAACAAGGTCACTGATAATATAGCTGCTAAAAGAGAAAACTTTGTTTATGTGGAATAGGACATTGGTACAGGTTGAGCACCCTTAATCCAAAATGCCCAGGACCAGAAGTATTTCAGATTTTTGATCGTTTCAGACTTTAGTGTTCTTGCATATATATATATATATCTTAAGAACACCTTTGAACAAGTAGTGGAATGCAGCCAAATCAGCTAAATGACAACTGACACATATAATAACAGCTCAGTGGTATGAATTATTATAATTTCTGATGTGACAATCCTATTAAACCTCAAAAGCGCTAAATTTGATGTACAGTTGGTACGAAAAGTATTCAGACCCCCTTCAATTTTTCACTCTGTTATATTGCAGCCATTTACTAAAATCATTTAAATAAATTTTTTCCCTCATTAATGTACACACAGCACCCCATATTGACAGACAAAAAAAGAATTTTTGAAATTGTTGCAGATTTATTAAAAAAGAAAAACTGAAATATCACATGGTCCTAAGTATTCAGACCCTTTGCTCAGTATTTAGTAGAAGCACCCTTTTGAGCTAATACAGCCATGAGTCTTCTTAGGAAAGATGCAACAAGTTTTTCACACCTGGATTTGGGGATCCTCTGCCATTCCTCCTGGCAGATCCTCTCCAGTTCTGTCAGGTTGGATGGTAAATGTTGGTGGACAGCCATTTTTAGGTCTCTCCAGAGATGCTCAATTGGGTTTAAGTCCGGGCTCTGGCTGGGCCATTCAAGAACAGTCACAGAGTTGTTGTGAAGCCACTCCTTCATTATTTTTGCTGTGTGCTTAGGGTCATTGTCTTGTTGGAAGGTAAACCTTCGGCCCAGTCTGAGGTCCTTAGCACTCTGGAGAAGGTTTTTGTCCAGGATATCCCTGTACTTGGCCGCATTCATCTTTCCCTCGATTGCAACCAGTCGTCCTGTCCCTGCAGCTGAAAAACACCCCTACAGCATGATGCTGCCACCGCCATGCTTCATTGTGGGGACTGTATTGGACAATGTGTTGTTGCTTCTTCTCACACTAAGCTTCAAGGGATTTCCCCAACTCCCATCCTGCTGCCTGTTCTGAATGAATAAATCTGTTTTGAATCTGTACATATATAATTCATAGCCATTTTTTTTGGCATATGCATACTTCCATGCTCGAATTTAAGTTTTTAAAGGAAACCCCTGGTGTGAAATTTTCTACTTGTGGCATCCAAAGTTTAACCTATAGTATAAAATGTGCACATTTTTTGAATGAGGCTTTAACATGGACAGTTTTTGAATAACTTACTTATTCTGTAGTTGGACCAATGGTAAAATAAAGCATTAGCTGCTCTTTGATCTTTCATTTAAAGTAAGTTTGTATGATCATCTCAGTAACACTTTACATTAAGTGTCCATAATTATGCTGTAACTACTATGTAATTACCTGTATAAGTACAGTGTAACTATGAATTATTACTCCATACTTAACTGTGTAATACAAAGTAATGTTATAGTTAATTACTCAGTTGTCATTTTTATTCCACAATTTATATAATTACAATGTAACTATCACTTATCCAAAAACAAGTGTACTTACATGGTTACATTTTACTTTCAAAATGTAATAAAAACATCAGGGTATATAACAACAACTATGTAACAGATGTTCCATGGTCTGGGCAGTTTTAATGGAGAATTGCAGTGATAACCTTACCCATCATCACTTACACTAAGACACTAAACGCTGATTATAATCACTTTTAAAATATATACAATTTCATTTTGTTTTTATTCATTTTGTGGTGTATTTAGACCATTGTGTGTGTATGAATGTGTATTTATTTACTATATCTATCTGTTTGTGCATTTATTTATTTAAAGGGCTTCTGTAAAAAGCTAAATTTCTCCCCAGGGTAGATATTAGTATATTCTTTACCTAAAGGTGAAATGTTTTTGGATTGCTTAAATATTTATTGGATTATAATATACCTGATTAATTCTATAAATGTATATGCATGTTATTCACATAATTGGTTATACAATTATTTTCTTAGATATCTTAATTTGTATCTTAATTCTTTTTTGTTTATTTTAATAGATGTCCCCAGGGTCTTTGATCCAAAAATTCCTTTAGTGGCTCGTGAGATAATGCAGCGAATGATTCGACAGTTCGCTGCGGAATATACCTCAAAAACCAGCTCTCCTCAGGACTCCATCCAGCCCAACGGCACCAAGGACCAAAGCCTGCCGAAAACATCCTCATTTGCTCCTGCAGAGAATCCTGTGCTCAGCAAGCTTCTCATGGCTGACCAAGATTCTCCTCTTGATCTTACTGTCAAAAAGGTTGAGACTGAATCTAGTGACCAAGGTAATTGTATTTCACTTATTGCTTTTGACAGTTTTATATTTAAATAAAATATTGTGCTTGCTGCAAAAGACTTGTCATTCTGGCGGCTGTACTTGTTGGGTTTTACTTCAGCTGACATCATTTCAGTTCTTTCCTTAATTCATAGTTGCAAGAGGTTTCTACCCTCAGAAATGTGACCACTCAGTAATGTGCCATTCACCTGCCTGTATTATTCAAGTTTACAAAAAGGACATGTCAAAGTATTTGTGTCATGAGTTTTGTCATATGGGATTATATTTTATTTAATAGGTTTTATAATAACTTCCTTTCTTAATTGTTTCCCAATAGCTCCCTTACCGATGGAAAGAAGCTGAAGAGCGTAGGGCTATCAAATTAATCAAAATTTAGAATTTTAATATTCATATTAAAAATGGAATATTTAAATGTAGGTAAAATATTATAGGTGGTACATGTAATTATACTATAACTAATTTCACATTTTTCTCCTGGTGTGTTGGTATAACATGAAATACTTACAACTGATGCAGTGCTACTTAAAAATGCAGATAAAATAGGGCTGTGAGTTTGAATGTTGCCAATCGAATATGATTTGAATTTATTCGAAAAAGTTTTTATTCAAAGGCAAGAGCAGACATTTAATTGTACACTGTGTTCTAAATTATTATGCAAGTGACATAACATTATGATTTTGTTAAATGTATACTTTTTACTTTATCAGTGGATGTTTTTGCTTTTATTTCTCATATTTTTAAATATCAGACACAGTGGGACGTTTGTTAATAAGTTTGGCAGGTGATCATTATTAATGGGAAACTAATTAAAGACATTGTTCCATGTTATTAAGCAACTTGCAGTTCTTATGCAATAAGGGGAGCAATAAAGGTCTTTATGAAGGTGGAAAGAATTAAATAGTGCAATTATTGCAAAAGGCATGAAAACAGTTAACATTTTACAAAAACTGAAAGAAGATCATTGAACTGTGAAAACATATGTAAGTGATGCAGAGTATAGCCAAATTTGGTCAGATAATGACTTATTCAGACATGTTTCTGTCAGAAAAATCAATCATATTAAAAGGGAAGCTAAAAAATGCTGGCATTTGAAATTGGAGTCCCAAGAACCAGTACCAGAAAAACTCACTTGAGCAGTAAGTGCTTCTTCAGCAATGAATGATTTCTCATGAAGCAATCGGGTTGGAACAAAAAACCTGAAGCCACTGCCAGACCAAGACTGACATTGCTCAGCCCTGATTTAAAGGGTCTGAGTCTTAATAGCAAATCAATTAAATGAAGTTAATTAGTAGCAAAAACTAGACACTAATTAAGAAAATGGTTAGAATGAAAACCTGTTGCCACTGTGACTCTCCAGGATCAGAGTTGTCCATCCCTGTGCTAGATTATTATATTGATTAATAATAACTTAACAGCTGTACACCTTCACAATGTAGCTTTTAATTGTACAGGTGTGCTCATAGCAGATTTTTTAAAAACTTCTCTGGTACAATTAAAAGTATCTTTAAGATCTTTCAATCTGATCCATGGTCTAGTTCTCTCTTAAACCTGAGATGCTTGGTGATTTTATGCTAAGATATTCTAATAAAGGCAAATTAAAAATAACTGTCAATTTTTGTTTTCCTTTCATCATAATGCTTTAAATCCCCACTTTACTGACACTAAATGGCTCTTTACTATACCTCTGCGAGGACTGGGTATCATACAATTAGTCTCCATCTTGCATGGCTGCTGGCTTGATTCATACTGCTCAAAACAATAAGTCATCATTAAAAATACTCAGTCCACCCTTATTACATTTTTTTGCTGTATATGTAAAGTAGAAAAAAGGCCCAAATTTAGTTTAATCTTTCCTGGCATTCCTTGACAGCTGGCTCCACCTGCAGAATTCAACTGGCGTCCTGCACTACAAACTTATCTAATTGGTCCTCACACTATATCTACCTTACACTAGCTTTTTTTATTTTATTATAACTATATCCTACACATATTGTAATTTGGTTTTAAAGTTTTCTCTTTGCCAGAAAACTATTAAGTTAGCAAAGTATAAACACCCAAATTCATTTTGCAGAGTTTTTAAGTTACTATGAATAGAAATATCTGCTAAATAAAAGTTGTGAGGAATGAGTTCAAAAAGACCATTACAGTACATTTACTACTACCATCAGCATCTTTTGTTTTGTAAATGTGTCAATCAGCACGAGTAGCAAGAAGCTTTCTGGCCCATTCTCCACCCAAATACCCACCCCCCTTGGCAAAGCTCAACACGGACACAAAATTCTTCCAGCTCAAGCCAAGGCTCCTTATCTGCGTGTGAGGTGCCAGGAGATGTATAGGGTAAATAATACAGTTTATCGTTAGTTGGAACACATGCATTTCATGTGTGTTCCATGTCTACAAAGATCTGGGAAAGTGTAAGATGAAAAGAAATAAATGTGAGGAAAAAAATGCTGAGCACATACCTAAAGGAGAAACTTTTTCCATGTTATACTATCATGACATGAAGTGTATAATGTGTGAAGACTTTAGTCCAAATATCAAATAAACATGTGTACTTTTATTCAAGAATATAACCAAAGTAAAAAACAAAAATTCATTCAATTTACATATTGCTGTCAATCAGTTACAAACCCAAGCTCAAATGTCGTTGACAGAAAGTTCATACATATTCTTGAATGTTTCAGAGGTATAAGCTGATGTTTTATAGCCGAAAAGTTGCAGGTTTGAGGCCCTGGTGCTCCATTGTTTGAGTAGTGAGCTGCTCTTATTATTATTACTATAATATAATAAAAATATGCATTTGATTTGAGTCTAACACCGGTGTAAATTTTGACTACTTGTAAAAGTTAGAGCCTTTTTTTTGTTTTATTATTAGTTTTATTCACTCAGTGACATTCACTTAGTACAACAAACTTGCCTCTCCTTCTCTGTGTTGATGTCGTTTATCTTCATTCTTTTCACAGGAGCAGCAATGACCACAGTTCGTACTGTGATCGATGCCTACTCAGAAGTATTTGTTGAACCGGCAGTGAAAGATATGTCCTGATGTGACCGCTATCAGACTGGACAAAGGCAGACTGTAACAACAAATAGCTTCTTTACAACACTTTCACTGGCTAATAGACTGCTGCATCGCAACACAGCTCTGTTTGGCAACATAAAGTAAAATGGGACTTCCGCCTGCAGCTAAAGTCATTTTAGTATGCAAGCAATTCGCTATGCTAGTGTTTAGATCTGGTAGTGTCATGCTGTCACAGCCGGTGTAAAGTTTCGCTACCTGTAAAAGGTATCGCTGAATAGGTTTAAGCAGACACACAAATGCTGGTGAATCCTGTCTGCTTCGTATCTTGTCTTCACTTAAATTATTTATTCAGTTTCATTCTCGAATAAAAGCACATTTGTTTCGTTATACCTTTGCGAACGTGTTTATTTTATATTCCAGTAACCACTTGAATGAGATCGAATCTTTCTCTGCCTTTCTCGCGCACGCACACACACACATTCATACATGAAAACATCACTATTTGAAAACGCTATGCCATTTGAACATTATTGTCATATGAACGTGTTTTTTTTTTTTTTTTTTTTCTTCAGTCTTGCCTGTACTTCCACATTATGGTGCATTATACTGAAAATGCAGACACACTTCTTACAGTACAATAGCATAACAGGAAATGCGAGGCAAGAAATGTTGAACACATAGCTAAAACAAACTTTGTGCATTTTATAGTACTGATGACAAATGAGCTGCTCTTATTGTTACTAAGATTAAAATCGTACATTTGATTTGAGTCTGTAACAGCCGGTTTAATTTTATGGTACTAGTAAAAGTCAGTTTTATTCTCCTTTAGTCATGTTCACGTTCCCCACCCCTCAATCTGACACTAAGTTTTCAGATAAAGACGTGGTATTACAGAGGTGAACTCAGATGAGGATGAGGCTTCTACATTGGAGAAAGAGAACAGAAGACCTTCCCGCAAGAAAAGTCCAGCCACACTTAAGAACAGTGCAGCTGCACCAGGCGTAAAGGCGAAAGATGGCACAGTTTGGAACGTTACATTGAAATGCTAGAAAACTTTTTGCAACCCCAACTGGAAGAAATGGATGTGGTGGGTGCCTTGTTTCAACAGGATGGAGCAACAGCTCATACGGCGTGGAGATCCATGCAAGGTTTGCGGGAGATGTTTCCGGAGAAGCTGATCTCCCTGCACGGCGATGTCTGATGGCCTTCACGTTCGCACTTTCTGCAGCAGTGGGGGTGGTATTAGCAGGCTGCTTGTGTTGATCGACACATTTGCAAGACAAAAGACGCTGACGGAGAGGTGTGAAGGGATTTAAGGTGGGACGGAATAATTGTAATTATTACAAGTTTTTTCGTAGGCTTTGCTAATTCTAGTGTTAAGTACCTCTCTATTGTATATTGTGTCTGAAGTAACACAAGGCCAACATTAGTATGTGTAAAAAGCAAACAATCTTTTGTTTACATTTGAATGTCAGCTTTTGCCTTTCAAATTAGTTTTTTTTTTTTTTTTTTTAAACAGAAATTTGAATTCTATTAGAATAATAACTTTTGATCTGACAGAACTCCCAAGTCTCTTTTACATCTTTCAGGAATGAATTAGCTGAATGTAATCAAGTTTTTCATTGCAGTATTATATTTAGGTATTTTCTCCATGATAATTATTGGTTTAGCAAATGGTTTTGTTTACAGCAGTCAAGAAAAATTTGGTAAACGTTAAGTTAGAGTATTTTTCAGGAAACTATTAACAAATAACTAACAATTTTTAAAAGAACAAAACATGAAGCATAATTGGTAGAGAGAGTGTGCAAGAACTATGGGTGCTTTACCACTTAAATACATTCATCAAATCATATTGTACATATTTATATGGTGTGCATTGATTTGATCATTTTTGAATGAATAGAAAAAGTGATCGTTTACTGTTGATTATTTGGTTTGAATAATAACCTACGCCTTATTCTTTTCTGGAAAGTTATGCTCTATTGATGGGTGGTTATTCTTGTTGTAGCTTTCTTTTAATTTTTAAATCATGTTAGAATAGGAAGAACAGAATCAGTCAAGAATACAATTAACAAAACATTCCAAACATTTTTGTTTAAAATTGAAATAAATTAAATTAAATCTAACTCTTCTCCCCACCCCAGTCCCGAAAGCAATTTAAACTGTATTAGGTAGTTCGTTTTGTATACTGAGACAGCAATGAGATAAGGAAAGGCTCTGTATCTTTATTTCAGAACAGCATAAAATGAGTTACTGTCAAATTTCTAAAAGGCTTTGAACCATTCCTGACAGTGAAGATGTTTTTTTTTTTTTTTTGTAGTTTTAGATAATAAATGGCATCATTTTCCCATCTGCAGATGTGTAGTATGGATTAGGATTTTATAGGTTTTATTGTTAGTAATTTCAGAATATTTTTATGTACAGTCAAACTTTTAACTTTGATGTACAAATAACACACCATCTTCTATTACAAATAACTGCATGATTTTAGCTCTTTTAACATTGACTCTCCAGCCCTGACTGTATGTATGGTTTTTAAAACAACCTGGTTTACTCATTGCCAGATTTCTAGGTACTGAATTTCATACTGTTTGAAGCCATCCTAAAGTTACACTTTTTTTTTTTTTTAGAAAAAATAATTGGACAATGCATTAACTCAGTCATAAAGATATGGGTATAGAATTTTATCTAACAAGAAGTAAAAACTTTTCCTGACTCTATATTTTAAATTAAACTAGTAAGACTTGTCATTATTGTAAATATATGCCCCAGAACTAGGCCATATCAGATATAAACCCAACAACGCTTTAAACTCAGACTTTGCTTTGTCCATTTCCTGCAACTTTGATTTCATAAATTCTTCATATTAAACTCAGTTTACATTTTCTGCACGCAAAATGAAGAGCAGACATTACAAATATTCTGAAAAAGAATCTGTAGAAAATTGTTTTATTTATAAATTAGTACACCATAACTTGCAAAATTCATTCACATTTTTACCAAACAAAATGTACTTTGAATGTTTTTTTTATTGGCATACGTGTTAGAATGAGCTTCTAATCATAAAATGATACTGTATATATATAGTCAAAGTAAAAAGTATGTGAACCCTTTGGAATTATCTGGTTTACTGCATGAATTGGTCATAAAAATGATCTGATCTTCATCTAAGTCACAGGTACTGATATACACAATGAGCTTAAGCCAATGACACACAAACAATTTCTACTCTTTTATGTCTTTATTTTACAAACGCATTCACTGTTCACAGTGGTAGTGGAACAAGTAAGTGAACCTTGGGATTTATTACCTTTTTGACCCTCCTTTGGCAGCAATGACCTCAACCAGGCGCTTCTTGTAACTGCAGATCAGACCTGCACATCGTGCGGGGGGAATTTTTCCCTGCAGAACTGCCTTAACTGTTCCATATTCTTGGGTTGTCTTTGGTGTATGGCTCTCTTCAAGTCATTCCACAGCATCTCAATAGGATTGAGATCTGGGCTGTGACTGGGCCACTCCAAAAGGCGGAGTTTGTTCTTCTGAAGCCATTGTGCTGTGGATTTGCTGCAGTGTTTGGGGTCATTGTCCTGTTGCATCACCCAGCCACTTCTGAGCTTAAGTTGACGGCCAGACACCCTCACATTATCCTGGAGAATTTGTTGATAAACTTGTGAATTCATTTTCCCCTCAATGATGGCAGGCTGTCCAAGCCCTGATGCAGCAAAGCAGGCCCAAATCATGATGTTCCCTCCACCATACTTTACTGTAGGGATGACGTTTTGATGTTGATATGCAGTGCCCTTTTTACGCCAACTGAAGTTCTGCTTGTTCCTCTCAAATAGTTCAATTTTGGTTTCATCACTCCACAAAACATTTTCCCAGTGCCGTTGTGGAGTGTCCAAGTGCTCTTTCGCAAACTTCAAGCGTTCAGCAATGTTCTTTTTTGATAGCAGTGGCTTCCTTCTTGGTGTCCTGCCATGGACTCCTTTCTTGTTCAATGTTTAGCGTATAGTTGACTCATGAACAGAGATGTTAGCCAGTTCTAATTACTTCAAGTACTTTGCTGTCACTGTAGGGGTCTTCTTTACCTCATTGCTGACTTTTTTGTTGTGCTCTTCAGGTCATCTTGGCAGGGCGCCCACTTCTAGGCAGAGTAGCCACAATACCAGATTGTCTCCATTTATAGACAACTTGCCTAACAGTAGACTGATGAATATCTAAAATCTTTGATATGACTTTGTAACCTTTTCCATCCTTATGTAGATTAACAATTCTCGATCATAGCTCTTCAGACAGCTCTTTTGTGCAAGGTATGATTCCCATCTGGATATGTTTTTTGTCAAAAACTCAAACTTTATGGTGTTTTTTATCAATCAAAGTAATTCTAGGCTACACCTCTCAACTCATTTCATTAAATGGACTCCAGGTGTGCTAAATTCTGACTGCAATGAGCTTTTTAAAAAGTCATTAGCTTAGGGTTCACTTACTTTTTCCAACCTTCAGTTTCACAGTTTGAATGATCTATTCAATATGGTCAAAAATTCTCTGAAAATCTGTACATCTTTAGTTATAGGAGACTGTGTTTGTTCTTTATTGTGACTGAAATGAAGATACAACCATGTTTTTTTATGGGAATTAGACATAAATATAGATAATTCCTAATGGTTCACATACTTTTTACTTTGACACTGTATGTGTAAATATTATGAAATATTCATATCCAAAAAAAGACTACATTATGAACATACTTACTAAAGCATATGTACTATATATCTAAATGGAGGCCAGGAATTACTCTTTCAGTATATGTACACCACATCTTGTAAAGAAAGTATGTTGTGAAATTAAATTACAGCACAATAAAGTTGCAGTTTCTGTTTTTACCAAAAAAGTACATTGATTATTAAGTGTTCTTCTAATCACTGCAAAGACAGCATAAAATGTATGCCTAGATGGCTAAGTACAAATAAAGACTGTTTCACTGCCTTAATTGTTGCAAAATTCAGAACTATCTTTCCAAAAAATAAGTTCAAAACATTTTGATTTGTAATTTCTCTGGTAGTGGAATAAGATCAGGAATGCTTGAAATGATCAAAATAATACCCTGGTAAGAATGAGTAATACATAGCAGACTTCAGCAAATGTGTAAAGAAGAAAGCACCAAAAACAAAACCTTATTTAATAAAACATATGTCGAACCCAGTTTCACATCCCAATTACAAAAATGGTTCTAAAAAACTTATTTACAATAAAAATTTTCTGAACTTAATGATGATTTGTGACACTGTATAGAACAGTTTCAGTCTAAATGCACATACATTGGCAGTTTTAAGCTTTCACACTGCCATAGTGTCCTTAGTAACATATCCTCATCCTCCCTCAGTGGCTGTTTGTAATGGGTGGGTGGATGTGTGTGTCTGTGTCTGTATATATATATGTATTTGTTTATAAATGTTTGGGTATGTAAGTAGAAATGCACATATTGTTATGTATAATTACACAAATTATTTTTAACAGTATTATGAGCTGTTAAGTAATTTGGAACATGCTGTTAAGTAATTTGGAACACATACACAATCAAAATGTAGAAATACAGGAACTAAATGCAGAGCATTAGCACCTGTGTATACAATATGGAGAAAAAAAATGCATCACCACCCCTTTCACGTTGGCAGTATATTGAAAAGAAAGCAGTACAAATTAACAGCTCACCTACTCTATACTGTAGCGTCCTCAATTACACTGGAAGAAAGCAAGATAAAAAAAATCACTTACATTATATGAAAAAACTCCTTAACCTACCCCCAGTCCCCTGAACCTTGCCCCCATGCAGTGAAAATTGACAACATACTAGATTAATATATGACAAATAAATCTTGCCAAAAGTATATTGAAAGAAAAAAAGTTATCCTCACCCTAATCACCATTTAAAAAAAATATATATATTCTCTTGCAAATAGCATTCCACTCAAATGCCTGTGGCAGATATTTGAAGATTTATTTGCCTGTTTCTCTTAGTGGAATTTAGTAAATTTAGCCAAGGAATCACTTTGTTTCCCTTTCAATATCTCCAGGTCAGTAGGTATTGTAGCACAAAGATAGGCAATAACCAATAACTTGAGCCCTGACAATTTGTGGATCCAGTTGGAAAAGAAAAAAAATGTTTTTAATTTACAAGTAGGCAATCCAATAGAGAGGGTAAGTAAAGGAAACCTTGAAGCATTCACTTTCAAATTGCCTTATCTTATGATCTACATGACATGGGAAGGCAAACGATAATGCTTAAGAGCTGAAACATCCCTCTGTTTTTACTGGATAAAATCCTGCCTGTCAAATTAACCCTTTTGAAGTTACATGCTCATAAATGAGATGAGGGAGAAGTAGAATATGATGCTCATGTTTGTACATCTTTGCAAAGAGATGAACATCAAAGAAGGTCTATAGATGCATATAATATAGCATTTTAATGCCAAAAAACAGAACGTCAAGTATAACACTTTGTAAACAAACAATATCCAGTAATGTTATTTAAAAAAGTTAATGTGACATGCTGACAGCTATGCATTAAAGGGGCAGAGTTTAGAGACTTAAGCTAAAGTAACCTTTAAGGCAAATAGAAGTTCATATCTTTTAGACAGTCTTGCAAACAGTGATCTTACTTTGGTCATTTAGACTAAGTAATACTTTTATTATTATTAGGACAGAAATATACCTCAGAATATTACACATATTACAAGTAATTATTGTAGAGGAAGACAATGAATCATCTTCATGACTATTTTTTGTGCAGATGGGGTAATTTATAATATGCCTTGAAATGGAAAGATGTGAAAGCAATACTGTAATAAACAAAATTGGCTTAACCAACAACATTTTAAAACTCTCAAAATGGATTTGTAGTCGTTACATACTAAAAGTTTGCAATCAGGATCCTAGAGGGTAAAGGAAGCATGTCTGATTGATGCAATTTAAATATTGAATATAACAGCAAATCTACAACAGTAAACAACACTGCTCAAAAAGTGTAAGGGAACACTTAATCATCAGTGTTAACACCAAGTCAGTTATGCTTCAGTGATATTAATCGGTCCAGTTAAGAGGCATAAGAGATTGTGAATCAACTTCACCTGCTTTGGTGCAAATGAAAATGACAACAGGAGCACTGGAGAGGCAACAACGAAAATGAATCCCAGTGTAAGCCATGTGGAAAGAACATCACATACCAAAGAGGCTTCTAGAGGCACACCATCCTGAGATTTATGTAAAGGCATATAATGTTATTTAGGTGCCAACTTGCCCAATGCCAGTACTGTTATACTGTACTGTTACCTCTGGCTCTCGTTCACCCTACTAATAGTAATGCGTCAAGTGCGATTGAGGAAAATGTGTTTGTTAATGAAAAAAGAGCTTGTACACAGACACATACAAGATTTTGTTATTGCCAGTTTTATGCCTTTGCAAATTGCTTAAGAAACAGATTTGTGCAGCTTTGAACGTGCAATCAAATGCACTCAGTCTTAGATATAAGTTGTAATTGTTTAGCTTGTAGTGTGATGCATTTGTTACAGCAGATGAAATGACGTGGGGATTAATTGCTTTTAATACAGTGTCCTACACAGTCCTGATAAAGGAACAGAAGCTTCACATTCATTCTTTGATTGTAATGAGCACATCCACAGATTTTCTCCACACATCCATCCATTTTGTAACTGGTGGGTTCAGTTCAGGGTTGCGGGTGACACAACTTGCATGCATCCACTTACACATATGGGCACTGTGGCAGTGACAAAACACAACTTAATTGTAGCAATTAAGAATACAAACACTGAAGCATACAATTTTTTTTTCGTTGTCCCTGACCTAATTATATTTTCCTGACATATGCCAAGATGCTTGTAGCTTATTATCACTGCGCTAAAAGCCCACTTTTGTGTTGTAAATGTGTGGTTTAGCAGAACACAGCCTGCTACACCCCCCACCCTGCATTCAGTCAGATGAAGGCATCACCCTGATCCAATCCTCACAGTTCAAGTCTCGGTTGAAGTGTTTATCTGGCGATGTGTTTTTAAGGAATTATATAGGTAATGAAATACCATGATTTGAAATACATATATTTTATATGTGTGTTCCATTTCTACAACAATCTGTAAATATAGAATGAAAGATGAAATGCAAGGCAAGAAATATTGAACACACAGCTTAAACAGAAAATGTTGACATGTTGCTCAAACCCAACTATCAGTTGGTACAAAGCAAAAGACGTTCACATACGTGTGTGTTTGTGCATTTCATTTGTTGTCACACTGGTAACACTCTGCTCTATCTCGGATCTGCGCAAATGGCGCTGTGGATAAGCTGCTGCTTACCAACTTTGAGGCAATAGGTTTGAATCCCGCGTCATCTCTGCATTTAGCACTTTGAGTAGTGAGCTGCTATTATTATTATTATTATCATATAATAAAAACATATATTTGATGTGAGTCTGTAACATCCTGTGTAAATTTATGGTATTTGTTAAAGATTTTACTTTTCCTAGCACACAGACGTTTACATCAACATCCATTTAACAAATTTTTTCAATTTTGAATTCATGAATAAAACTGAATTTGAGCGATTTTTTTCATTCAGTTTTATTCTTGAATAAAACTGATTTTGAATGATTTATTTACTGAGTTTGGATTCTTGAATTAAAAAATCGTTCAAATGACATGTTGATGTGAATGTCTGTGTGCAAGGAAAAGTAACATTCTCCATAGACACTGCGGTGTCTGTTTGCTCATCAAGACACCAAGAAGAAATGATTGAGCTGCGTCTGTGTGTCTGCTTTTATCCCTTCCATGCTAACTTTTACAAGTACTATACATTTAAACAGGATGTTACAGACTCGCATCAAATGTATGTTTTTATTATATAATGCTAGTAATAACAGCAGCTCAGTACTCAAAGAGCTAAATGCAGAGATGACGCGGGATTCAAACGTGTTACCTCACGGTTGCAAAGCAGTAGTTTATCCACTACGCCATTTGCACAGATCTGTGATAGAGTAGAGTGTTACCAGTGTGACATCTGATTGAAAATGAAACGCACAAACACACACTTATGTGAACAATTTTACTTTGTACAGACTCATAATTGGGCTTCGGCAACATGTTAATTGAGTAATTTATTCTTCCTTTGTTATATTCTTGAATAAAAGCATACTTGTTACACCTTTTATGAAAGTGTTTATTGAATACTTGGGCTTCATCCTACACTTCACTCAAAATTGTGTTTATTACTATGACATATGAAAACATTTTCTGTTTTAGCTGTATGATCAGTATTTTTTGGCTTGCATTTCCTCTTTCATTCTATATTTACACAGATCGTTGTAGACACGGAACACACATGAAATGTATGTATTTCAAATCACAATATTTATATAATATTTAATATATTACCTATATAATTCCTTACAAATGCCAGGTAAACGCTTCAACACAGACTTCAGCTGTGAGGATTTCATCAGAGCGATGCCTTCATCTGACTGAATGGTGGGTGGAGGGGTGTAGCAGGCTGCTACATGTAAATTAAATTTTTTTTTCTTTGGCTATATTTGTGAATAAAAGCGCATGTTTATTTAATATTTGGACTAAAATCTTCACACATTATACACTTCATGTCATTATTAGTATAACATGGAAAAAGTTTCTATTTTAGGTATGTGTTCAACATTTCTTGCCTCGCATTTCGTGCCATCCTATGCTTACACTGATCTTTTTAGACATGGAACACACATGTAATGTATGTATTCCAAAAAAACGATATATTATTTACCCTTTACAACTCAAGGCACCTCACACCACGATGAAAATACTTGAGCTGGGAGAACTTTAGCTAAGTCTTGGGGTGGGATAGCAAGCTGTGATATAGTGGGTCTGTGGCCAGTTTTTAAATAATTGTCACACTCAGGCTTAAAAAGCGGGCATAGTAGTGTGACCAGAGCAGTTCCAGGGCGCAATGCGGGCATGGGCGTTTGCGCCCTCAAGTGCACAGGTGTGGGATCGGCCATGTTTGTAATTGATGCCGGGTGCTGCTAATCGCTGCACTTGTGCCACATCGCCATTATAGATTGAATAAAAGAACAGAGGTTAAGAATAAAAAGAGGAAGGCTGGAAGCCGTAAGAGCCAGTGCAGAAGCAAGCGACAGCAGACTCGTTGGTGGATGCAGGCAGCTGGTATGAGAGCCCCTGAGGAGGAGTGTTAGGCCAACACTTAGGGGAGTCAGAAAGAAGTGATCGCTCCAGCTGAGCAGTTTGGAGGAGTGACTGGTAGTGTGGACGACTTGCTGTGGAAGGCAGCAGCAGTCAGGAAGACTTAGGAGAGTTGAGACCCAGCGTGAGTGCTTTGGCTGTTGGGGAACCCAAGTCTCGGTCTGGCTGGAGCTCTATGGAGCCAGGAGTCGGAAGGCTACCAGACCAGAGTTAAAGGCAGTTGCACCTGCAGGTAGGGTGACAACCCTGTTGCCAAGGCCGGGATGGGAGAAGCAGGGGAGCCGCCAGCTAAAAGAAGAAAGCACCAGGTTTTTAAAGAAGGGACTGCTTCCAGCCAGTGTTTTAACCTTGTTTTTAAATTGAATTATTTATTGGGATTTTAACCTCTACTTGTTGTTTTAATGGATTATTTATTTATTGATGTTTTGAGCAGTGCACTTTATTTGTACACTGTTTTGGTTTTGTTTTATTGAGTAAAAGCATTTTTGCACTTTCCCCTTGCTTCGTATGGTGTCCTCAATATCCAGCTCATCCTGTTACATTACTGATGGTATTGGGTTGAGAGGCTTCCAGAAGAGTGGTGGGAGCATGGAGCAGAGCCCGCATCATAACACAGGCTGCTTGTGCTGATTGACACATTTGCAAAACAAAACACACTGATGGAGAGGTGCAAAGGAATTTAAGTTGGCTCAGGATTACAAATTTTTTCGTAGGCTTCAGGGATTCTAGTGTTAATCAGTATTTTTCAGTTGCTGGAGAAAAACAATCGGAGAATAAATTTAAAATTTGCACATAGATAAATGTAATAATCACTGTTCAGTTTATGTTCAACAATCACTACATGTTGTTTGGCTCATTAGTGTAATATTAGTATAGTAGTTTAGAGGTACAGTATATTCTGTGCATATTCATATGTTAAACAAGATATAAATCTGATTTTGGCTTTGACTAATTTACTTTTATTTTTAGTTGAATAAAACATTTACTTTTTCTCTTCTAAAATTTATAAAACTAGACTAAAACTAAAATTAAATGACTGAAATGTGACTTAAACTAAAATGTAATTTAGTCAGAAGACTAACACTAAAACTAAATCAAAATGTGTTGTATAAATTAACAATGAGTAATTGGAATCTGAACCAGGATGCGATAATGGACTTCACATGTTGGTGGGTGTCGTCTCATTCTGCAGAGTTAAATCAGGATAAGGGAAGGAGGTGCCAAGTTTATAAGGGCAGCATTGTGGCACATAGTTTTTGTGGACTGTCCCTGGATTTTAACCTTGTTGTTTTTAATGGAATATATTTATTACTGCTTTTAACCTTCATACCCGGACTGTTTATGGATTAAATTATTTATTGGACAATTGGTGCACTGTGCTGTTAATTTTTTTTGGGAATAATTTTAAATAAGAGTCGTTAACTCGTAGAAGAGCAGCAGCCCAGCAGCAAGACTGGTATCTGTTCCTTTGTGTAATAAAGAACAGGAGGAGCGCTGCCAGAGCCCTACATAATGACCTCCAGCTGGCTACCGGTGTGCATGCTTCTGACCAAACTGTCAAAAACAGACTCAATGAGGGTAGCATGAGTGTCTGACATCCTCTAGTGGAACCTGTGCTCACAACCCATCACCATGCAGCTCAATTGGCATTCAAGAGAGAATGCCACAACTGGCAGCTCCGCCTTTGGCATCCTGTTCTCTTCACAGATGAGAGCAGGTTCATACTGAGCATGTGTGACAGACGTGAAAGAGTGGAGACTTTGTGGTTAATGTTATGCAGCCTGCAACATCATCCAGCATGACCAGTTTGGCAGTGGGTCAGAGTCTGAAGTGGCATATCTTTGGAGGGTCACACAGAACTGAACTTGCTAGGCAACAATGCCCTGACTGCTAATGAATTCCTTAGGGCCATTGTGAAAACTTATGCTGGTGCAGTGGGCTCTGGGTTCCTCCTGGTGCAGGACAATGACCAACTTCATGTGCCTAGAGTGTGTAGGCAGTTCCTGGATGATGAAGGCATTGATGGTGTTGACTGGCCCACACAGCCCCCAACTCTCCTCATGTAACGGCCCATCCACTGGTATCTTCTCCATGCTCTTGAGACTGTGCTGGGAGACACAGCAAACCTCCTTGTGAGAGCATTTATGGATGTACAATCCTGGAGGAGCTGGACTGCCTGTGCAGCCTGAGTTGGCTGCAGGTACCACTTTATGATACCAGTAGTGACAAGGACACTAGCAAAACTGGAAAAGAATCAGTCAGGAATGATAAAGAGAGCAGTTAGTTGTCTGTGGCCACTTAATCCAAAACCATTATCTTTTGGGGCATGTTTTGTTGTTGCCTGTCTTGTGTACCTGTGTCACTTTCATTTGTACCAAAGCAGATAAAGTTAATTCACTTATGCTTCCTAGCGGGACAGATTGATATCCCTGAAGCTTAATTGACTTGGTATTAGACTGCGATGAAGTTTTCCCTTAATGATTTGAGCAGTACAGTTAGAAATACAGCATTAAATATTGCAACTGTAAGTAATCTGTTCTAAAATATGTCTTCAGTTTGTTCTTTGTTACCCAGGTTGATATGGAGTATTATAGGGTTTAGTGAGTTGTTAACACCCAACCCCAACAGTCCAAACTCCCATACGACAGAAGGACTCCATTTAACATGGTTTTTCAGAGACCCCCTACACTTTTGCCAATGCCCTATTTTTTCAATACCTACCTTCCTAGAAGTAAACAATCATCATATTTCCAGTTGGGAATTCACTTAGGCCATTGATGGGCTTTACGTTTATATGCAAACCTTGAAGTTTCAGCTAGGTTGGAGGTATTGGAGCAACTTCAAAACTACACTCCCTGATTGTTCAAGTTAAGTCTTATTCTTTTATCCCTTAATAGGCATTTTCAAATTTTTTCCCAGCTAATGTTAAATCCTGAAGTGAGAGATGTTATAAAAGTTTTTACTTCTCAAAAAATTTGAAACCTCTCCTGCAGTTTCTATATTTGTTAATGGTTATGGAGGATCAACCTGTAGTAGTCAATACATAAAACTTTCTCAATCTTTGAATTGCCTTGTTATTTATATTTAACAACCTTTATTGAAAGTATAGATGGCAAACATTTGGTGACCTCATCGTCGGCAACAAGCTGATGGAAGGGAAAGAAAAAAAAAGTACAAGTGTTGTTTTTGGGGGAGGGGGTGCCTAAGAAACTCAAGAAATTTTGCATTCAGTCCATCAAGCCTGTTTGTTTAGCTAATAGCTATGCTGTTCCATTGACTCATACAGATTCTTCTTAAAGGTTGTCAAGGTTTCTGTTGCAACTACATGTCTTGAGAGTTTGTTCCAGAACTCTTTTTGCTTCCTGGCTTTTTGTCCTTAATCTTAAATGCAGTTCCCCATAGTTTCCACTGATGCCTTTTCACCCTTAAGCTGAAAGAATGTTGCTGGATCTACTTTTTCAATGCCTTTGAGTATTTTAAATAATAATCTAGAATATAGCTTTATATATCTTTATGATTTTTAACTTGCAGACGGTGTTCTTGATTTGTCCACAAAAAGAAGTCCAAGCACTGGTTGCACATTTTCAAATACTCCTCCCAATTATTCATCAGCTTTTCTGGGAAAAGGGTAAGAACCATATCTGTTTATTTGTGTACATATCTTTTCATCCCTCTTTACACTAGTACAGTAGATGAACAAATCTTTAAATATTATTTGTTTTTAAAGGATTATGAGCAGTTATTTAAGTAAGCATTTTATGTTTGTTAACCGTTTGACAGTAGTATTTGGAAAGTTACAGGTCATTACTTTATTAAAATTAAAAAAAAAAAAAAAAAAAAACATCATCTGTCAGTTTCTGTTTTAAAACATGGGTAGGCAGGTTGGCTTAGTTGCTAGGATTTTGAGCTTTAAACCGCAAGCCTCCCCTCTTACTCACTGGCCCATGGAAATTCACTAAACTTGCCTGTTCTCCAGCTCCACAAGAGGCATTAACAATGAGTCCTGCCCTTTTAAGTTGCGTTAGGTTTAGAGGTTTGCAAATAATGAATCATTATAGTGAACTGAAACCACTTAAGAGTTTGATCCTAGAAAAGAATAATAGAAGGCATCACAAAATGTGTGTATGCTGCTAGTATTTGTTTTCTTTCTGCAAAACTTACTTTTTAAATCTGTTTTTTTTTCTGGTGCCATAAGTGATTTTGGAGAAGAATTTTTTAGTGAATATTGTACCCTTTTATTTTAGTGAATATAGCTCAGCATTTTTTAAAGGAGCATTCCCCACATAAATGATACAGAAATCATTAACTGTTCCATGTTCTTTATAGAATGCAGATAAAAACATTTGAGATGGAAGCAATAGAGACCAATGCTGTACAATGGCAAACAATGTGAAAAATGTCCATGGCAAAAAAAGCCTCATGTTACTTGTGTTGCATGATCCATGTGTCACTAATAGTCATATGCACATAAAACATGCTTTTTCACTAATATATTGTTAAGTATATACTTTAAGAATAAGTGCATATCAAACAAGAAACTAAAGACCCGCCTCTCCATCTCGTTTATTTGCCAAGATTCCTATCTTCCGTTCAGTAAGTGACTTCTATCAGGCTTTAGTTTCTTGTTTAATGTGCTCTGATTATTCCATAAGTATATATTATGGACTTGCCAGTGCTAAGTAAACTGTCCTTTTTTGTGTCAGCTACCCACTGGAACCCAGAGTGAAAGAGCAGTATTATCCCTATTGTGTATAAACAGCAGCTTATGTACTAGGTGTGAACTTCTTGGCTATGACAGGTTTCAGTATATTAAAGATAATTCAGTAGTTGAATAACAAAGCAAAAAAATTCCAATAGGCTAAACGCATATTTTGCTTATTTTACTGTTTTCACATGTTAAATATTTAAGGCATCAGCCTACTCTTTCACCTAAAACAACTATGATAGAACACTGTCAGTCACCTTTGAGTGTTTGAAATCAGTGTAAATACATTTCTTCTCAAAATATGGTACCTGAATATTCCTGTAGAAGAGGTCCGTGGTGATATGTACAGTTTTGTGACTTTGGCATCCTAATTGGTAGTCGTGCAGGTCACTAATTTACTTACTGTAGGAGAATAGTGGATTTGAGTATTTCAGTGCATTTTGAAGTTGTTTAATAGTTGTATTTATCTAATTTTCAATAACGTTCACTTTCTAGTCTTATCAAATTTCTTACAGCTTTGGTTGTTAGTACCCACTCCTAACTACTGCTTGTTGCCATGATCACCACTGCCCGCAGTTTTTATATTACATTGTGCAAGGTATAAAAAGATTCACACAGGAATACAGACCTCTAGCTTATTAAAGTCTTTAAGCTTAAGAAAATGATTTAAGGTATAGTTAATATGTGCAGGTTAGAGATTTTTAATTAGTTTTAGATGAATTCACATTATAAGCTACATTGTATACTTCCTTACACACTGTATGCTAAATTTAAAAAATTGGCTGCATGTAGTAAATTTTATAACATATTGGCATTATGCTCATAGCCGCCATCTTTTGTAAGAACACTGTATTTGATGCCACATGAATTTTATTCTAAAAATTTTAAGGAAGAACATGACTGCTGCAACCAAATTGAATACTGAAAGCCAATGTTATTTGTTACTGTAGTCATGCAGCTAAGTACTGTTTTGTATTAATGTACAGACACAAGGAAAATGCTTACTTATTAGTACTTGTAAGCTTTTGTGTGCTGGAACTCCTATGATTTTTTTTTTTTTTTTTTTTGCGAAAACCATTTTCATGAACTGAACTGATGCTTCTTCTACCTTTTTTTTTAGCATTTCTGACTTGGGTAAAGTGTGTTGTGTAATCAAGCATAAATGTGGTGTTTTACCAATCTCTGGTTAATAAAAGTACTTTTACAACAAGAAGTAATAAACTTGTTCTATTCATGTATCATTTATTGAACATCGTACCCTTTAATTGATGTAATGCACAAAAGTCAATTTTTTACACAGATTAGTACTGTCCCTTTCATGTTATATTATCCCTCCTATTGAAACTCTTAGAATTGATTCTGAAAAACAAGAAATAGTCTAAATGGAAAGACATTGTGCAAATAAGTGTTGCATGTGTATCTGTTTCATTAATTAATATTTTTTTATTATTTATTATTGCAAAGTGTGATAGTGATAGAGCATCTTCGATCATAATACTAAGTGATTAATATATAAAATATAACTTATTTAATCAGTGTTAATAAATTCAAAAAGTATATTTTATTTAAAAAATAGTATATTTTTGTATTTCTCAAAAATAGACTTATTTTTTAAATATATACCTCCATGTATACGGTTTTGATTTCTAGCCCCACAGTTGTTCTTAAGTAGGTGCATTAAAGGTTAATAAAGGTAAGTCTGTTAACATATGTTTATATTCCAGTGGTAATACATTGCTTTTGTGTGAAAGTTCTTAGTTTTTTTTCCTCTCATATAAATAGGCCTAAATTTTTGGTCTACCACTGTTCTTGATTAATTTATTATTGGGTATTATTCCAACTCACCCCCCTTTTTATGGACTAGTTTTAACTACCCCATTAGGTGAGGTGGGTGGGGGGTTAAAATTATGGGTTGAGGGTTCTCTTGTTAGATATATTTGTTGAGATAATTTGAAGGATAATTTGTGGAAATGCATTCAGATTTCAGACTGTGGGGAACGCTCTGAAAATGGCTATAATGCAAGTTGATGTTTACAGTAAACAAAACAGCTGTTTTAATTGTTCAGTTAGTATGCCATGCAGTAGGTAGGTTATTGTCTGCAGTGGAACATTTGAATACTAACAGGAAAGAAGTTAACATGTATGTATGTATGTATGTATGTATGTATGACTATTCTTAGCATGAAAGCAAGCTTCAGTTTTAATTTTGACACCCTGCTTCACTTGGCTTACTCTTTTATTACTGTACTTTGTTTAGTGGTAACGTCACACTAGCAAAGCACTGTACAATGCTAAATACTAATTATCTTGTTATTTCATACCAAAGTGCTATTTTCAGAAATTTTTTTTTAATTCAAGGCTTTGCTTTTCTGCGATGACCCTTCCCTACCTCCTCCATTTCTCTCCTGAGACTGGCCGACGGGTTTTTTAAATTTGTATATTCATATACATACATATAAATACTATATAGTATTTAAAATATATCTTAAACATTTTTCTTTATTTCAACACATTTTATTTGCCCTTTAATATTTTTTCATTTTTGTTTCGTTGTTGTTGTTTATTTTATTTTTAATATACACTTTTGTATATGAAAGCAAAAAAAAAGAAAAATTAAATAAAATTCAGTTTCAAATAACTTGAGCCTTTTTATTTTAATTTCAAATTCATTCTGCTATAGAACAAAATTCCCCAAAAAGTGATGTTACCCAAGCAAGGTCTTCTAATAAAGGAGTGGCCACACCCTATACCCAACCTTCCCTAAAGCTGTGCAAGCCGTGCTTACACCAATTTCCTTCCATTCAATTAGGCGACCAGGAAGAGCTGACCACAGCTATCGAGATGGACATTCCCAGGATGCTGATGGGCTACCCCAGGGAAGCTTGCAGGACGGGATGAGGGAAGGTTACAGCCACTCCAGTCCAATTAAACCACCGCTTGCTCGATCACTACAGATTAAAGAGGAGCTGCAAAGCCGGAAGCAGCAACTGCAGCAGCCACCAGTGTCGCTAGCAAATCTGGAATCAATGGGAATGGTAAACCACAGACAGCAGTTATCAGTCTCCAGGGAAAGCTCTTGGAATAAGCCACATTTTGACAACCATCTCAAGTTTAGAGGAAATAGTGCAATTAATGAACTGAAGGACCTCCCCTTTCTTTTGGAAAATTCTTGTGCATACCCCAAGGTCCCAGCACAGCTGAAAATCCAGGAAGGGAAAAGGGACTCTGCATATTCTGCTCCTGTTGATCTGAAGATCCCTCAGGTCAGAGGCATGGACCTGTCTTGGGATTCCCATGGCTCTGATCTCTATGGTTATGGATCACTTGTTGTAGGTTCTCACTCTGAAAATGCACTTAACAAGAAACTGCGAGCAATCCTCCCAAAGCAAAACCGAAGAGGAGGGGGGGGAGGGGGAGGGGGCATACTTGATGGGGGTCCTGATTTCTGGGGGTCAGATGCAGAACAGTCAACCTCTGGGCAACAGTACCCCACCTCTGACCATGAGGGTGATCCTAATTCAAAGCAGCCTAGGAAGAAAAGAGGTCGCTATCGACAATACAACAGTGAAATTCTGGAGGAAGCTATTTCAGTAGTGATGAGTGGAAAGATGAGTGTGTCAAAGGCACAAAATATTTATGGGATTCCTCACAGCACATTGGAATATAAAGTGAAGGAGAGGCTTGGAACTTTGAAAAATCCTCCAAAGAAAAAAATGAAACTAATGAGAATGGAAGGGCAGGAGGTGGTGGCAGAGTCTGATCCTTCCCCAAGAGGTGAAGGATCACAGGGGATAAATGATTCAAAAGATGATTAAAGAAAAAAGGGTTGGGCTTCAGTAGTGCCAATTTACTTTGCAGTATCTAGGTGAGCACAAATGCAGAAATGAAAAGAAACTTCTACTAATTGCTAACCTGTAAGTGTTCTTTTTAACACTGCAGCAAGCATTTGGTTTTAAACTTAAAAGAAAATGCATTGAAGCCAAGCATTGTGACACCTTGTAAATGTAGTGAAGCAAGCTAAGTTGTCCTCCCTGTTCCTTCCAGACAAGCTTGACCTCAGAGTGCTGTTAAAACATGGCAATTCTGCAGGCTTGGGACAAAATATTTATTTGTTATTTTGGAAACACTAGGAATGTTGTAGGTTCCAGAGCAGATGGCAAGATGGGTTATTTTCTTCCATCCAGCAAATTCAAGTTGAACCTATCATCTTATGATGATAGTATTTTTGCCCCTCCTTTTGCGCATTAAATAAGTGAACTTTCACTGTTTATGTGATAATGCAGTTGCAATCTGATGCCTCAGTCTTTTGTGCCCCTCTTTGTGTATTCACACCAGGATTCAGAATTGTATACAGATTTGTATACTTTAAATCCACCTTGAGCATTTTTCCTCCATCCAGCCTTTTTAAGTACTTTATTATTAAGGCATATTCTCTAGCTAGGAGATGCATTTGACGACCAATTTTAATTTAACAGAGATGACTGCATTTTGTATTTTGTGTGTGTTTATTTTTTATTATTCATTTGCACTACATATTTTATTGCTATATCATTTTCTGTCTGTTGAAAGATTGTTGTAAAATCTTGTAACTTCACATTTGCCATTTTTCCTTTCCTCAAGATATTGATGTATTTCCAGCCCCCCCAACCCCCTCCCCCACAACAACCCCCCCACCCCCATGAGGAGGACTTTTGTTAATTCTTTCTTTGAAGAATTTCTCAAGACGTGGAGCTTTATAAAATAGTATGTAAATCGAAAATATAACTTCCTTGAAGAAACTCTAGATACTGGACCCAGTACATGAAGTTGCTTTTTAATTTTCCTTATTCTTTTTCCTCACGTAATTCCCAATATAGATGTTGACTGGGTCCTTAATATAAGCAACTTTCTAGATTCAGTTTATGATGTCTGCTACAATAACATTTTCCTCCTTTTAAGTAGATATTTTATTTTTTATCTCAGAGGAACTGAGATATGTTATCAGTCTTTTAAAACCATGGTGTCTCCGTTTTAATAGCTTAAAACACCAATGCACATTTGCTGCCTTGATACATGGACTCTGTTGTGAAAGAGGCAGTGGTACAATATATTATCACATTATCATCACAGTCAAAACTATATCAATGTTTGTCCTAATTGTCTTTCAGTTTTGATGGGAGAACACATGGAGATAAAACAATTTTGCTAAACCATTGATTATATATGTTTTTAACATGACTAAACTTGTGGTAATGGAGGACAGGGAAGGACTGTTGTACTTCAAGACATTTTCTGTAAAAAGTCCTTTGTCCACAAGTATTTGAATGACTGACTTGTTTTTATATTGGTGACATGAAGTGGGGTGAATGTGACTTTGAATTTCTGAAAATAGCACTTTTGTAAGGGGAGGATAAAAGCTTTAGTGTCTGAATTGAGAAAGTTAAAAGTATACAAGACAAAAAGCTCTATAACATACAGCTTGGACCCAAACTATTTCACAATTACCTCTAAAGCATATTTTTCCCATTGGTGGCTGCTAGCCAAATTTACTACTTTAATTTGAACCTGTCACTACTATTGAAAACTAAACAGCAGTGCTTGCTTATTTACTAGTGTACATGCATTGGTTTAAACCTTCACCACCCTGCAATACATGCAAATCTTTGATCCTGGAGAAAGGAGACAGTTCAATTTATCACAAACTGTTTTCCAAAGCTGTGTAGTTTTTTGAAAATATTTTAATGTAATGCAGTCTGCTTTATACTGTTAGCACTTCAGATATTGTGGCACTACTTTATGTGCTACCTTTTTCCTCATCATTTCAGTGGTGGGGAAAAGCCCATTTGGCTTTCAAGCAGTCTTCAGATTATTTCAGTCATATTAGACATAAAACTAAGTACATGTTTATCCTTTTGAAGTCTTTTCTGACATCAAACATTACCCTCACTACCTTTATAAATGTGTAGCAGATTTTGACATCTGAGCAAGTATAAGATTCACTTGTATGGAACAAGTAAGCAAATTATTTTACTGTTTTGTGTATATATGTGCTCAATATATGCACGCCTGCACATGTTTTTAAAATCTAAAATAGGTTGTCAAGGTTTCATCGAAATTAGAGCAATCTTTTTATGTAGTTGACTGATCAGCACAGATTGAAAGAATTGTCTACTTGCAGGTAGGAAAACTGATTTATCTTTTACTAAATATCATTTCTATTGATTGTTGGGAGGTTAGGTTTTTTCCTTTTTGGGACATTTGAAGATTCCTAAGTCCTTAGGGCACTTAATATAAACAAGCATACTAATTTTCTGTTAAACAAATGAAGGAAATCTTTAGTTTAGGGCACTTAATATAAACAAGCATAATAATTTTCTGTGAAACAAATGAAGGAAATCTTTAGTTTAGGGCACTTAATATAAACAAGCATAATAATTTTCTGTTAAACAAATGAAGGAAATCTTTAGTTTAAGAACTGAAGTTTTTGCAACCTGCCCCTCAGTATCTAGTTGTAAATTTAAGAGCACTTATTTATACATTTATAAAAGTCCTAATAAGGTACACAGAATAATATTTTTCATGATAATATGTCTTAATGCCTTCCAAAACATTCTCAAACCAGAAATGACAAGTCTTTTTGTTTCTCAAGTTTTCTGCTGCTTTGAAGAAGTAACATATTAATGTTTTTATTTTTTTTAAGTGAATATATGAAAGTATATATAAAACCTTGCCTTTGATTTATGTGCAGTTTGTGCATATATTTCAGTACACATTTTATTTTAAAGCTGTTCATGCAGGTGAAGGAGTTTTAGTTAGTTATAAGAAGTTGTTTTTAATGCAAATTGTATTCCTTTAATACCAAACCTGAATATTTTTTATTGCAGTAGCAAGTCATAATTTTGAGAAAGGAAGAGTTTGATAAATATTAATGAGTAAATGAATGGCCCTAGTTCATTTAACTCTATTTGGAATTTCCTTTTCTGAATATATATATATATTCTAATGTATTTTATAGTTACAGTCTTTAAGTTAGATGTTTTATTCTGCTTGCATTGCACATGGATCACTGTGTTCTACAAATAGTGAAATCTGCAAAAAAGAAAACACTTTGGAAACCTGCCTTTTTAATATAACAATTTATAGTAATTGGTCAATTAAAATGTTGTGCAACCCCTTTCTCGAAGTAATTCATGTCTAAAAGGAGTTAGAATGTTAAGTAAATTTTAACTAAATTAAAATTTTAAGCTGCACAGTTGTGTAAATAACTAAGTTTTGGTAAAAGTCATTTAAATTTGTACTATAGTCTAGATCTCAATATCTCAGGATAGCTGGGCAAATATATTTGTTAGTTGGAAAATATTACTACCTGTAATATAACCTCTGGTATTTTAACTTTGCTAAATACCTCTGCTATTTTTCCTCATCTGTGTGTCTCTTTCACTCTATTTACCATACATAGGGAATGGTAGTGAAGAGTCTTTTTCTGTGAAATGTAAATTCCTCAATAGAATACCTCTTGATGAGGATGCACATCTAAACTTATAGCTACAAATATTTCCTGTTTTTTCAAAAGTCATTTATATGTTATTAATATACTGTGCAGCATTTGTTCTAAATTGGTATTTGCTTATGTTTTAGGAGAAAATGTTTATTTCTAAAGGTGCAAAAAAAATAAGCCCTCCAAGTTTCATTAGTTCAAGACTGAGGGAAAAATGTTGACTAGTAATTTCTCTTGTCCTCACTAGCTTGAGCCAGTTTCTTTCAAATTTTATAATTTAGAATATTGTCTTTTTCCAGCAAATTCTAGAATGTTCTGCCAGTTCTCTACAGAGGATCTGCGTTTTATCTAAATCCGAATTGGGGTTTGGGTGCTTTTCTGTCCGAACTTAGGACAGGTCAGTTAATGTTCCTTCCTCAGCTCTTCTCTTTTTATACCACATATCATTACTGACAGGTATACCTCAGGTCAGATCTCCAGGGCAGCTGATTGTATTAAGTTTAACTACTCTTCAGGTTTTTTCAACACGTAGTTGTTTACTGGATTAATAACATATTAGGGTGCACACAGGTAAAACTAGCACAAGATGTACCATAAAAGAGTAATCAAGTGCAGATGATTAAAAAAATTATGTGTTGAAATAATTTTATACTACTGTACAATTACCAGAATCCAAAAGTAAAATTTTCATTTACCAAGTTAATGATGTTGAGACATTTGGAGCATATTAATATTGTATTTCTGTGTGGGAGCAATCTAAACAGTACTTTTTCAGTTTTATCAAGATTCAAGCACAAGTTTCTTTTGGGTAATGTGTCACTTTTTTAAGTGATTTACTGCATCTTTAATTTTTATTGTGTTTTTTTTTTTTTTTTTTTTGTAAAATGGTTACCTTTTAATCTAAATTAGTATCTCATATATTTCATTAGCTTGGTCCTTAAAGGTTTTCTTTGAAAATAAATTTTAAGCCACATTTTGTAGGAACAGAAATACATGGAATAAGAACATAAATTCTGTAATGTCACATTTATTTAAAGCTTATTGCTTGTATTAGGTAACCTTTATGTTAACTATAATCAAAAGCAGCCTAATACAATTTTTCATCCAAAAATGTATTAATATATTAGTGTTCTGGCTACCTAAGCTTTTGGCTAAAGTACAAGATAGGATGCTGCTTTTAAACTAATAATTAGAGACTTATTTTACTATTTATTTACTCCTTGTCCTGTTTCCACCACTTAACGTAATCATTGTTGCCACCTGCATTCTTATTTCTTAATGAATATTGCCATTTATTTTTTTATTTTTTTTGATTGATTTCCTACTAAGCTGGGTTTTTTCCTTCATCTCAGTTTTGTTTTTATTAAGAAGTTCAGGTATAGTCAAGGCAGGAGTAAAGGGCATCACCACAGAATATAAGAGGACAGAAACACATGATAATTATTATTTTTTCCTTTTACTTTGTAAAATATGAAGGCATAAATACAACAGGACAGGATTTTGAAACTGCTGGTTGAAAATCTGGCATAATACTATTTATTTTCAGTGAGTATTCTACATTGTGCTGGTCAGATGTTTTCAAATAATTTTGCTGTTTATCGATAATATATCTGATAATATGTTAGATTCTAGCACTTGCATCCATGTTTAACATTTGAATGTAGCCTATAACAACTCTTTCATGTAAACAGCGTGTTGGTTGTCAATTTTTATGACAGTAGTGTTTTCTTTTAATTCACTGTCACAGTCCAGTGAGCATTTCTGTGTTGAGTTGTAAGGCAGTTTTCTTAATACTTGAATGAAAAATGTGGGAAACATTCTTTCACCACCAGCTTAACTCTTTTAGGCTTATTGAACTAAGTTCTTGGGTTCATGGTGGGATTTATGTAATAGTTATATTTTAATTACACTAATTTGACTTTAGATTTTAATCTTCTGCAAAATATGTGCATTGTTTCAGTAGGACATATTTACAGTGGAGATCAATAAATTTTAATTAGTGACAGGTTTTCCAAATAAGTGCTTTTACTTTGGCTTTAACGTTAGACAAGGACTACAGATATTTAATTTTGTGAGTATGGAAATTAAATTTTCATCAAAATTTCATGTATTACAGGAAGCTGTGTAATACTACTACTGCTACTTGTACTGCAAAAAGGATTACATTTATATTATTTGAATCATATGAGTATCATTTCAAATGTACATTTTTGTGCACATTCTTTAATTCATGCTGCAAATCATTTTTGCTGCTTTTCAAGGAAATTGCAAGGTAACCTAAATAAAGGAAAATAAACTGCATAGGGATTACATTGCTGTTTTAAGTTAGTTTATTTTCCTGGCTGTCTTAAACATTCTCTCTGTGCACAAGTAAAAATGAGGAAATTATGTATATCTTATGTGAATAACACAAACCTTTTTTTTTTTAGCTGTCTGTGAATTGGGAAGAGGTGGGATTTACTTGTTAAACTTGTGCATTTGAAATACCTTTTAATTTAAGTTGATCAAATTATGCCTATTCTTCAGATGTACTTGAGAATAATCTGCTCCCTAAGTGATTTTTAATAAGGTGATTGATCTCTAGTTTTTGAAATTTCAGAAAGCAGATGTTTAAATTAATAAACAGAAGATATTGTCAGTGTGGTACAGATTTTACTTTTGACGATTAATCATACTAGTAATTAAACATTTTTTCAAATGTTTAAAGGCATTTGTTATATAAATGTTAATTTAATATTTCATCTAAACACCATATTGCTTTTTTAATATATTTGAACATATCGGACTTAAAGTTCATTTTTCAAATGTTTGAGTATTTGTTTACATTTAAGAATACAGTTATACAAGCATATATAAAAAAAAATCATATTTATAAAATAACATTTAATAGCCCCACAAACAATAAAGAAGCATATTTCATATTTTACATTTACATTATATAATTGCATTTGTGAAATATGTATTTAGCATCTGTGAGTTAAGAATATACATCTCTAATGTGCTAGTCCATAAAATTTTAGTAAGAATGCACTTTTGTTTTAGTGATGATTTGCTTGATAACACTTGTTGTTTGACAACTTTTAATAATTTGGTTAAGGCATATAAACGCTTTTATCAACATGCTCTTTAGCAATTAGAATTCCCTAGTGGAAAAAATTTTTATTATTTTACATGAATCCTAGTAGTTCCATTTACACCTGCAGATGTGTAAGTAAATAAGAATGCTTTCAAGACAATATTTGAAGGAATTTTAAATATTAAATACTAACTTACATATGTACCGTATTTACATATGCATATTGAAAGTACATTCTGAAATACACATTGTTACACAGTGTAAAATTTGCGGACAAATTTCATTATTTGTTGTAGCCTTTGGGTCATGTCACACTAATGAAGCCTATTTGTTAAGTAAGCAACATGACATGTAGCATTTATTACATAAATTATTGTCAATCTTTTTTCCAAGAAAAGTTATGTTAAATTTACTTTATATGAACAGAATTGTTTCATTTTAGCAGTTGTTTTGAATATCCAGAAATTGTTTCTAGTTTATCTGAGATTATTCTTAATATGAACACATTATTTAAGAATTATTTTATTCACCTCCACCCATCTTTACATTGCATATTAGACACAGAAATGCACTCTGTAAATGTGATTAAAAAATGAAATAATGCCATCTTTTTGCAATTGTCATAGTTTGTGTACAGGATGAGGAACAGTACTAGAACATACACCAATACACTGCCTGTCAGCCACAGGAAACAAAATAGATTTTTAAAAATCTTATAATAAACACTATATACCTCACAATCATTTTGGTTTTTCCAGCAAATAAAAGCTGATGTTTCAATAATTAAGGAACACATTGTGGATGAGGTTATAGCTTAATGTGCTGGCAAGAGTCTAGTAACTAATTTTATGTGAACAATAAAAGCATTACTGAATAACCATCGTAGTGCCATAATTTTTTTCTTCTGACTCATTCTAGTATACACTACATTTGGTGTCATCATTATATTACAAAATGTTGTTCTTAGATGTTCTTAAAAGTGTAAATGAATTTCAAAAGGTGTCATTTCACCCTACTTTCTCCTAAATGAATTTCAGTCAATTGTTTTATTTTATCATACAGTACTGAACTGTACCCTTTAATTTTGGGGCAGTGCTATTTACACAAAATGATGTTTTTTCCATAATCTTTAAACTTTTGTGAGTTGTTTAAATTACATCAAATGCATAATTTGGCAACAAATTTGATAAAATATATATACTTAACATCAGTGAAATTAGTGTGTCTTAATTCACAGATCTAAAGTAGGCTAGGTGTGGTTTTATTTAAAAACAATTCCAAGAAGAATTAACTGGATTAATTAAAATCTATACTGCCAAAATATGTAAGATTCATCTTGAATGTTTTTAGTTGAAATCTATGAACATATAATAACACTTACAGGAGCAACAGATAACGTATCTGACTATGACAAAAAAACTTGCATGTAAAAATTTTAAAAATGTTAATTCCTTTATTACTGTTTAAAATGTTTTCATATGAATCAAACATTGCATACATTTACATTCCCAGGTATTTTTTCAAGATAAAGTTAACATGAACATTTCACTTAACATCCTAATATTAAACTTTTTTTTTTTTTTTTAAATGGGTAGTTGTAGAAGGCTGGAAGGCCTTTGTTAAACTTAATATTTATACGTTTAAAAGTTGTTATACACAAAACTGAGTAGCTCTTTACAAATGTTTGTATGTACATTTTATATCTATGGGAGTGAGGATTTTCTGTACATAATTATAAATAAGTATCAGCACTTCTTAATTTTGTGTTTTTTTTTTTTTTTTTGCGGGCAAAGTGAGCTGAAGCACTCCATCAGTCTTGTATTTTTTAAATCGAGGTACATTTAATTGCAGTTATTTTCTGTGGTCAACAGTATACTGATGGGAAGACTATACACTTAGAAACAAAGTGTCCAAAGAGATGCAGTGGACATCTACACATCTGTTAGTGTTTTAAAAGAGATTTATTGATGAAACAAAACAGCAAAGTTGTTATAAAATAATTAAAAAGTATTGAACTGACCATTTGATAATGCACTATGGCACCAGTTATGTGTGTATTCATAGTGAATTTGTCAGTAAATGTGAAAGAGAAGATAGTTATGTAAAACACTAGAACTGATATTGCAAAAAAGTATTTCTGACAGCTTGCTTAGTTCAAACTTACCCAGTTTAGTCTGATACCTGAAAATGCCATTCATGATACTGAAGCGGCAACTCTATTATATATATATATATATATATATATTTTGCTGGTACAGCTGTGTTTCTTCTTGTGTTTTCTATGCTCTGTAAAGAAACAGCATTGTTTCTTGTATAAAGTACCTAAGTTTGTGTGTGTGTGTGTGTGTGTGTGTGTGTGTATGTGTGCGAGTGCACATGTTGGTGTGTGTGCTTTCTTTGTCAGTCTTGCTGAATGCTTGATTAAATCACTGATTTTTCAATTCATTGTTCTCTCAACATAATCCAGAAAATTGTGTGAATTTAATTGTACATACAGATTTCAAGGCTCTGTTGTAACTCATTGTTGAATATATATATATATATATACATATATATAGCTATATATATAAATTAGAAAGAAAGGAAATTTTAAAAAAGAAAAAAAACCCTCAGGGACATTTTACACACTACTCTCTCACTCAATTCAGGTACTTTCTCTAGATTCTGAAGCCTAGCAGTGACTTTTTCTTTCTTGATTAGATGATAAAGAAAAATGTGCCCCAGGAAGGGGTGTTTTCTTGTTTGTTTCTTTGTTTTTTTTTATTTTGTTTTTACCTTTTTTATTTATTTTTTTTAAATTTAATGAATGTCAATTTTAAACTCAGTTCAGGTAATTATTAGCCAAACGGTGTTTATAAAGCTGCATTAATTCTCCAGCACTCAGTGCCTCAGACACTTAAATAGTGGCATTCTGTACTTTATTACTGCTAAACATATTTGGAGCTTGTTCTCTGGACATCACATCCTTTTCAGAACTTTTAGTTGTGCACAAACAGTAAACAATATAAATAAGTCAGTGTAAAAAAGGTGTGTTTAATACATACTGTACATTTGACTATAATGAAAATATTTTTTATACTTGATTTTAAAAGCCCTGCTATAGAGTTGTTGTTCTATAGTAATTCATGTTTGTCTGTATCATGATCTACCTTTTTATAGCTGCTACTTTTAATCTACTGTAGTAACACGGGTCTGTCATTTGTTAAACTTCAGCAGTGCTGCCTTCTGACTTTTGGCAGATTTATGTAGTGGTAGCATTGGCATTGTCAATTGATTAAGCCCCCTGTAACCCAACTAAAATTTTTGTTTTTTTCCTTTCACTTAATGTAGAAATGAACTACTAGGTTGCCTAAGCAGGGATAGTAATATTAGGCTTTAATTCAGATTAATAAAGCTAGTAGTTCCCAGAAAATGAAGGCAGCTAAGTCCTAAGTCATGTTTTAAGTGCACTTAGTGCTGGTAGTTTTTGCTGTATCCATTTTGAAAATGGTGACAAGATTGCTAGAATAATTTAATATTAAATCAGGACATTGATAACTGGTAAGTAATTTTCATTTTTGTGACAGTTTAAAATTTTATTAGGCCTACATTTAGGTTCTTAGGTTAATTCTTCAACTAAACAAATGAGTAGTAATTGTTTGTACAGCAGATTTAGTTAAAAAAAAACAAAAAAAAAAAACATTCCTGATAGAAAGGGGGCAGATGGAGTGTATTTAGTGCCAGGAAAACAAAGGGTGATAGCTGCTTTTAGACACGGATCTGAAAGAAAACACTAGAGTAATCAGCCTAATACACATGGTAATTTTGCATGCATATTTTTATACATGCATATTTCACACTTGCCATTTCAGGGTTTAGTTTGTTTTCTTTCAAAGAAATGTCTTTATGTTTAATATACCTCATTCCGTAAGCTCAAATGAAGAGCGTTTAGAAAACAATGACCAGGTTCTCTGTTGTGAGTTCAATCAGATGTTCAGAAAACAGGCACTCCAATACCTTAATGGACCTCATTTCAATATTAACTGTTTACAGTTTGACAGAATTGTATATTTTTTCTCTTGTACTGTAGTTTATTTATGTATTTTTGTTTTGTATTGTGTGATTATTGATTTTTATTCCAAGCTATGATCAACATCTATGTAGTAGAGCACTTAAATGATCACAAGAATTATGTTGGTTTGATTGCACTATGTTTAATTTTTTTTCCCTTTTTGAATGCAATTCTGATTTTTGACTGGACTAATTAAAATAAGCTGTCTCCTAATGTATGTGATAAATACTTTGATTTCCCCCCCCCCAGTCTCTTTTGCATTGAACGTCAGGCAACGCTGATTAATTCTGTCTTTGTGCATGTGTTTAAAAAAAAGAAAAAAAGAAAAAAAAAGATAAAGTAAAAAAAGCTTTTACTGGTTATGTTGTATTCTATTAGAAGATGCCATTTCCGCAAAACATTTCAGCTGTAATGTTGTGTAAGGTAGTACTCACTGGATGCTAGAATCACTTCTTTTCAAAACCACTATTCTTCTAATAAATTTTGTTGTGGAAAAAGTGTTTCAATGCTTCATTTGTTTTCTTTCTTCATAACATGTCTTTTAGGGATGAACTTTGATATTGCAAAATTCCTGTTAACTGTTTCATGTTATAATAACATAATACATGTTATTTTAATGCTGATGGTGTGAAGTCAGTAAAAACTAACTCATGATGAAGTGAAATCTGATGCTACAAATCAAAATTTTCCAAACATGGGGTTTGGCACTCCTGCCACAATTTAAAAAAAAAAAAAAAAAACTTGCCCTGTTCCAGTGTGGTGCTGAAGTATCATCCGGTGCGCTCGAGTCCCAATACAGGTGGTTCATTGCATGGTGTGTGCGGCAACATGCTGTCAGCGGATGCTCCCAACCTCTCTGTCTGTTTTCCTGCCACATACTGCAGGTCATGTTCTGGCTCTGTAAGTTTGCTAATAGGAACAAGAACTCAAAGTTTCATAATTGTGATGTTTTTTTTTTCTTCCTGTATCCCAATTTGTATTATACAGTAGCAGTAAGGCATACTCTTTAATTTAACACTTACCTTTAATTCACAGGATTAGATATTTTGGGTAAATAACCTTCAGGAACAGTATAACAGAATTCAGCGAAACTTTACAAAGCCCCACTAGGAGGCATGCTTTAATTGGACACATCAGTATCACATTGTTAAAGTTCCAAGCAAGATGATTCCTAGTAAATTATGTTTGTACTTACTTAAATTAATGTGATCTCAATGATTCTTCATTGCATCAATTATATTGCCTTGAAGCAGCTCTTACAGATAGCAAAATTCTCAGTGTTCTTACAGTGACTGCATAATTCATAATAAAAAATACCTCATAATCCAGTGCTTGAGGGCATTTAATAGAATTACCTGCAGTTCCATAGAAGTGTGGTTGATTGATAACAATTATTGTAGGAGGTTCCTGATGAGCAGCTGCGCCACCTTGATTACATTTCTTGTTCTTTTTATATATTTATACATATAAAATATACATATACATATATATATATATCATCACGCTTGGGTCATAGGAAACACAGGATATTGTAGAAACAGGAACTTTATTCAAACACTTCAAACAAACATGTCTCTTTCAGAAGTAAAACGAGCTCAGTATGCAGTTAGTTCTCGATTAAAGAATAGTTATCATAGGGGAGCGGGACCACCAACAGGAGCAGTGGATGACCGGGGGAGGAGAGAGAAAACAAAGCAATCGGCCAATCCCAAACCGACAGGTGCTATTCAGGCATTTAAGTATGCAGAGTACCGTGACGACAGAGCATCTGCAAGTAAGCCCAGCAAGTAAACGAGCAATGTGAAGGCAGTCTGTCAGCGTTTTTAGGAGGGTTTTCCGAGGAGCGTCCATATTCTCTAGGGGTGCGATCAGCCCCCCAGCTCACACCCCCCTCCGTCAGCTTTATTTACATTTTCATGATTTAAGCGACTCTCCAAACCAGGTTCAAACAGGCATGACAGGACATCAGCATTAACATGTTTAGAGCCAGGTTGATGCCTGACTGTGTAAAACTGTAAGGTTGCAAGCCCAAAAACCATCTCATGAGACGAGAGTTTGTATCCTTCTGATGGTATAATCATTGAAGTGGAGTGTGATCAGTCACTAATGTGAAATTTCGACCCCATAAGTAATAATGAAGTGCTTCCACAGCCCATTTAATCGGCAAGCATTCTTTCTCAATAGTCGAATGATTGCGTTCCCTAGGATGCAATATTCTACTCAAAAATGTGGTAGGGTGCTCTTCCTCATCAAAAACTTGGGACAGGATGTCGCCTACACCAAATGCACTGGCATCCGTCTGTAGAACAAAATCCTTAGAGAAGTCAGGATTCCGCAAAACTGGATAAGAAGACAAAGCAGTTTTTAAATCACAAAAGTAACTTTTGCAAATTTATGTCCATAAAACAGGGCGGTTTTTCCTGCCTCTAGTAAGATCTGAGCAGCCTTATTCTCAAGGTCAGGAATGAATCTTCTGTAATAACCAGCAAGACCCAGAAAATCGTGTACCTGTTTCTGCATTTCCGGACGTGGGTATGCAAGCAGCTCTTCCACTTTTCGAAACTGTGGCCGGAGTAAACCCCTGCCCATGGAATAACCCAGATAATGAGTCTCAGACATACCCAATTTACACTTCTTAGGGTTAGCTGTCAAGCAAAGCCTGTCTCAAGCATTCAAGGATAGCCTGAAGATGTTCTAAATACGTTTGCCAATCGTTGCTGAAAATCACGACATTATCGAGATATGCCCTGGAATATTTGGAATGAGAACTTAAGATCTGATCCATCATACACTGGAAAGTTAGAGGTGCGCCATGAAGACAAAGCAGGAGTCTAGTAAATTCATAAGTCCGTCAGAAATCGCAAATGCTGTCTTCTCACAACTGCCAGCCTGAAGAGTCACCTGCCAGTAACCTTTTGTGAGATATAGCATGGAGATATAGGTCGCCTGACCCACTTTTTCCAACAGCTCGTCAACACGGGGCATTGGATAAGCATCAAATTTAGAGACCTTATTCAAGCGCCTGAAATCGATACAGAAGCAAACCGTACCATCTTGTTTTCGGACTAATATGACTGGATTGCACCAATCACTTTTACTTTCACGAATTACCCACCAATGCCAGCATCTCTTGACTTCCTCATGCACAATATTTCGTCGCGCTTCCGGGATCCAAAACGGCCGCATCTGCACCCTAACACCAGGTTCAGTAGTGATTTTGTGTTCTGCAAGGTTAGTCACGCTTAGCAAGTCCGAAAAAACATCAGTGTTCTGTTCAATCAATCAGTCTTTTGCGAGTCAGTCAGATCGTCACCAATGGCAACATCAGTCTGAGAGACAGCAGCCAAGGAAGTGTAAACCCCCTGCAGGTCATGCCACTCCTTCAAGAGATTAACATGTAAAATCTGGAATGGTTTGCGCCGGCCTGGTATTCTAACCTTGTAATTCACCGGTCCCATGCGCTCCTCAATAATGGCAGGGCCCTGCCATTTCGCTAAGAATTTGTGCGGGTCAGACGGAATCAGTACCAAAATATGATCACCAGGTTTGAATTCACAGAGTTTACAACGCCTATCGTATAGACATTTCTGGGTTTCCTGCTTACGTCGCTGATGCTCCACAGTGATAGAAGAAAGCTTAAAAATTCTATCTTGCATATATATATGTGTGTGTGTATATGTATATAATATATATATATATATATATATATATATATATATATAGTGAAATATGACGGCCCGGACACACACAGGCGGACACCATTTGCTCCATCACCACACGTTTATTAACACAAAGTCACAAATGTTAAGTGCACCACCACCAAATCCCCAGTTCCCCAAAGTCAACAAACACAGTCCTCTTCACACAACACTCGGGCCCCTCTTCGCCTCCTCTGCCTTGACCTTGTCCTCCTCCTCACCCGACTCCAGCCTTGATTTCAGGGCGGCGGCTCCTTAAATAGGTGGCTGATTGCCGACCACACCCAGCCACCTGCGACAATAAATATATACATCTATACTAATAAAAGGCAAAGCCCTCACTGACTGACTGACTGACTCACTCACTCACTGACTCATCACTAATTCTCCAAATTCTCGTGTGGGTAGAAGGCTGAAATTTGGCAGGCTCATTCCTTACAGCTTACTTACAAAAGTTGGGCAGGTTTCATTTAGAAATTCTACGCGTAATGGTCATAACTGGAAGCTATTTTTCTCCATATAATGTAATGGAGTTGAGCTGGATGGCCGTGGGGGGCGGAGTTTCGTGTGACATCATCACACCTCCTACGTAAGTACGTAGAGAACAAGGAAGACCTCCAAACAGCGCTGAACAAAAAACGTCATTTCACAATTGAGAAGGCAGAAAAAGATTATGAAGCAAGTGATGCATACAAGCGTATTCATAAATACAAGCATATTCATAAGTACAGCTACTGTGGAAACAAAGCACGGCGTGAACCGTAAGTTTATATTAAGTTTATAGACACACTTCCCACTGCCGTTTGTCATGCCTATGGCGAATGACGGTATTCGCCAGATACAAGTTTACTGAGAAGACACGAGGTATAAACAAGACTTTGGATCACTTTGTAACGGAGTTAAAATTGCTGTAGCAAGAAACTGAACAAAACGTTAATGTTTTACTATTAACTTATAGACTACATTTTATTTTTTTCCCTTGCACTCAGTGAGCGAGGCCAATGCATATTCATAAGTGCAGCTACTGTGGAAACAAAGCACGGCGTGAACCGTAAGTTTAGATTAAGTTTATAGACACACTCCCGCTGCCGTTTGTCATGCCTACAACGAATGACGGTATTCGCGGCATACAAGTTTACTGAGAAGACAGGAGGTATAAACGAGACTTTGGATCACTTTGTAACGGAGTTAAAATTGCTGTAGCAAGAAACGTTTAAGTGCCGGGTCTTAGCTACCATTAAATAAACACATCCTCCAAATACGAACCTGATTGCAAGAAATAATGATGATCAAATCCTTGATGACAGCAACACTCACAAAACAATTACTGTATATTGACAATCATGTTACGTTATTTTTAAAATGTTCCCTTTTCTTTTTCATAACTTCAACACACTACTTCTCCGCTGCGAAACGCGGGTATATATGTATATATATATATATATATATATATATATATATATATATATATATATATATACCCCGATCTACATACTCTCAAATAGACAAGCCACACACCGTGGCGCAATGGTAGAGGCTTCGCCTCTAGCCCCGACATCCGAGGTTCGATTCCCGATAGGGGATGCACTGAGTATGTACGCACGCTTCCCGATTCATTTTAGCCTCGCATCCCCTTGGTTTGAGACGTATGAAAAAATATGCGGTTAACGCAGAATCATGTTACGTTATTTTAAAAATGTTTCCTTTTCTTAGCACAAGCACAGCTGAGAAGCTTCGATGCATGTACTCCATAATGCGTTAAAAAAAAAAAATAACGCATTTAATCACACTTTCAGTTCCAAGCAAAGGGGAACTTTTGTCAATGCATGATTTCCTGGTACATCTAACATCAATTACATTGATGCACACTGAAAAGCAAGCAAAATTAGATGCATTACAGAAAGCAGACTTTGTGGCTCTTACTGGCGTTCATTGGACTTCCGTGACCGTTAGTAATTCTAATTACATCTATTTAAAATGTTCAATGATCACACTGTTTTAGCCTAATGTACAAAATAATTTTGGCTAAGGTTACTCAGAGTTTAAAGATGAAGCTGGTCAAATTACCTTTTATGTTTCTGACTTATTTTTTTAAGAAGAAAAACTGCACTTTATGTTGAAATTTTGGTTATTATTATTTAAAGACAATACCATTCTGAAAATGTACTTAAAGTACCACTTTATTTTTAAGTGTGCCCAATTTTAGCCAGGGATGATATTTTTGTTTCTGTTTTGAATTGAAATGCAGTTTAAATGCATTTTTTTTTTTCAGAAATTAAAAGAGCTTGTGTTTACAATATTCATGTCAATGTCTATTATTTGATTCTGTCACCCACTAAAACCCTTTTAAATTAAAAAAAAAAACATTTGCGATTTGGGGCAAATTTTCATGTGTGATTACATACGATTAATCAAGATTAATTATTACACAGTCTCTAATTAATTAGAATGATTTTTTTAATCGAGTCCCACCCCTAATATATATATATATATA